>BDMV01000006.1:41795753-42049808 GCA_008326285.1 Oryza officinalis | reverse complement strand
GAGTTAGGGAGAGTCAAAAAGTATCTCTTCGATTGACAGAAATATATACATAGGTATTCAGGGTTTAGCTTTTGTTTAGTGTTCTCATCTCAAGGCAACCGAATAGTCCAATCTTGGCTCACTGCTCATTGTGTACTACTGAACTCAGGCGTGCATCATTCAGTTAGCACGTAGACTTTGCTGGTAGTATTGAATTACTTTTAGTTGAATTATGATATGTCAAAGTTAAAACTAACAATATTTGCGAATAGAGGAAGACGTTTTTGTAAGATAAGTTATGTATGCAAACTCGTCCCTTGGGTCTAAGTTGATCTACGACAGTTTAGTTTTAGTGCTTATAATTGCTCCTGTGGATCGATGCGAGGATATAGGTGTTGATTCATAAGTTTATATAGGTACCGGTTTCTGCAACCGGCATCTCACAGGCGGCACTGATGAGCCGTGCAGGGGAAAGGGAGAGGTGCCGGACCGCACCGCCGTGCAGGAGAGGGGAGAGGCGCCAGACTGCCACGCACAGGAGAGGGGAGGGGGAAAGGGAGAGGCGTTCGGGTGAAGAGGGAGAGAAGAGAGCGACGGAAAAAAAGAGAGAAGATAAAGATGACGTGTGAGGGAGCGATTTGTTTAATGTGACAGCCAGCTGGCCCTTGGCTCGACTCAACCGCTGCTCCCTAAAATGTCGGTTTTCCTAAAAATCCGGCACCTGTACCCCGATATCTGCTGGCTCTATAAAAAATAGGTATATCTATGGCCTTTTAAAAAAAAGACATTTATAATGAGTTATAGATGTCAATTTTAAATTCTAGATCCATATGAGAAGTCAAAAGAATGGGAAAAATATTATAGGTGTCGGTTCTAGCATTTTTGACACCTATAGTGTTGGCTCTTTTGTACGTTTCTATAACAGTGTCAATTAGCAAAACTTAATATATGAAAATAATTAATGTGTAATGCAGGGATCTAATTTTTATCAAAATACTGCCATGTTTGCTCCAGCAGTTAAACTTTCAAATATATGCAAGACAGTTACAAAGATCACATAATAAGTTTCACAGAGATCTCAGCCAGTTAATAAGGGAAATGCAACCTTTTTAAGGGTGCACGCTTTCTGATGTTTTAAACGGTGAGATTTTAAAACTTTCCATAAACAATTTTTTTATAAAACTATTTTAAATCAAAAATTCAACTTTGTAATATTTAGTTCATTCATTTATACCCCTACCATCGAATAATTATTGCAAATCATTCAGCTGTTTAGACACACAGCACGAAATAAGCTCCCTCCATTCAAACTATAAGCATTTCTAGGTTGCTTAGCATATACTAAGGTTAAAGGAAAAGATTCATTTTAGTTATTTCAATGGTCAAATTTTAAATTTGATTTGCTCAGATTTTCCTCCCAAGCACCTGCTTGGGCGCAAATGTATAGATTTTATGCATTGCAATCAGTACCCAAAAACATAACATGTGAATATGTAACCATTTTACTGATGAGAAGTGGAAAATTAATGTGTAATGCAGTGATCTAAAATATTTTCAATAATATTTTTTTTCCAAATTCTCCACCTTTATTTTTTATTAAAATACTGTCATGTTTGCATGTTTGCTCCAGCAGTTAAACTTTCGTATTTGGAAGAGAGTTACAAAATATTACAGAATAAGTTTCACAGATAGAGATCTCAGCCAATAATACATTTTTTTAAGGAATAGAATGATGGATAAATATGCACACTACTCGAGCTCCTAAATGATACGATATTTTAAAAAAACTTTCCGTGTATGATTTTTTATATATAAAACTATTTTAAATTTTTGTAATATTTAATTCATCCGATCCGTCTATACCATCGGATAATTAGCACAAACTAGCCAGCTATTCAACCGTTCGGCCATTCAGCATAAAAGAACATAAGTACAAGCATATTGTTTTAATAATAGAATTCATGCTGACAAGCTACAATCAATTATTAAAGAAGTCATAGGTAGAACGATTGCAGTGCAAATTACAAATTAGAGCTTAATTTAAAAACCGTAAATACTGATGTATTACAAGCTAACCGCGAATTACAAATCATCAGTCAATTCAGCTTGGCCTTTACTACTACAGTAGTAGCTTCATAGGCGGCGCCATTTGCCGTACATATATAACATCAGTCAATTCAGCGGCATATCGATAACAATATAACATATCGATAATGCATTGCGTTATCACGCCACGCAAGTGCATGCGTATTGGTAGGTTTTGACTTGAGTATATTTGTCCTCCCTCCCATAATATAAAAGATTTTGTCTTTTCTACTTATCCTATAATATAAAAAGTTTTGGTATACTACTTATCATATCCATCAACTTTAATTTAAATTTTTACCTATTTTAACCTTCAACTACCCACTCATTCATAACCAAAATCATATTTTATAGGGGTATTTTAGTTTTTTCTTGCTATCCTTAATCTTCCTAAAAAATAATCTTTTATATTATGGGATGAAAAAAATATACATAGTCTGCATATCGACGAGCACATAAAGACGAATTCATGAGTGGCAGACGAACAACATGACTAGTACAATCGAATACGTATAAAGTTCATAATTAAGATTTGAATTTTTATGGACTGAGGGTGCACGTATTTTTTTCCTTTTCTTACTACTGTATTGTACTGTAGCACCCAAATTAACCTTTGGTCTTCACGTGCCTTTTGTTTCCGTGCATCCCATCAGTGACAGGTGTTTGGCTGATCGTTGTGTCACGCAGCACACAGCACACGCTAGCTGCTACTAATTGGACATGACCAGCTGCTGCATGGAGATCCTACGGCGGTAAGTGGAGTACGTGACACAGCCACAAGTACACACACCACGTACTCCTACTTCTACTAGACGTGACACATGGCCCAAGCAAACGTGCATGCACAGTGTGAGAGAGAGGCACTGAATTGTATGCACGGATAGATGGATGGATGGATGGATGGATGGATGGAGTTGCATGAACTTGACCAATTTGCCTGCCAGACGTACTGTGCTTGATCGACCAGATGACCAAGCAAGATAGTACTAGGTTCAGGTTCAGTGGTACACCAATCAGCTCTAGAGCAGCGCAGCAGCCTGTAAGTCCGAAGCAGCTTCTCCGACCTAAAAAGTCTGAGAGAGGTGAGTCCTGATAGATGATAGATGGGGCTCACAGACCCACGAGTAAGAGACACATGTTTTCTTTTATTTATGTTAGAGGAGCCTCATTCTTTTAGTTTGAGCTCGGCTCAACATCAGTTAATTGTCGACGTGTCATCGCTCAAATTAATTTGTTTGGAAAACGGTTTATTAACCGAAATAATTGAGTGTAAATGGTATTTGTTAGAGCAACAGGTGAATCAAATATCTCAACTGTAAGGCCGCCTAAGTGTGAGACTTGGTGAGAATTTAGGAATTAACGGAATTGTACAAGGAAAATGGGGGACACAAAATCTTAGGGTGGTCTTGCATTTATATACGCCCCGACCTCCAGGTCTTATTTCCTTAGAATTGGTGTAAGCTACACGTTCTAGTCGACTCTTCTTAATTTGTAGCCCTAGACAAGGCGTCCCTTCGAGCCAGTGCCTCTGAAGACAGCTCCCTCCGAAACCATAGCTAAGATTTTACAGTGAGAGAAGGGGGATATACTAATTATTTCCCCAATAGTATAAATCTTTGAAAACAAAATTTGTAAAATAAATATGAACTTAATTGTAAATTATGTTTTAAAATTTAAAATTGCAGATGAGCATGAGAATAGGCATGTCCACTAAAACGTATCCGAAAATATACTAGCTGTGTTTAAATTTTGTTAAAAGAACAATTATTTCTCCAAGTACTCCTCGTTTCAACATCTCTAGTTTAATTTCACCTCATTTCTTAATTACAGTGACAAACTCTACAGTGAGTGTCTACTCCCTCTGTCCTAAGTATCCTAGTGCTATAAATCTATATAAAAAGATTTATATAGATTTATAATACTAGAATAAGTTACATATCTATACTATTTATGTTGTTGATGTCAACTAACTCCTAAATCTCAATATGTAAATGTGCCACATCATCATCCATTAATAATTGTTATCTAGAGTATTTTAAATCACATGCAAGTGTGCCATATCATCACATACTAGCAATTATTATCTAGAGTATTTTAAATAGAAAAAAGTCTGAATTACCCCCTAAATTATTACGACAGTACGAATTACTCCCCTGAATCACAAAACCAGATATTCTTCACCCTCAACTTTTCATACCGGACGAATTATCCCCTGACTTGCTCTAGAGCGGTTTTGATCCTATGTGACGCATACGTGACAGTCCAATCAACATAAAAAATTAAAAAAGTAGCAGGACCCACATGTCATACATGGACAACAAAGGAATATATGACATGTGGGCCCGATCACTTTTAAAAGTTTCTTATGTTGGCTGGACTGTCATGTGTGCGTCACGTAGAACCAAAACCGCTTTAGGGCGAGTCAGAAGGATAATTCCTTCGGTATGAAAATTTGAGAGTGAAAGATGTCTGGTTTTGTGGTTCAGGAAGGTAATTCGTACTGTCGCAATAGTTTAGAGGGTAATTCAGACTTTTTTCTTTTAAATATTATGCAAATATGACATATCATTTATTTTTTTGTTGTATTTTTAAAACTTAATATACAAGCAATGTCAAATCATTATCTCCACATCATTTAAACATATACATCTATCATTTCTATAATATATAATATGAATTAATCCACATATCTCATAGCAAAACGTGGGGTATATATCAACTAGTGTTACTAGCGAGTATTTTTTTCGTCCCAAAATAAGGGTTTGTTCGTTTGGGAGTGTTGAGAACATATTCCCTCCACACGGAAAACGGAGCGACTCATTAGCACATGATTAATTTACTAATTTTTTTGAAAAATGAATTAATATGATTTTTTAAAACAACTTTCGTATAGAAACATTTTACAAAAAACATACCGTTTAGCAGTTCGAAAAGCGTGCGCGCGAAAAAAGAGATGTGAGTTGAGAAAGTTGGATGAAGAACTCAAGCTAAACCAACCTTATATGAAATGTGACACATAGTACAGTAAATCTATAGACGCAAAGGTATTTAAAAATCTGTTATTTAGATTTATCGTGCTAGAATATGTTATATCTGTACGAGATTAATTTATTTTAGGAGGAAGGAGGCTCTACCGGTTGGGTGTAGCGCGTACTGTGGCTCCTCGTGCTGCGTGATGCACGGCGCCGCACGCAGCAGCGCTGCAGCTGTGATATCGTCGTCGTTCCACTACTCGTCCGGCTGGCGACAATCGGCAGCAGCCCGTAGTTGCTGTTGCTGTTCCTGCTCGTGTTTTTCTCCAGTTTTTACACAGCTTTGACACGTACGGCCGGAGAAGGGACGGCCGTCTGTCTAATCGCCCGCCTAGCTAGCGTAGCTTCCTCCATGCAACTATCCAAGCAAACGACTATCGATTCATTTCAAAATATAGCGATTTAGTGTTACAGGCGAAAGAATATAGTACTATAAATTTAATCGGGATATTATACAGATTGGTAATAGTAGATTATATTAAATTCGATATTATTTTTTTATTCTAAAATAAATAAATATCCGTTTCTATCCAGATTTATTTCAGTACTAGATTTATTTTATTTAGAATATAAAATATATGTTGTTATATTTTAAAACGAGTACAGTAACGAAATTCGCTGGCTAGTATCCCATCATCTCCATTTCCATCTAGGACGAGGCTGAGTTCGGTTCTTACTCTTCTCAACTCACATTTTTCGTTTTTCGTTCGCACGCTTTTCAAACTGTTAAACGGTGTGTTTTTTTTAAAAAGTTTTTATATAAAAGTTGCTTTAAAAAATCATATTGATTTATTTTTTTAAAAAAAATTAGCAAATATTTAATTAATTATATGCTAATGAGTTACTCCGTTTTAGGATCCGGAGAAATTAACTCCCAACAACTCAGCCCAGGAGTCGATCGAGGATGGATTGATTCCCACCGGTCGTCGCCGCGCGGAAAGGGGAAAGGGTGGCTGCCTTTTTAACGCTTCCACGCGCGCATTGCTTTGCTTTGCTTTGCTTGGAATTTCTTATCACTAGCTAGCTAGCTCCTCCGCCACCACCGTCTTTCCGGCGCCAAACCAGTGGGCCGCAACCGCCGAAATCCGCCCGCCCGTCCTCAGCTACACCATCCATTTTCTAACGCCACCGCCGCTCTCGCCGATTTTTGCATTGTACTACGAAAACGTATTTCTGCGAAATTCCTATAGAACCTATATGCGTTCCAAAGACACGATGAGCAAATTAGGGTTTGCTCGATTTGATGTCAGAATTTAGGGTTTGTTTATTCTAATGCCAAAATTAACCTTTTTAAAATTTTAGCGATATCAAATTTTGGCAAAGTTTGATAATGCCAAAATTTGGTAGGATGGAAGTGTATGGGTGTTGTTTAGTTTGCTACCATATATATGAAATATTTTTGTATAGAGTTATGTGGAGAAGTTTCTAAAAAATCACTAAAAATTAACATGGTAGAGTGTTTGGGATACGTTTAGGTTACTACCTTGTTAAAATTTAGCAATACCAAAGTTTGATATGTTAAAAAAGGTAGTAGCAAATTGAACAACCCCTTATACTACTTAGATCTTCTTTTTGTCTCATTAGATGATACTTCCTCCGTATCAAATAAGTTGATTTCTACCATTTAATATTTATCCTAATTTATTGGAGAAAAAGAATCACTATTACATAAACGATTTTTTTTACAAGGACCCTATAGGTTACAAGCGGACCGTAACTGATCACGCCTGCAAAAATCGATCTCCATGTTCGCATACGACTCCATAAGAGGCCCGCATGCAAAAATCTATTTTCGCAGATAAGCCACTTAAGGAGCCGCATGCAAAAATTAGTCTATTTTTTCATGTGGTCCTATTAAGGGGTCATATGTAAAAATAGATTTTCATATACGGGCCTTTTAGGTGATCTACATGCGAAAATACCCCCTCTTTTTCACAGACATTTTCTCCTCTTCTCTCTCTTTTTCCTCTCACCACTTCAATTTTTTTCACCTCCTCTTCCCTCTCTATCTCTTCCTCTCATCTCTCTCTTTCTCTCCTCTCCTCCTCTCCTCACCGAGCAGTAGCGGGCGGCGCCGACGAGACGGTCGGGAGCGAGTGGCGCTGCCGCCGCCAACGAAAAGGCGGCTGGGAATGGCACCGTCCCGCATGGATCTGGCGCTAGGGGCCCTCCCTCGCGCGAATCCGGCATCGATGAGGTGGTCGGGAGCGGGTGGCGCCATGGCCGACGAAGAGGAGGCGGCCGCGAGCGGTATCGCCTCGCGTGGATCCGGCGCCGGGGGCCCTCCCTCGTGCGGATCCGACGCCGGCGAGGACAACGGGCGATGGGGGCGGTGGATCCAACGGCAACGACCACGGCGGGCTCAGGCGACGGATTTGGTGTCGACCCGCACGGATCCGACGCCAGTGGGTGATGGGGTCGGCAGATCCGACGGCGATGACGATGACAGCGGGCGGCGGATCTGATGCGGAGGACGACGGGCTCGGGCGGCGGATCCAGCACTGAGGATGGCAGGCTCGGGTGGCGGCAACGGCGCCGCCCTGCGCAGATCCAGTCGACAATGGCGGCGGGCGAGGGTTCAGCCGATTTTTTTTATTTCTTTTCACTGAAATTATTTTCGCATGCGACCAGTATAGGCGAGAATGAGATTTTCGCACGCGGTTGCACTGGCCACATGCAAAAATCACTTTTGGCTATATGTAAAAACGATTATTGTAGTAGTGAATGGCCCCTTAATTCAGCGACTTATATACTCAGTGCGTAACAGTGAAAGTGTGAAACACATGAAGATATATAGTGTACCTTCGGCTTATAACGAAAACGCATCTTCACTAGCAGTTGGAAACCGCTTGTGAAGATCATGGATCTTCACTGGCCTTTGGTTTGTGGCGGCACAGCCAGCCGTCAGCAAAAATCCATTTTGGTCACCAGCGAAAACTTTTTTCGCAGTAGTGTACCCCCATCACAAAATAAATTTATCATTACACTTTCTTATTTGTCTCAAAATAAGTTCATTATCAAACCATCATTACATCAGAATTTATTAAATTAGTAGACTAACACAATAATAGTAGATAAAATGGGATAGTTTTATTTTGATTTAATAAAGTAAAAAGTATTTAGTTTTTTTACTCTTTTCATCTCAAAATATAAGGGATTTTGGATGGATGTAAAATATTTTAGTACTACGAATCTATACAGAGAAAGAGTCTGTGTAGATTCATAGTATTAAGATGTAGTCTATGTATTTAAAATCCTTTATATTTGAGGATAAAAGAAAGTTTACGTAGAATGAGTAAAAAAATTAAATTTATTGTGAAATGGAAATAGTACGTCAGAAGCAAGCTAGACAAGCAGTGTGGGCGTTGTTTTGTGCCGCAACCTAGGCCAATCGTGGGCAAAAAAGGCCCTGCTTTTTGCCCTGCTCCAAGTAGCATGAGCCTTGAGGCGTCTGTACTCCCTCCGGCCAGTGATCTGCATGCTGGGTTGCTGACACCCTCCTTGTTCCCAGCCAATAAACTCGGCATGCGCTAGGATGGGATAGAGAAGAATTCTTATTCTAGTTCTCTTGTAACACTTATTTTACAATCAAATCCTTGGCAAAGCCTATTTGGACTCCAATCTGAGGGGCCTTCGGAGGAATATCAACTCGGTTTTTAAAAATATATTTTATTTAAAAACTTTTTTTCATCAATATTGCTCATATAACTTGTTTTAAGCTATTACTTAGCTTTATAATATATAGTATTTAATACATTCTTATAAGCAATCTACTTCATCGTCTAAAAATAACACATCCATTGACCTTTAGCTATGCAGATATTATATACTATTATAAAATGAAGATGTTTTTGCTAAAAAAAAACTTTGATGCGTCGTCCGTGTCCGATTCCTGTTACGCATTGATCATTCATTGCGATGGAGACCGCTCGAGTCACGACTCACGAGCGAACTGCGAACAAAAGTTCATGTGGATGTGGATAGTAAGCGAATGAGACTCGTAAAGTCTGTGTGGATCTCATGTGCATCGTTGCCCACTTTCAAATAGTCCGATTCTATTCGTATTACACGGCACGGTTCCTGGGACATGTTAGCATGATTTCAAGTCAGTCTCCACACATGCACATAAGTACTTTCCAAAAGAAAAAATGAAGGATGATTAAAGTTGCTAATTCTATCTGTCGTCAATTCTGGCCTGCTTGAGATAAAGCAGGACGATAGGACAGATCGTGCTTTCTCGTGTGATAGGTGTTCTTTTTCTTTATCGTGTTTGATTGTTTATCCTCCAGCACATATGTATAAATTAAATTGTTTTTACCCATTGCAACGAATGAACATTTTTTTATAGTATAATCAATAAATTCAAGTCGTATCTTTGGGATTTCCCATCAGAATAGCCTTATCATAAATCATATCCCATGCATATTGAGTAAGAAGTACCTCTTACGGTGCCACCTCTGTTCATCAACCGGCAGTGGGCTTTAACACGGTGCACCTCTATCTCAACGAGCGTGCCACTTGAGCCTCTCGTGTTGGATTCATGTCATTTTCGTTGTGGCTTTTCACCAGAATCGCTAATAAGCAAGGAACCTTTCCTCATGCATCTTGAACAATAGAAGGCATCTCTTGCACCGCCGTAATCGGGTGAGGAACCTATGACAGTATTTCCCTGTTAGTTTGTCGAACGAACATGGTACACTGAGCACCTCTCACGTTCATTTCATGACATGGACCCCTCTTGCACACAAGCTATATGTCGCGACACTGTTAGAAAAATAATTTTTCACCGTGAGACTTATAAATTTTACAGGCGGACCATATTTTTAGCTACGATTATCCGCCTGCGAAATTATGTAGAGAGGGATTTGATTTTTTCCCGCCTGTGAAAATAGATTTTTGCAAACGAACGGCTTAACGGAGCCGCCTATGATAATATTTTTATTTTTGCAAATGGACGTTTTATTTTTTTGCAAGTGAATCACTAAGACCAACGCCTGCAAAAATCCAACCGAACAACTCACCAAAAAAACTAAATTCTCATACCTGTTCTTATCCCCACATCTCCACAGCCACTCCCTATCTAACTTTATCCTCTCCCTCTCTCTCACCATCAGACATTCAGACCCTCTCCCTCTCCTCAGAGCGTGCAAGGAGGAGGAGGGCCGTCGACGGCTCAGCGAGGAGGAGGAGCCGACGGCTCGGCGAGGAGGAGCGGTGGCGGCTCGGCGAGGAGGAGGAAGGGCACAACTTGGCGGAGACGGCGACCACACAGCAAGAGCGACATATGGCGACGACGACCGTGTAGGAAGGCCGATGTCAGCGGTCTCTAGAGCTCCTCCATTGTTCTTCTTCCTCTAGATCTAGATCCATAATTTCTTTTTTCTCTTTATTTCTGTGCAATATGTAAATCTTGTTCTTCTTATTTGTATGCTGACATTTGATATGTGAATTTTGTTCTTCTCATTTGTGTAGTGACATTTGATTTGATTTGCATTGTGCTTAATATGTGCAAATGGCAGCTGAACGGGGATATTTTCAAATATATTTTTTTCCCAAAATTATCTTCCTAGACGGTCGGATAAGGGGTCCGCATGCAAAAATAGTTGATTTTCACAGGTCTTTAGGTATAGGCGGAGGTTTTGGTTGCTTGCAAAAATATGTTTTGGCGCCTACAAAAATATGTTTTCCAGTAGTGTGAGGCTGGCAGGTCCAACTCTATTGTCGAGATGTATGCGGGGTCTATTACTACAAGTATGTGATAAGGGCATATGGCCATTGTCAGGATAAAGGATTTGTGAAAAAAATATTTTGCAGATACAAATACTAGAGAAAATTTTTCCTCTTTGGCACTTTGTAACGAAAGAATGGAACTTACAAAATCTTATCAAAATTCCTTTAGAATAACCCAATGCACAGGAACTTTAGAGGATAGTTATCCAACCTCATGGAAAAAAATATTTTAGTCTATATCTCTCATTCAATTCATGTGTTTTTTTATATAACTTGTTCAAATGGTTATTAGTTTGTTTTTATACTTCGTAATCCTCTATTATATATGTACATTAATTCGTATTAAAATTATGTTTTTTCAATAAAAAAACTATGTTTACCATTCCTACGTTTCAAAAGAAGACTTAAGTTTTCGGCAAGGCCGTAATTGTCAACTAAGTTTTACACGAGGTTTAAAAGGAAAAATCAACGATGAGATAAGGTAGGAGCACTGTAATATCGGTCAGTCACAGTACCAGCATCGGGACACGGCGCATATACAAACAAGAGCCAGGGGAAGATCGAAGCAGAAGCTACTTCTACATGTGGTAGCAATGGTGACCAACTGTCCATGGCCGATTGCTCATCGCTACCCTAGATTGGATAGATGGGAAGCATGGATAGATTGCACGGCAGCACTGTGCATGCATGCCACACCGTGCACTGTCGTCGATCAGACATCTCCATGAACGGAGAGTAGATAGATAGACAGACGGACAGACGGACGGACATAAATTGGCGTGGATTTAAGGATAGCGACTGTGCCTGCACACGGTCAATTATTGGACCTCGCCGCCGCCGCCGTCGTCCTCGTCGTCTCCGGCCGCCGCTACCTGCCGCGAGCTAAATCCCGCTGCCATTTCGCCACCGTCGCCGACCGTGAGCGCGGCAACTTTTCTTCCTGTGCCGGTGTAAGCGGCGGCCGGCGCAGAGAGGCCACTTGCGTCGTGGCTGTCGGCGACGTCGGCGTCGTCTCCGGCACTGCACGAATTCATCTTCACGTGCACCTTTGCAGGTTGCTGCCTCCGCCTGCCTGCCTGCCTGCCTGCGCCAATGTCTGCACTGCATTTGCACGGATGCATCTCGTGCATCGCTGCAATTAGATTTGGTACGGTACGTGGACGCACTAGTGTCTGTACTTGGGCCAACTACTCATTTCATCTCAAAATAAATAAATATAGTATTCTTTCGTTTTAATATAAATATAACCTAATACAGATATGATATATTTTAGAACTATAAATCTATACTACAGGTTCAGATTCGTAGTCTTAAAATACGTCACATATATACGAGGTTGTATTTATATTAAAACAAAAAAATATGGATTATAATATATCTTAAAGTCTATCCAGATTTATAGTAATAGAATGTAGTAATAGTACGTGTCATGTTTCATACTCTCTCCGTTTCTTTATAATTGGCACTATTGATCAATACTGTTATAATTTTGACTAGTAATAATTTTTAAATAATTAAATTATGATCAATGAAATTTTAATGTTTATGTTTAGTATGTAATACACTTCGATAATATAGCATCCATTTAAGTATTTAGAAAAAAATTAAAGAAAAGACAAATGGTTAAAGTGTAATTGTAAATAGTGCTTGGTGACAAATATAAAGGAATGGAAGGAGTATTAGCTTTTGCATGAGAGGATGTGTGGCTCTAATAGATCTAGTAGTAGGAGTATCTATGATCAGTGTGCAGTGAGTGCATGTGGAGTGCTATTTTTTTCTTTTTTTCCCACAAAGGTGGAGCTGGCTCAAGGTCTTGGGAGCGCTACATTTAGCCATGCAGCACATATTTGGGAAGAAGGGGTACCCGGTGTTCATGAAATTTTGGGGGGAAAGGTTATTGTGTTATTTTTGCTCCTTCACATATATAACCCTTGTTTTTTCCAAGATGCAATATTTTTTTTTTCAGAGATATATACAATTGTATTGTTTTGGATCATTGCTTGTGAGGCATTTTTCCATTGTGGCTTATAAGCCGAAGACATGTAATTGGACCAAAACATCTGATTTTAGCGTAAAACTTTCATAAGTCTTCTTTCAATTTTTTTTCAATAAAGAGGATAAATCATATAATAGAAGATATTACAATACTATTGTTACCTGGAATAGAAAAGAAATATATCAAATCAGATTGCATATTTTGGAATGTTTCAAGAGATACGAGCAAACAAGTGTAACCATAATACTGATCAACTCCAACACAAGCAAAAGCCTGTGAACTAGCATCAATAACTATCTTGATTTATTTTATAGTGGAATAGAACTAGCCCCACTGAACAAGTGGATCAACCCATATCCTAATTCCGTAAGTAGCCGTAGGTTTAATTATCGATATAACCCAACTCAACAGACATGTTTTTAACATAAGGTCTTCGTCGAGGACACTGCGAACGAATTGGCCATCAACAAAGACATGGAAAAAGCAAATATTCAGGATCAGATATGAGACAACCACATACTCTCTGTATCCTACTAGACAATTAAATCGTGCAGTATAGTATCGCCCATGCACCTAAAAAAGCCGAACATATTAGGCAAACCACATAAAATTCAGGTCCAGATATTCCTACGGCCAAACAACCCAAATTAAGTCCATCCACGAACACCTTACGTACACCTGCAGGTGTCGATGATTTTGGGACCCACCCAACTAGGGGATCCCAGCTCTGACAAAGTTGGATGATCCTTTGGCAGAAAAATGCACGCGCACTGTATATCCGTTTGCAATGTGTACCCATGCTGCTGGAGCTATGCATAAATCATACAGTGCTCCATTAGTACTACTACTAGCGAGAGATATGATCATGTGGAAAAATTCCTATGTGTAATTGTAGTTTAACTAATTATTACTACGTAGACTAAATATTTCTATCTCTATTTTATATATTATAAGTCGTTTTGACTTTTTTAAGTCAATTATTTTTAGGTTTGACCAACTTTAATTTATAAAAATATATAATAATATTTTTAATACAAAACAAACAACCTATCAAATATGTTCAATGATAGATGTAATGAAACTAATTTGATATTATAAATGTTGTTATTTTTTTTATAAATTTGATCAGAGTTTTAAAAGTTTGACTTTTAAAAAAGTTAAAATGATTTATAATATAAAACAGAAGGAGTATATAAATTTTGATTATTCTTGTAAATTCTAACAAAAGATGTCTTCCAAACAAGGTTGTCAGTATCGGGATACGTATCGTAGAATCGTATGATATTACAATACTGCTGCAAAAGACACATGTCGGTCCTAGGATCGTTTTTGGGTGGTATCACACTAGTATCGGGATACAAAGCATACGATCGTTAGAATTATGCTAGGATCGAGAGACTAACCGTTTCAAACTATACAATATTTGAATTCAAAAATCAAAACTATCTGACTGCATTTGTGCTCATATCTGAATGCATTTGTGTTCATGTATCTTCAAAATCAATGTTAAATAAAACTATTAGTACTCATGGGTGGTTTTCTCTCGATAAATCTCTCTTTTTTATGCTATATGTTATTATTACTCAGAATGGCTATACATAATTGATATAAATATTAAATTAAAATTTAAAAAAAATCTCATATAAATATTAAATTAAAATTTTTAAAAAAATCTCATAGTATCCCGTCTACGTTACGATCCTAGGATCTGATACTACTTTAAGAAAAAGATACTACCTAGAATCCTACTAATAACCTTGCTTCCAACTAACTCCATTCTAGTCTTGTTAATATCACGGAGGAACATGATAATATATATGCAATGATACTACCCTTTTGAAATCGATAGGCTAGGTTTTTCCCCCTAATTTATGTGGTGTAGCTCCTATAGATTTTAAATATAGAAATATACTAGCAAAAATGTCCTTGCATTGCAACGGGTAAAAACAATCTATATATTCCGATTATAATTACTTTGACCGTTAGATTGTTAGATCATAGTAGGTTCAAATTATAAGCGCATCTTATACTCTGGAGATCCGAGTTCAAATCTCATCTTTGCATGTGTTTCCTGGTTTTTGAATAATATATGCATATGACACGGGGAACGAATAAAAATTAAGATAAGTACAAAATTATTTTCAATTTTATAATAGGTAAAGATAAATGATCCTTCTGGTAGGTGACAAACTTTTCTTTTTTTCCACAACATTTTTTTAATATTTTTTATATATTTTTTAATGAAATTTTTTATATTAATTAATTCCCAGGAAACTTTCTACCTATAGATAATTAATTATTTGACGAGTTAAGAAACAGTCAAATAGATCAAAGTTTCCTACTAGAACACAACAAATACATTGCTTTGGTGGCTAGATGAGCGCAGCTCGCAGCATATACTCTGTGAGACCCGAGTTTGAATCCCACACATGCATGTTTCTCTAATTTTTGCAATCTTTTCTCGCCAATGTGTAGGTCCCGCTCTTTTCTCGCCTATAGACGGTTTTTTCGGTCCAACCGTTCGATCCGGTTTTTTTGGTCTAATCCGGATCGTCGGTAGATCTTTTTTTCTGATCCAATCCAGGTTTTATACGTGTCTAACACGGACGACGGACGGAAATTAAGATGAATATGGAATCATCTTCAATTTTTATAATAGATAAATATGTGGTTTCTTTTTATTAGTTAATATGAGTTATCATTTAGTGGAAGATAAGGTCTGTCCCGTAACCTCTTATCTTTCATTTTACATGTTAGAGTGGAAACTTATCATTTGTGTGCCTAACAACATTAGAGCCATCTTTCATTTTACATGTTAGAGTGAAAACTTATCATTCGTGTGCCTAACAACATTAGAGCCGTTTTAGATTGATGCCAAAATATATCATATCAATATATTGGTATTTTGAATAATAAAATATTTGGATTGAAGCCAAATCTTGTGTTAATTTCTATGATCAACCAGCACTAAATAACTTTCGTCTTCATATTATTAAAATTTAGTTTCATATTGGTAGCAATCCAAACAAGTGTAATACACTTCTGTATTCTTATAAAAAAAAGTAGTAAGTGATGATGATATTGAATCTGCCACCTCATACTTTCATTGTAAATTTTATAAATTACTCTTGAGCTTCTTCATGTTAAAAGACAACCAATTTTAAAAACATAGTCACAAATAAAATCAAATTAAGGTGAATATCTATTATATTATTAAAATAGTTTTGAAAGGAGATACCACGTTCACTGTGGAGACTAGAAACTCTCACATTAATTGAAGAAAAAGAAAAAAGTCCAAATAGGAATACAATCTAAAAAATAACTGAAATTCAAAATTAAAAATAAGTAATATTGAAAGAAGAGTCCATGTAAAAACCCAAAACGTGCTAAATTAAAATTCAGAATACAGAATAAAAAATTCTAAAATTAGAAAAAGAAAAAAGAGAGTTTGAGAAGGAATACAATTTTAAAATAACTAAAATTCAAAATACAAAAAAGAATATTGAAAGCATCTAGAACACGACACGAGTTTAATTAAAATTCAAAATAAAAAATAAAATAAATTTCTAAATTAGAAAATTAAAAAAGAGAGTTTCAATGGAAATACAATTTATAAATAACTAAAATTCGAAATAAAAAATAAGAAAAGTTGAAAAAACAGTCCATGTAAACAAGAGAAAGGAAGAGTCCAAGTAAGAATATAATTAAAAAATAACTAAAATTAGGAATTAAAAATAAGCAGTATTGGAAGAAGAGTCCATATAAAAACAAAATATATGATTAATTAAAATTCAGAATTAAAATAAAAAAAAATCTGAAATTATAAAAATAGAAAAGAGAGTTCGAGTAGGAATATAATTTTGAAATAACTACAATTCGAAAAGAAAAGAATATTGAAAGACCAATCTATCTAAAACACAACATGAGATTAATTAAAATTCAAAATAAAAAATAAAATAAATTCCTAAATTAGAAAAAGGAAAAAGAGAGTTTTAGTAGGAATATAATTTTGAAATAACTAAAATTCAAAATAAAAAATAATTATTGAAAGAAACAATATATGTAGAATACAATACGAGGTAAAATTTATAAAAAAATAAATTCTGAAAATTAGAAAAAAAAAGTTCAAGTAGAAATACAATTCATAAATAAAAAAATCAGAATAAAAAATATTGAATGTTGAAAGAACAATCTATCTAAAACACAACAGTAGTAAATAAAAATAAAGAGAGAAGGAGCAACGGGTCCATGAAGAAGTAGGATGGCAGTGGTTGATGGGATATCTAAAATTATAAACGAACCCCCAAAATTGATTATAGTCGATTTTTAGAATTCTAATGACGATTAAAAAGTGGGATAGCAAGCATGTGTCGTTAAGCAGCTCAGTCACGACGGTTGGCGGGACTTTCAAAAATAAAAAATGAACTCTAGAAAAATAGGGGAGACAGCAGGCGGGCTGTAGAGGAGTATAGCGATGGCATTTGACAGGACTTTGAAAAATTATAAAAACGAAACCGACGAGACAATGAGCTCTAGAAACTAAAAGGACCAATTTTTGAAGGTTTCAAAAGTGATAAATAGAAACTGTGATAGGTCAAACAAACAAATAAAGAAGTAAAGGGCATTGAATGATGTGATAATAAGGTTTGATCTTTGAACGTTATAAACCAACGAGTTGGTTATTTTTCAAATTTTAAGTAAATCATGTAAAAAGATATATAATTTTGTAGGTGTTAACTGCACAATTGAACGGACCAGTTTCTTATAACCGAAGGATGGGTATAAAACATTTCATGAAAAATTATTTTTTATTTTAATTTAGCTAATATTATATAGTATATCTTCTTTATCCGTAGCCGGACACAGGCTTTCACCAGTTATCTAAAAATTGGTAGCGACAGAACTGAGGAAGAATAAAAGAAAATCAAGAGCACTGTAGCAAGTGAGAAACGTGTGGGGGGCATTAACCGTCAAACGAACAGTGGCAGCTGAGCACAACACTAGTCACACCAGTGCATCGATCCGACACCTTTTACCTGTGCCACACGCACGCACAGATGAACAGCGGCAGCTTGCATGCCAGCCAACGCACGAAACAGTGCGACATCACTGTAGCCGGTGTACTCCCCTCTGGCCGGATAGATTGGACAGATGGAAGCGACGCAGGCAAGCAATGGATCAGATCGACCATCACACATCAACATGGCAGAGAGAGACGAAGAAGCGAAGGTTTCCAGGTGGTTTTGACCGGCCTGTGACGCACGCACAGTAGCACATCCCCAGGTGGTAGGGCCCACATGTCAGTACGTTCTTTACAGTGATCTCAATTGTCCGGACATGGACGGCGCTGGAATAGCTGGCTCGGGCCCGGCCGGCTGGCCGGACCGACCGACCGACCGCGCCACCTTCTCGTGCAGCACATGAATTCAATTCGTGGAGTGCCGGCCCGGCCGGTGATCTCGGCTGTACACAACTAGGTTGCCGAAAGATCCATCCATCAATTGGTCCATGAATGGCGTTATTAGTCCATTAATCTAGAGAGATTAATGGAGTAGCGCCATGCAATTCGGATACGCACTTATATTTGCTAAATCACAGGCGGACAGTACAAGTAGCCTAACTAATTGGACTATGGCTTTGTTCGGCAGCGTGGATTGGGAAGAAATTCCTTTCGCACGAAAAACGAAACGGCTCATTAGCACATGATTAATTAAGTATTTATTAATTTTTTTTGAAAAATGGATTAATATTATTTTTTAAAGTAACTTTCGTATAAAAACTTTTTGTAAAAAACACATCGTTTAATAGTTTCAAAAGCGTGCGCGTGGAAAAAGAGAGATGTAAGTTGAAAATGTTGGGTGAAGAACTCACCCATATATATCTAGTTCACGATATGGCAGTGTTTAGTTCCCTTCAAACTTCAAACTTCAAACTTCAAACCAATCACATCAAATGTTTGGACATATACATGAAGTATTAAATGTGGACGAAAAAAAAACCAATTACACAGTTTACGTGTAAATTGCGAGACGAATCTTTTGAGCCTAATTGCACCATGATTTGACAATGTTGTGCTACAGTAAACATTTGCTAATGACGGATTAATTAGGCTCAAAAGATTCGTCTCGCAGTTTACAGGCGAAATCTGTAATTTGTTTTGTTATTAGACTATATTTAATACTTCAAATGTGTGTCCGTATATCTGATGTGACCTGATGTGACGTTTTTTTTTCAAAGTTTTTTTGAATCTAAACACGGGCATGATCATATTATACAGTGTATGAGCAGCTTTTAATCATTCAAAACAGAGTTGGATACGCGTGATATTTGCACTTTTCTTTCTTTAAGAGGGAGAGATCCGGTCGTAGTAGACCGACCACCCTTCGACCCTGATGAAATAAACACAACACGAATCTCATTTAATGCATGTTTATTAGACGAAATCTCAAACTATGAATTTTCATGGACCTCATTAAACTCTTGCTTCAACTGCATTTGTATTTATGTGATTATAAATACTACACAAAAACAAAAACGATAATATTTTTTATCGGTCATCAAATCGATGGAAGAATCGGACACCCTTTGTCCTATGAGCTCCACCTCAAGACGATATCCTTCGTCACACGCCCCCTGCACCTCCCCTCCCTCCTCGCTCCATTCCTCTGTCTTATGTCTCCTACTCGACTCTTCTCTAGCCACCACCAAAGAGTAATTGGAGGTTTAAGAGGAGGCACCCTGGGTTGAGCACACTAAAAAATAAGAAGAGACGGTTGATGGCAAACTATAGGTAAATGCCCATGGCCTTGTGGGCGAGAGAGTCATGGTGACGGCAGTAGGGAGCACAAAAATGACGATGGAGTGCATGGCAACGGGGATAGAGGTCAAGCGTTTTGAAGTTGCGGCGTAAAGGCGGTGGCATCGAGAGGGAATAGTACCATCACAGAAAACAAAGCTAAACGTGACGGCGAGCTAACAGGCTTTGCTGTTTCCTATTTTCTTTTAGATCAAATGTTGCATGTGTGTTTATTTGACTATTTTAATAAGTATTTTTTATACCTAATTAGTTCATTTGAGAATGTTGCATGCTACGTTTCTTTGTGATGTCGTACTTTGTATACTTGATTTGTTTTTTATTGTTTAAAAATGTTTATATGGTTTGACCTATAATTTTATTTCATTTTTGACGAATGTCCACCTTTAATTAACTGAAACTATTTGATCATTCGATTTTTTTTAATCAGACACCTTAGGTGGCCTTGCACTAATAAAATTTGTTGGTGGGTAGAGATAAAAGTTATCTTGATCTCTAGTGCTTTATATTTCTTTTATTAAGATAACTAATAAAGTTGATGGTAATTTGATTTATCATGGGGCATGCTATTATCTTTTTTCCTACTAGTACACCAATTAAACACCAATTAGTATATGCATGTGTGTATTTTAAGAATTAATATTTTGGCGCCAAACCTTGTGTGTGCAGTGTGTGTTAGATACAGTATTACACCATCCAACGTCACTACGCCACATATATATACTACTATATTTTTAACGGCACAACGTCTAGACTCTAGACATCTTTCGACAACGTTGGTATCATTGACAAAAACTAAAGATTACTAGCCGTATTCATTTGCCGCCGAAAGTACAAAGTGTGTATAATGTGGACTTCTTTTGTTTTTCAAATAGATGACATTGTTGATTTTTATATAACATTTAACTGTTTAACTAATTAAAATTTTCATATAATTAAGTATCATTTTATTTTATTTTTAAAAATTAAGTATAACTTATATTTTTTTATGTATCTAAATAAATTGAAGGAACATCAACCGTTATATAAAAAGTTAATGCCTTCGTCTCTTAGAAAACGGACGCACACTAGTATAATTTTGATTTTCCTGGACGAGGCCCCCAATAGTTTTCAAACGGGCCATAAGTGGCCGCGCTTGGAAAAGCCGATGCGGCATTTTCCCGTGCGGTCCACTTAAGCGACCGCACGGGAAAATCGATTTTTCCGTGCGGTCGCTTAAGTGGACCGCACGGGAAAATGCCACACTATCTCGTGCGGCCCACTTAAGGAACCGCACGGGAAAATAAATTTTTCCGTACGGTCCACTTAAGCGACCGCACGGAAAAATCGATTTTCCCGTGCGGTCGCTTAAGTGGACCGCACGAAAAAATGGATTGCGAAAAGTCCACCCCGTCTCCCTCCATATTAAAAAATGGCACACCTCTCCCCCGGCCCCCCACCCGCACGCGCCTCTCCTTTCTCTCGATTGGTCCCCTCCCCTTCCCTCCCTCTCCCTCCGCTCCCCTCCTCATTCCCTCCCCTCCCAGATCCGGCGGAGGGGAGGGGCGTTGGCGGCAGCAGGCGACGGCGGCGGCCTCCCTCGGCTCCCCTTCCCCTCCGGCTCCCCTCCCATATCCGGCGGCGGGCGTAGGTGACGGCGGCGGCCTTCCTTGCTCGGCTCCCCTCCCCCTCCAGCTCCCTTCCCAGATCCGACGGAGGGGAGGAGCGTCGGCGGCGGCGGGCGTAGGCGACGATGACGGCCTCCCTCAGCTCCCCTCCCCCTTCGGCTCCCCTCGGCCCTCCGGCCCCCGCGCGAATCCAACGACGGCCTCGAGCGGGAGGCCGGCGGCGGCTTTGCCCCGCCCGGATCTGGCGGCGGGCTCGAGTGGAAGACCGTCGGCGGCTCTCCCTCACCCTCCCCCGTGCGGATCAAGCAAGGGGCTCGAGCGGGAGGCAGCGGGCGGGGTGCACGACGGCGGTGGGTGCGGACGACGACGGCGACGCGGATCCGTCGCCGGCGATGATCGGAGGTGCGGATTCGTCGGCTAGGGTTAGGGTTTTGATTTTGGAAATTTTTATTTTTTTTTTGTGATTTTTCATTTTCGCGTGCGGACGGCTTAAGCGCCCGCACGCGAAAATCGAATTTTTGCATGCGGTTGCGTCACCCGCACGCGAAAATCGGATTTTTGTGTACGTTTTCGCGCGTAGTGGTGGCAGTGCCTATTCGGGGACACATTGATCATAGTGTCACCGGAAAGATCGAACAGAAGTAAATGTTAGGTCAGTGTCAATTAATTACATACATACCCATCATATAGGAGTAATTTCGCTGCATTTCTCAGCGCACGAGCGAAGAACGAATTGGATCGTCTAACTCATCGATTGATTCGTGCCTGTCAAAATCTAGCTAGACATTCCCGTGTATTTGGTCAACAAGTCAATGAACTGAAGCCTTTTTTTTTTCCTTGCTAATGTAGTGCTTTTATAATTGATTGAAATCAAGAATCTGGAAGGTCCACGGCCATCTACGCATGTCAAATTTTAACGCTGTTTAATTTGCTAGAGTGCTAGTCTCGATCTTGACATGCATAGTATGCCGCAATGCATGCATGCGTAACTTCCGAAGTAAAATATAAAGTCTTTTTAGATGGAGATAGTAGGAATGATAATAGTATAAAATAGTGAAAAACTAAGTGAATTGCTATTTGTGCTATTTTCTATTACGGAAGTTTTATTTTTAATCACCTTTTATCTAATTTTTTACTTAAGACTAGGTGATTTTACCTTTTTGCATTTTGAACCACTCAAAACTCTCTTCGCGAGCATCTCAACAGCCTTGATCAAGCGCAAAAAACGTAATTCACTCTAAAAAAAATCTTTTCCTAAATAAGTGCTGATGGACAACATAAGTCACTAAGGCTGTGTTCGGCCCTCTGTGCTCCCAGCGTGCTACAGTGTTTTGCACCCGCGCACGCTTTTCAAACTACTACACGGTGTATTTTTTTCAAAAAGTTTCTATACAAAAGTTGCTTAAAAAATCAAATTAATCCATTTTTTTTAAAAAAATTTGCTAATACTTAATTAATCCCACTATACAAACGGTCCCAACCAATGCAGCGGCGACAAAATCTATTAGCTAGGCCGGCCCCGACCAGACCAACTTAAAAATAATCTAGCAGTCAGTTGTCACTACACCATGTCAAAGCATCCCCATCCAACTTCGGTCAGGAAAGATACATATACCACAATCGACAATCGGTCGGTATAACTTTTCGACAGACTAGCGGTCGGTAATTCCTATTTTGTCTACCAGCTATCGGTTGGCAATAACATTCATTTTTACCAACGCATAGTTGGATGGTAATGGTAAAATTTACAGACCAACGGTCGGTCGGAAAATCATAACAACCATATTTCGGTCAGCAATAGTTGGTGGGCCCAGATGAATTTTTCTGGCACAACTAAGGCGCGAGAGCTGGGAGACACGCGCGCGGCAATCCAAAGTCCTAGTGCGCGCGCGACGCGGCAATTCCGAGCGCGAAACGAAATTTTTTTTTCCGCAGCCCCAACCCTAAAGGAAACGGATCCAGATCGAGAAAATCCCCCTCACGCCGCCACTTCCTTCTTTCCCCATCACGCTGCCTCGCTCGGTCTCGCACGCACGCACGCCCGCCGCTTGACCCGCCTCTCCGCCCGCCGCGCGCTGCAGGCCGCCGCTCCACCCGCCGCGTGCTGGCCGCCGGCTCCACCCGCCGCGCGCTGGCCGCCGGCTCCACCCGCAGCTGGCCGCCGGCTCCACCTGTTCCACCCGCCGCTGGAAGCCGCCTCCACCAATCCACTCGCCGCTGCCTCCACCTGCGGCCGCCTCCACTCGCGCCGCCCACAATCGCCGTCGCCTCCACCCACCGCTACACAATCGCCACCACCTCCATCAGCCGCCGCCTCCACTCACGCTGCCCACACTCACCTCCACTGCGGCCTCAGCTCGCCACCACCACCTGATGGCTGCCCTGTGACCTCCAATCACCACTGCCGCCTCAACTCGCCATCGCCACCTTCAATCAGCCCTCAACCCCATCACCTCCACTCGTTGCGCCTCAACTCGTCATCGCCGGCTCCACTCGACATCAGCAGGCCGGTCGCGGAGGCCGCACCTCGACTATCCGCACTAGTTCCCTACAGCCACGTAGGCATCTCTACACCATCAATTCCTCTTCCGCTTCCAACCACGTCCACTCCCCGTTGCTTGCTGCCTTCCCTTCGCCTCCAATTTCTTTCTCAGAATCGGCGAAAACTGTTGATTGACACTTCCAGAATCATCTCCGGACTAGATAAAAATTGGTTGATGTATTAGTTTTGTTCCAGAAAAATGAGCAATTTCTTACTTGTAATGTGTTTCCCCTATGTGTAACAGTGCAACCATCTTAGCTGAAGTGAGCGAAAATTTCAAGTTTTTGCTGAAGACAACATCATTTGGAAGTAAGACAATGATAGTAAGTACAGTTTGTATTCAATTTTTAATTTTTTCCTATGATGGTTGTTTGTGAAAATACAGCCTTGTGGAAAATGGTTAAAGCTGCATTCTTGTGAAGCTGTATTTTTTTGATATGACATCGAGAATACTATGTGATATTATCTGAGCTATGCAGTTAGGGAGATTTGGAAACTATAACATCACGTATTGCTTAACAAATCATAATTAAAAGTAATATGTGATTATTTTCCCAGTAACAGCTTTAGTTATATGTTGTTCACACTGTTTAACAATTCCATTTCTCCTTCCCAGGCTATCTAGAAAAGGAGGGGTATTCGCCTTATTGGTAATTTGATCTTCCCTAAAGAGGACCATCATTTTACTTTACATCTTTGGACAAATTGGTAATTTAACTCTTTCTCATCTGTTATTTTAATGTTTCATCATATGTGCTTCTGATCCAGTCACCAAAATGTGTGGCGAGTGTGTACTATTGAATGATGAAAACTAATATTACTGCATATTGTGTTGTTGACTAATAAATTATAGTATGGCTGATTTTTTTAATGAGTTAGTGAACTTGCAGCATGTATTTTGAGTTTATCTATAGAGGTAGAAACAACTAGAGTGGACCATGGATAAACAGTGGATGGATGAGCCTAGGTATTACAAAGACTTTCTACTGTTATGTGTGAAAATATTTATAATAACTTTTAGTCTAACATTATGCATACGCACCCATTGCATGTAGGAATACCAAAGTGTATTTACAAGGAGTGAGACAGTTTATAGATTATGCGTTTAGTAACTCAGCTATTGGAAATAAAGTATTGTGTCCTTGCAAAAACTGCGTGAACTTATTATGGAGGGAGGAAAGGGAAGTGCATGAGCATCTAATATGTGATGGGTTTATAGAAGGGTACAAATCTTGGGAATTTCATGGAGAACGTACCACCTCCTTTGAGAATTGTGAGTCGTATGAAGTTGGTGATGATGGAGAGAAGTCGGGTGAAGACGATGATATTTCTGATTTGCTTAGAGACTTAGCATGTGGTTTAGATGATAGAGGGGATTTTGAAGATGAGGGCAGTTTGGAGCAAACAAATGAAGATTTGGAAGCTCTTGAGAAGCTAGTTAATGATTCTGAACATGAGCTTTATCCCGGTTGTCAGAAGTACTCAAAGCTTCGTTTTATAGTTAGACTACTTCACACCAAATTGCTTGGGGGATGGTCTGATAAAAGTTTTGACATTCTGCTAGAGCTACTTAATGATGTTTTCCCTGAAGGGTCCTCACTACCTAAAAACTATAATGAAGCTAAGAAAACATTGAAATGCTTAGGACTCGGATATGTTAGTATTCATGCTTGTGAAAAGGATTGCATTCTTTTTTGGAAGGAGCATGCTAATTCAAATGCTTGTCCAAAATGTAAAACTTCACAGTGGAAGTCTGAAAAGAAAAGTCTTAGTAGTAAACGCGTACACAAGGTTCCTAATAAGGTTCTTCGTTATTTTCCTGTAAAGAGGAGGTTTCAAAGGTTGTTTGTCTCATCTAGAACCGCAGCACTGATGAGATGGCACGATGAAGGACGTACGAAAGATGGTTTGCTAAGACATCCGGCAGATTCTCTTCTTTGGAAAGATTTTGACCAAAAACATCCAAATTTTTCTTCAGATAGTCGCAATATTAGACTTGCTTTATCTACAGATGGTATTAATCCATTCAGATCTATGAATGTTAGTTACAGCGTTTGGCCTGTTTTTTTTGATTCCATACAACCTTCCACCGTGGATGTGTATGAAACAACCCAATTTTATTCTCTCAATGATAATTCCGGGTCGTAATGCCCCTGGAAGTGATATAGATGTCTATTTTGAGCCACTAGTTGATGATATGGTAGATATGTTTGTTAATGGTGTGCGGACTTTTGATGCTTCAAAGAATGAATTTTTTCAGTTGTGTGCTGCCATATTATGCACAATATCAGATTACCCTGGTCTAGGCTATCTAGCTGCATGTGTGACCTCTGGTGAAGGAACATGCATTGAGTGTCATTCATTTACATGTTCACTCCGATTGAAAAATGGTGGCAAGTCTTGCTATATGGGACATTGTAGGTTCTTACATGCAGACCACCCGTTTAGATTTGAGGCTGATTTATTCGATGGTGCTACTGAGCCTAGAACAGCACCTGTTCCACTTTCTGGGGAGGAAATTTTGAAACAAACAGAGTGTATGCAGCTAAATTTTGGGAAGGGAAATAAGTCAAGAAAGAGGAAACGCAAGGACGGTGAGCCAATTATCATTTGGAAAAGGAGATCTATTTGGTTCAGGTTGCCATACTGGAAAGACCTATTGCTGCGCCACAATCTTGATGTCATGCACATTGAGAAAAATGTATGTGATAACATAATCAACACATTGTTGGGTATCGATGGGAAATCAAAGGATAACTTAAATTCTCGAAAAGACCTCCAGGCACTAGGTATAAGAAAGGATCTTCATCCTCTTGAAATAGATGAAGAATTATATTTACCTGCAGCACCTTACTTAATGACCCCTGACCAAAAGAAATTATTTTGTCAAGTACTGAAAGGTGTTAAGTTTCCTGATGGGTATGCTTCTGATATACGTCGCAATGTACATGTTAAGGAGAAAAAGATTATTGGGCTTAAGAGCCATGACAACCATGTTCTTCTACAACACTTGTTGCCGCTTGCCGTGAGAAGGATATTACCAGCAAGAGTCAGTGCGGCTCTCATTCGTGTTAGCAATTTTTTCAAGAAAATTTATTCACCTATTATCCATGTTAGTGACATGGAAAAACTAGAGGCTGAAATTGCTGAAACGTTAAGTCTTTTGGAGACAATATTCCTGCCATCTTTTTTTGATGTTATGGTACATTTGATGGTTCATCTTCCTGCCCAAGCTAGAATTGCTGGTCCTGTCCATTTTCGCAACATGTACCCTGTAGAGAGGTAATTTCTATATATGTATATTCCATGAGTGTGTGTCCATGCGTCATATAAATGTTCTTACAAATCTGTACTGTTGCGTGTATAGGTTTTTGATGAGGTGTAAGGGCTATGTACGTACTAGGAGTCATCCTGAGGGTTCGATTGCTGAGAGCTATTTGTTTGATGAGAGCCTTACATTTTGTTCACGCTATTTACATGGTGAGACCCGATTTACGCGGCAAGGTAGAAATAATGAAGGGCTGCCTATGCAAGTTAATACCGATGTTCCTTTCTTTCGTAACATTGGTCGAGGTTTGGCTGGAAAATGTTGTGTCACACTAGACTACAAAACGTGGCTGCAAGCACATAGATATGTCTTGTTCAACTACGACAATATAGAACCTTATTTGAAGTAAGTTATCTGGACTGTTTTAGCAATATACAAGTTTCTCACACTTTATTGTTGAATTTACTATTTAAAAACCTTGCAGCAAGCATATTTCCTATCTTTCCTCCATTGGTCTTCGAAGCAATCGAGAAATAAATCGTGTGCATCATGAAACTTTTCATGAGTGGTTTAGGGTACATGTAAGTCGCAAAAATGATCAAGTTAAAGTTTTTTTATATTGCAAATGAACTTCGGCTTGATAAATATTCAACAATATATCACAGGTGATTGGGGAGGGTGAGGATGAGACAGAGGAGATAAAACTTTTAGCCAGAGAGCCAAGTATGATTGCACATAAGTATAATAGCTATACAATAAACGGTTTCAATTTTCATACACATTCCTATGATGATGGTAGACCTGTTCAAAGTAGTGGAGTATCTCTAGTTGCACAGACTACATGCTTTGAAAGAGGCAACAATGATCACCGAGTAATAGGAGACAAAACATATTATGGTATAATAAAAGAAATTATCGAGTTGAATTATGATGACAGAGGAAAGATAGTGCTCTTCAAGTGTGACTGGGTTGACAACCGCATACAAGATAAATGGGTGAAAACTGATGAGTTTGGCATAACTACTGTGAATTTCAAGCATTTATTTAATACCGGTGACAAGTTAACAGATGAACCTTTCATTTTAGCATCCCAAGCTACTCAAGTTTACTATGTGGAAGATCCAATTGATACTGAAGAGGCTGCTGTGGTTGAGTCGAAACCTCGAGACTTCTATGACATGCATCCTCTAGAAGAAGAAAATTTGGAAAATGAGCCTACAGTAGCTTTGGTTGAGCCGGTTGTTCATGATGTAACTACGGATATCTTTGGTGCTGCCAGTTGTGTTAGAACAGACATAGATGGGATTATTGTTGATAGAAATGTATCTAAAAAGTAAGAGTTGTTTATTTAAGTTGTTGCAATTGTTCCTGTGTATAAGTGTATTAATCTATTCCTTTTGCGAGTTACTGTGATAAGTAAACCATTGTCCATAAAGAAACATTTGCTGATTATTTTTTTATGTTTCAGGAGGAAAAATGGAAAGCGTGCAAGGAAAGGGTAAGGTGGGGGGCAATGTTGATGGTGTAATTGGAAAGCGTAAACAACCGGAGGCCAATAAGTATGAACTGATGCGTGATGCAATAGTGGCAGAAAATCGTGCAAAGATGCTAGCCCTTAGCCTTCCTGTTCATGATCATAATGCATCACAAAATCATCAGCCGCCTAAGAAAACACTAAAGGTTACCATCCATGACTTGTTTAGATATCTCTCATGTGCACATTTGTAGTTTACATTTGAAATGCATTAATTTCTGTAGGCACATGGATGTACAAGCGCACCAGAAAATGGAGATCAAAACTTGCGACGGTCAAGAAGATTGAATGTGGAGAATGAGGGGCATAATGGTGACCCAGAATATCAACTAGACCAAGATATTGAGAATGAGAATGAAGGTGTGTAAATAACTATTTTCTTGACTAAAACTGCTTGTTATGCTGAAAATGTATCATGCATTGTTGTGACTGATCTACTAGTAAATTTATCCTAAAATTTTTGTTTTCTTCACATGGAAATTGAAAGAAGTTGCTGATCTTATTGCTGAGCCAAAACAAAAGAGGAAAGGAAGGGGTATCACTAAAAAAATCAATATGATATCAAGGGTAAATCAACCTAGAATTAAACTTACCCTTAATGAATATGGTCAGCCTGTTGGGGTCGATTCTAAAGAGTTTGCTAGTATGGTTGGTATGACAGTAAGAAGGGTAGTTCCTATTAATATCAGTGACTGGAGAGATGTTGATGTCACCAAGAAACTTGAAGTATGGTCTGAACTGCAGGTACATCCAATTAATCATCATTCATCAATCTTATTTCTTTTATTGTTTTTTCTGAATTTGTACTCTCATGTATGAAAAAACAGAAAACATATGACATGGGTCGAGAAGCTCTCTACTTTGTCATGGAAACAGCACGCATAAAATGGAAAGGTTATAAGTCAGATTTAAAGAAGAAGTATTTTAATCCATCTTTGTCTAGAGAGGAACTAGTCGCAAGACATGATGACAGACTTGATGATACACAATGGGAGGATATGGTTGACTACTGGAAATCTCCAGAATCTGAAGTAAGATATAACTTTCTTAAGGTATTATTTTGGAATCAGACATATGGAAATGATGTTTCCTTACATGTTCACATTGTAGGCCCGCTCCATAATAGGGAAAGCGAACCGAGGAAAGGTGGTTATGTTACATACGTCTGGCAGCATGAGTCACGCTCGTGTTGGCCATGAAATGGTAACAAATATAGACTAAAAATTGCTCTTAGCACTCATTGTAATCCTATCTATTGTATGATTTATTGACTTACTGCAGAGTAAGAAGAAAGGGTCTCCAGCTAGAAGAGATGAAGTTTTTATTGCAACACATTCGCATAAAAATGGAGAACCAACTCCACAAGCTGCTTCTATTGTGGTATGTCTGTGTGCACTGTTGGGTCAAAATTTAGTATAATATAGGTCTTGGTCATGTGATTTTCACTTTTGTAGAGAGAACTTAAATTAGCTGCTGAAACCCAACCAGAACTGAAGCAAAAAACTATTCAAGAGTGTGATCTATTTGCAAGTGTTTGTGGAAAGAAGGAGCCTAGAGGCCGTGTTCGTTGCCTTGGTTTGGGACCAACTCCTCAAGATGTGGGCACACCTGGAACACAAAGTAAAATGCCAACAAGGCTTCAGATAGAAATAGCTTGTCACAACCTAACTAAACAAGATGTTGTATGTCTAACCAAACGGGTGGACAACATGCAGCAAGAAATGATTGAAATGAAAAAAATGATTCAAGCTTCACAAGGCATGCAGAATATTGAATCAAGTTCTCAACATGGCTCTACTTCTCGACATATGGTACAAATTCTTTCTTTGGTTGTTTTGTGCAATCTACACTTGATACCTATAATTGTCTCCTTTTCCTAATTGTTGCACACATGACTTGCTTGGTTTTAGAGCCCTTCATGTGAAGAACTACAGGAACATGCCAATGGGCATCATGATAATGATATTGAGGATGACTGTGCTCGTATGGAAGATGTGCTTTTCAATGAGAATGAGAACATTATGCACAGAAGAGTTATACCAAGGGGATCAACTTCAAGAAATGCTTCAGCCACTACAAGAAGAAAGCTTTGTAATGTCCTCATCCTTCTCTATCAACATTTTTTTTGTTGTACAATAACTCATGTTTATATTCACAATTATGAACTATATTGTGTGATAGGTTGGTAAAGATGTTATACTCTACGCTATTATGAGAAATTACAGCCCTGTAGCTAAGGCAACAATTCTCTCAACGGACCCAAGCACCATAGTAGGAGGTCAAGCTCTTGGGCTACAATATTATGAGGTGGTTGTGACTGTGGTCTTAAAGAGGGACACATTGCTTCCTCGTCCATATGATGGTATTGAAAATCTGGGTGATGCTCTCATGTTGTCCATTGCATGGCCAAATAACAAAGTGAGAATTGAAGTATATTTCTGTTGTTTTGGTTACCATGTATAAGTATGACATACTAACTGATGCTATTATTGACAGATGAAGGCAAGAAAGAAGCCATATTTGTCCCAAAGTGCAGGTATGATATGTAGTAGTATATGAGTTACAAATNTGAAGGGCAGCAAGAAGCCATATTTGTCCCAAAGTGCAGGTATGATATGTAGTAGTATATGAGTTACAAATAATATTCTAGTTCACCTTGCAACATACTGATATAGTTTAACCCTCCAAGGTAGATACTTTGTAGTGATTTGAGCTAAAAGACCTACAAATATCTTGGAATGAGATCTATTTTATGTAGTAACATTAATCCACTGTACATAGTTGACAATGAAAACCATTGATGGGTATTTCTATAGAATCCTTTCTTTTGACATTTTGATAGCAACACACAATTATTTCCCTCTTGTACATGTGTAATGCATGATTTTTCTTAATCTTCTTTATTTGTATGCTTCAAGCATCTAGAATTCCATATCCTTATTATTCTGTCTTAGATGTATAACTGCACAAACAAGAAAAATAGACATGCTGATTATTTAGAGACCTGGAAAGGTTATCTTCTTGCTTTTGAAATAAAGTACTAAGCATGCATCATTCACTATATACAACATTATTTATTTAAAGTATAGCTTTTTACCAAATGTTGATTACTTTTTGTAGGTGGACATTCTGGAAGGACATAGAGGTGGGAAATTGCTACTAATTGACATAGGAAGTGTGACACCTTTTGATTTGTGGGGAAGAGAAGCTCAACCTTTTGTTCACAGCCAACTTACAAGATGTTGTTTCATTATTAGATGTCCTGTGTAGTAGACCATGATCATGTTGGAAAATCATATTTTGTAATGGAGTTTTGCCTGCATGTGCTGGTACACTATTGATAAGTTGGCTGTACATTTGGACAAGTTAGTCTCTAATTGTAGTAGATGCACATTTGAAGAATTCTATGAATGATTTGAACTTGGTGGCTATTAATATGAATTGTTGTCTCTATTTGAGTGGAAGGAATCCATGGTGGCATTGCTGTGACTTTATCCTTGCAAATGTGATGAACAATTATATAATATTTGCAAGTTTTCAAAATAATGTGTTCATGACTAATTGTGGGTTGCCAATTCTCATGCTTACAACAGACCGTCGGTCGGAAGTTGTTAGTTGGGAAAAATAACGTCGGTCGGGAAAAACATGTCGGTCAGCAAATCTATGTTATTAGGGTCGAACGGTCGGTTGGTAGAAATGTGTCGGTCGGCAAAGACTTTTGCTGACCAGACTTCTTCCGACTATTGAAGTCGGTTGGGAATACTTTTGCCGACCGACAATTCGTCATCAAATATGGTCTTTGCCGACCGATGGTCTGTTGATGATTTTGTGTCATGGTGTAGTGAGGATAGGCCCCGCCCAAAGGTGCAGCGGCCCGTCTACTTTGTTAGTAAGGCGCTGCGGGACGCCAAAACCCGATACCCTCAAGCCCAGAAAATGCTTTATGCGATTCTGATGGCCTTGAGAAAGCTGCGCCATTACTTCTAGGCGCATCGGGTCACCGTGGTCACATCCTACCCCCTCGGCCAGATCTTGCGTAACCGAGAAGGCACCGGACGAGTGGTGAAATGGGCAATCGAGCTTTCCGAGTTCGATCTGCACTTCAAACCACGCCACGCAATCAAGAGTCAGGCCCTCGTCGACTTCGTAGCCGAGTGGACCCCGACTCCTGAACCCGACCTCGGGCTCTCCGCCCCCGAGACCGAGGCAAATCCCTCGCAACTGGCTCACGCCGCCCATTGGGTGATGCAGTTTGACGGCTCCCTCGCCCTTCAGGGTGCCGGCGCAGGGGTCACCTTGACCTCGTCGAGCGGGGACATCCTCAGATACTTTTTTCGCCTAGACTTCCAGGCAACCAACAATATGGCAGAGTACGAGGGACTCCTTGCGGGGCTCAGAGTGGCAGCCGAAATGGGGATCCGCCGCCTCCTGGTTTTAGGCGACTCTCTGTTGATCGTAAACCAGGTCTCCAAGGAGTACCGGTGCTCCGACCCGCAAATGGAAGCCTACGTTCGCGAGGTGCGACGTATGGAGCGCCATTTTGACGGGTTAGAGCTTCGGCACGTGCCCAGACGGGACAACGCGCTTGCCGATGAGCTCTCCAGGCTCGCTTCATCACGAGCCCCGACCCCACCGGGCGCCTTTCAAGAAAGTCTCGCCCAGCTGTCGGCGCGCCCCGACCCCACGGGGGAGTCGGACGTTGCCACGCCACACCCAAGGCCCGTCAGAGTCCAGGCCTCGGGTCCCAGGGGGGTCGAGCCCGACCCCCCAAGACAGATCACCTGGATGACTGAGATCCACGCGTTCCTCAGAGATAAGACTCTACCCAAGGATCGCGAAGGGATTGAGCGAGTCGCTCGCATCTCCAAGTGCTACGTGCTGGTAGAGGGGGCCCTCTACTGGCGCGGAGCCAACGGGGTCCTCCTGAAATGCATCCCTCGGGAGCAAGGCGTCAAGCTTCTTGCCAATGTCCATGAAGGCGAGTGCGGAGCCCACTCCGCCTCGCTCACCTTGGTCGGCAAGGCCTTCTGCCAGGGTTTCTACTGGCCGACAGCACTCCACGACGTAGCTGACCTGGTCCGGCGATGCAGGGCATGCCAATTCCACGCCAAGCAAACGCATCAGCCGGCCCAGGCCCTGCAAACCATTCCCCTTTCATGGCCATTTGCGGTCTAGGGGCTGGACATCCTGGGTCCCTTCAGGAAGGCCCCGGGCGGGTACGAGTACCTCTATGTCGCCATCGACAAGTTCATCAAGTGGCCCGAGGCTTATCCGGTCATCAAGATTGATAAGCACTCGGCACTCAAATTCATCAAGGGCATCACTGCCCGGTTCGGGGTGCCCAACCGTATTATTACGGACAACGGCACCCAGTTCACCAGTGATCTGTTTGGCGACTTCTGTGATGACATGGGCATCAAGCTCTGTTTTGCCTCCCCCGCCACTCCAGAAGCAACGATCAAGTGGAGCGAGCCAATGCGAAAATCCTCAAAGGCCTTAAGACCAAGACCTACAACATCCTCAAGAAGCATGGCGACTCGTGGATCGAGGAGTTGCCAGAGGTGCTCTGGGCAAACCGGACCACTTCGAGCCGAGCGACTGGAGAAATGCCTTTCTTCTTGGTCTATGGCGCGAAGGTGGTCCTCCCATCCGAGCTCACCCTAAGGTCCCTGGAAGAGCGAAGGCGGCGCGCGGCCCTCCGAGCCGCGCGCTACCAGCAAAGCCTGCGGCGCTACCATTAGCGCCACGTCCGGGCCCGATCACTCTGCATCGATGACCTCGTCCTACGCAGCGTCCAAACAACCGATTGGAGTACAAGAAACGACTAAGGGCGATATAACACATATCGGCCATCTTAAGGCGATGTCAACACATCGGCTATCATGCATCGACAAGATACAGCCGAATCATGAATTAATCCAAACACTTGGATAATACTTTTTCAAATACTTTCCATTAAGAGCTCTTCCAAATATCTCTCCATCAAGTCCTTGTAGCATATAAGCTCCCTTAGATACAGATTTGTAAATCCGAAAAGGTCCTTCCCAATTTGGTGACCACTTGCCGAATTTATTGTCATGAGTCCCAATCGGCAGAATTAACTTCCAAACTAATTCTCCTTTCTCAAAAAATTTTGGTACAACCTTCTTATTATAATGTCGCGCAATACGCTCCTTATCTTTTGTTATCTTCTGTAAAGTGTACATCCTGGATTGAACCAAGTCTTCTGACTCATCCACCATAAGATTATGATAATTATCGACTGTCAACTTATCTTGTAAATCAATCCTTCTTGAACCGATGACATGCTCCCATGGCAAAACTGCTTCATGCCCATAGACTAACTTATATGGAGGAACTTGAATTGATCCATGACAAGACATCCAATAGGACCACAATGCCTCAGCCAATCGGCTATGCCACTGCCTTGGAAAATCGGCAATCTTTCTCTTAATCAACTTAATCAAACTTTTGTTAGATGTCTCTGCTTGCCCATTAGCTTGTGCATAATATGGTGAAGAATTCAACAACTTAATTCCCATACTTTCCATAAACTGAACAAACTCATCTGATACAAAAATAGATCCTTGATCGGTTGTGATTGTTTGTGGAAGACCAAATCCGTATATAATATGCTCCTTGACAAATTGAATTGCATCCCCAGAATCAACTTTCTTCAATGGGACTCCTTCTACCCACTTTGTGAAATAATCGGTTGCCACCAATATATACTTATGTCCTTTACTTGAAGATGGATTAATCTGGCCGATCATATCAATTCCCCAGCCTCTGAACGGCCATGGCTTGATTATAGGATTCATAACCGATGCTAGTGCTCTCTGAATTGATCCAAATTGCTGGCAATCCCGACATCCCTTGTAATATCTAAAGCAATCCTCCAACATCGTTGGCCAAAAATACCCAACTCTTCGAAGCAACCACTTCATTTTATGAGCTGATTGATGAGTACCACAAATACCTTCATGAACTTCTCCCATCACAACCTTGGCTTGATCGGCACTTAGACATTTTAGCAACACCCCATCAATCGTCCGATAATACAACTCATCACCAAGACATATCTTAAAGCTTTATACCTCAATTTCCTCGAAGCCGATTGAGAAGGTTCCTTCAAATAATAGAACACATCATACCTCCAATCATCAGCTGCGATTGTAGCAATCTCCATCTCAACATCTTGCACCATCGGCTTATATCCTGATGCCCCCTAAGCCAAAGCATTAGCTTCCAAATTCTGCTCTCGAGGAACATATCTCAATGTTACCAGCCAAAACTCATCCATTAATTCCCGACACTTTGCATAATAAACCATCAAGACATCATTCTTACATTCATATTCTCCAGCCAGTTGATTATTTACCAATAACGAATCACCCATAACTTCAATAGCATCGGCTTCAAACTCCTTCAAAAGTTGCAAACCTTTAAGAACTGCTTCATATTCAGCTTGATTATTTGTAGCATATGGCTTGATAGTATAAGCAAATTCAAAACTTGCCCCTCTTGGTGATATGATAACCAAACCGATGCCACAACCATGAGTGCAAACCGATCCATCAAAAAATAACGTCCAAGGTACAATATCCACTGAGCCGATCGAGTCATCACGATGTTCTGCAATAAAATCGGCTACAGCTTGTCCTTTAATAGCTTTAAGCGACTCATACTTGAGATCAAATTCTGTTAAGGCGTAAATCCACTTTCCAACCCTTCCTTTCAATACTGGAGCCGATAGCATATACTTGACCACATCGGCTTTGCAAATTATGGTACATTCATTGGATAACAAATAATGCCTCAACTTTGTACAAGAAAAATACAAGCATAAACACAACTTCTCCACCGAAGAATACCTGGTCTCTGCATCCAAAAGTCTTCTGCTCAAATAAAAGATTACCCTTTCTTTACCTTCGAACTCCTGGATCAAGACGGAGCCGATTGACCTCTCATCGGCTGACAAGTACAATTTGAAAGGCACCCCTTTCTGTGGAGAGACTAAAACCGGAGGAGAACTTAAATACTCTTTAATATTATCCAAAGCCTTCTGCTGCTTTGTCCCCCATGTAAACTCCTGATCGGCTTTAAGTCTGAGCAAAGGTGTGAAAGGCTCTAATCTTCCAGACAAATTAGAAATAAATCTCCTGATAAAATTTATCTTGCCGATCAAAGATTGCAACTGTTTTTTGTCTTCTGGAGGTTGGATTTTCTGTATTGCATTAATACTCCTTTGTGGCACTTCAATACCCCTCTCATGCACAAGAAAACCTAGAAATTGTCCAGCCGATACACCAAAAGCACACTTAGTAGGATTCATCTTTAAGCCATATTTTCTTGTTCTTTCAAATACCTTTTTCAAATCGGTTATATGATCAACAATCTCCTTGGATTTCACCACCACATTATCGATATAGATTTCAACCAACAAGCCGATCAGATCATGAAATATATAATTCATGGCTCTTTGATACGTAGCTCTAGCACTTTTCAGCCCAAAAGTCATTACAACCCACTCATACAAGCCGATTGCACCAGGACACCTGAAAGCAGTCTTATGAATGTCTTCCTCTGCCATTAAAATCTGATTATATCCAGCATTACCATCCATAAAACTTATGATTTTATGTCCTGAAGCAGCATCTACCAATTGATCAGCAATCGGCATTGGGTATTCATCTTTGGGAGTAGCCTTATTTAAATCTCTGAAATCAATGCAGACCCTAAGCTTGCCATTTTTCTTGATCACTGGAACTATATTAGAAACCCATTCAGCATATCGGCATGGACGAATAAAACCAGCATCATATAAACGAGTAATTTCAGCTTTGATCGCATCATACATATCGGCTTTACATCTCCTAGGGGATTGTTTATATGGCCGATATCCTGGTTTGATAGGAAGCCGATGTTCAACAATCGATCGGCTAAGTCCTGTCATCTCAAAATATTCCCAAGCAAAGCAATCGTTGTACTCTTTCAAAAGCTCTACTAACTTAGTTTTAAATTCAGATGATAAATTCTTACTGATGAATGTCGGCCTAGGACTATCTCCTTATCCAATGTCCACTTCTTCCAAATCATCGGCCGACATGAAACCTTGACCTAATTTGCCATCGAGATCATCTACAGCATCTTTAGTATAAAAACTGGAACCCTCCACAACACCCTCAAAGTAACAATTGGGGTTCTCCATCTCCAATCGGTTGTATATCACAATCAGACATTTTTACTTAATCCCCTTGCCAGACTTTTCCTGATAAGCAATCAATTCCATCCATCTCCCAAACAGATAAATCGGCATTAGCAACATGTACTGACCTATCGGCTGGAACAACCTCTATCTTGTCACCTTGCCATTTGATTAAGCTTTGATGCATGGTTGAAGGAATACAACAGTTAGCATGAATCCAATCCCTTCCTAGCAATAAGCTATATGAACCTTTCCCATCAATGACAAAAAATGTGGTAGGAATAGTCTTGCTGCCGATTGTTAATTCTACATTAAAAACTCCCTTGGCCTCTAAAGGATTGCCACCAAAATCTTTAAGAACCATATTAGTCTTGATGAGATCATCTTAACTCCTTCCCAATTTCTTGAATGTAGCATATGGCATCAAATTTACAGCAGCCCCACCATCAACTAACATTTTAGACATCGGCTTGCCATTAACAAATCCCTTGACATACAATGGCTTGAGGTGCCGATTCTCTGTTCCCTCTGGTTTTTCAAAAACAGCCTGTTCTGGTGACAATACCAATCTAGCACAAGATTCTTCCATGATATCTGCATTGTCTTGATTAGCCTCATACTCTGTGGGTAACACAAATACCATGTTGACCGATGAAGAAGCAATAGCTTTTCCTTTAATCAACCTTTTAGTTTCATCGGCTTTGGACTCATCGACTGATACTACTTTGCTCTTAACACGCCACTCTTGTTTTGTCTTCGTTTTCTTCAGCCGATGACCGATCTCTTGTTCAACTTCCTGAAATTGCTCCCTGCTCTTCATCCTTTGAACCCTTCTCTTCTGACTTTTGGAAAAAATCCCAGAAGGACACCATTGAGCTCTTGAAACATCTTCACCAACCTCCTCCTGAAAATAATCTTGATGAATTGGGCCCAATCTCTGATGAACAGGCAACTTCCTTTGCATCAGCCGATCTTTTCTGTGCTGAAATCGGCTAGAACTCCTACCATGGCTCTCATGAGTATTAGCACAACCTGGGCAGTCTTCTATCGACGGTAGTCTCATCCCTTCATTTCAACAAAATCTGAAGAATTCGCAGCTCCAATGTGGATCAAAACCATCATCATTTTCATAATACTGACTTTCTTGCCGATCATGCCTTTTCTGATATTTACTAATCATACTTGTAGAATTAAATCTATTGAGCCGATTGTCCTTTCTGTCGGCTGTTCTCCCGCTCGTATGAACCATGTTGATAGGAAAAGGATTACCATCAATTTTCATCGGCTTCTTGGAATCATCAAATTTTATCCTGCCTTGTTCAATAGCCACCTGGATCTATTGCCGAAATACTTTACATTCATTGGTACTATGAGACCCTGTGTTATGCCATTTGCAATATTTCCTTCTTCCTAATTCTTCAGCCGATGGAACCACATAACCAGCAGGTAATTGGATTTGTTTTTCCCGAAGTAAAAGATCAAAAATTTTATCAGCCTTATTGACATCAAAATCATATTTCTCTTCCTTTCCGGAGCTCCTGACCCATTGACACAGAATTACCTTCTTGTTCCTTGCCCATTCGGCTGCTGCTACTTCAGGATCATATTCTTCCTCAGAATCAGAAATATAAGAATTGATAAAGTTCACCTTTTTGAATGCTTTATTGGATTCTTGAAATCTTTGTTCATGTGCTGTTATCTTCTGAGCCAAATGAGCCAAACTTTCAAAATCTTGAGCCGAAAACCTCTCCTTGATCAGTGTCAATAAACCCTAGAAAGCTAAATCGGCTAACTGAGAATCTGTTAACGCCAAGCTGTAACACCTGTTTCTGATATCCCTGAACCTTTGAATATAATCTTGAACAGATTCTTCACGTTTTTGCCTGATGGTTGTCAGATCAGATAATTTCATCTCATGAACTCCACTGTAGAAATATTTATGAAACTGTTTTTCCAGATCGGCCCAACTGTGAACAGAATTATAAGGTAAAGACAAAAACCATGTGAAAGCCGATCCAGATAGAGACAAAGGGAATAATCTAACTCTTAAAGCGTCAGTAGCCGATGCTTCACCACATTGAGCTAAAAATCAGCTAACATGCTCATAAGTTGATACGTTATCTTGCCCTGAGAATTTTGAAAAGTCTGGGACCTTGTATCGGCTTGGCAATGGTACTCTTTCAAAATATTCTGGATATGGATGCCGATACAAGTTATCACCATCCCTTGGTTTTAATCCAAATTGATCTCTCATCACGTCGGCTATCATATCGGCCCAAGGTTTCTGCCGAGATCCATCTTGAAGTTGTGGCTGTATTGGTTCGTCTTGATCAAACTGAGGCTGATAATATGGTTGAGGAGACGGTCTCTGCCGATATTGCACCTGTGGTGAGTGAGGTTGATATTGATGATTAAAATTGCCACCTGCATGGGTCTGAGGCATTTGTAGAGCACCAAAATTCTGCTGATCAGGAACAAATTGGGTAGTGGCAGTTCGTTGCCGTGAGATAGGTACTTGCTGCCTTGCCGGAGTATGCAGAATTGGCTGAATAACTGGCTGATTAGGATTGAACATAGCTGCAACTTGCTCGGCCGATACTTGAGGTATGTTTTGCCCTATATGCTGAGGTTGTTGTCGGACCAGTACCTGAGGATTAAATTCCACTTGCTTCTGTGCCGATGCTGGTACCTCTTGTTGAGCTATAGCCGATGTTGATGCCATCGGCTGTCCTGGGGCTATATTTGTGGCACGTTTTGGTTGGCTTGTTATAAGCGGCCTATACTGCGGGAAGACCCCATCTGGTAAGAAAATTGGCCCCTTAGCTTGGTGTTCAGCAATGGTACCATCAACCACAAATTTGATTATGTTTGTTAAAGTGTTGACAAGTACTTCTGATTGGTTGATCAAAGCATGATGCACAGCATAATCAATTCGGTCTTGTAAATTCTTGGGTTCTTCAGGAGATTCTTCTTGCTTAACTCCTTTGTCCTTCCCAGAGCTCGATTCTGGCTCTTCACTGTTGGGCAAAGCTATTTTGTACCTTTGAACCACTGTTCCTGATCTGGTTTGATCAAAAGAGTGCAAATACTGGTTTTGAAGCTTGTTCATTATGTCTTCCAGCTCTGCTTTCTGTTCTGATGTCAACTTGTCCACTGTCATTGGAATAATATTCTCTGAGTTAACATCAGTTGTCTTGAGGTCTACCATGATGAAGATTCTTCAAGGAAGTCCCACCGGGCGTGCCAAAAGCGTGTCGATGCAAAAAACACACACTGGCCTGGGAGATCTGCTTAACTCCAGTGCAGGTCCAAATATTACTTTCGGGTTCTAGGCGTGCCAATTGGTTTGATCCTGTAACCAATAAGAAACAAAGAAAGAAAACGCAGTTAAATCCACCAATGATAGCCGATCGGCTGGCTTGCCGATGACATATCATTGAACATTGAGCCGATGCAAGATGCATTAAATCGGCTATGATAGATAAAGCAAGGTAAAGCTAAACTCACTCAATCGGCTGAAGATATCAATAAAATATAATCTAATCCGCTTCGATTCTATCTTCGAATCCAATACTTGACTTACCAAATTTGGTCGTTAACAGTGCAGCGCCGGGTGTCCCTCGCCCAGCATGACCACCTCCCGGTCGGTTGATTAGGGTTTAGGGTTTAGGGTTTAGGGTTAGATTCTTCAAGGAAGTCCCACCGGGCATGCCAAAAGCGTGTCCATGCAAAAAACACACACTGGCCTGGGAGATCTGCTTAACTCCAGTGCAGGTCCAAATATTACTTTCGGGTTCTAGGCGTACCAATTGGTTTGATCCTGTAACCAATAAGAAACAAAGAAAGAAAACGCAGTTAAATCCACCAATGATAGCCGATCGGCTGGCTTGCCGATGACATATCATTAAACATTGAGCCGATGCAAGATGCATTAAATCGGCTATGATAGATAAAGCATGGTAAAGCTAAACTCACTCAATCGGCTGAAGATATCAATAAAATATAATCTAATCCGCTTCGATTCTATCTTCGAATCCAATACTTGACTTACCAAATTTGGTCGTTAACAGTGCGGCGCCGGGTGTCCCTCGCCCAGCATGACCACCTCCCGGTCGGTTGATTCCGGCATAAACCGGCGCGGCAGCCTAGCCTGCCTCTCGCTCGTGATGTGGGAGGGCGGCAATACACTACCGTCAAGCGGCACAGAGCTCCGCATCATGTCGCCGGTGGAGGAAGAACGTGGAAACGAGAGCGAGCGACGAAAAGAAGGCATGGAAAACGAGTGAACTAGGGCGCGGTTAGCTGAGGCAAGGAAAAAGTGGCAAGAGGAAGGAAGCGAATCCCTTCCTCTACGCCCTTTATACCCCTGCCCCCGCTGCGCTCGGCTCCTTGTTTTCCACGCCCACTAACTCGCCCCCTCGTTTTTCGTGCCCACTCCTCCACTCGCCCCACTCGCCCGCTTCCGGCACACGCGTCAGTCGTGCGGCCGTTGCGGCCGAGGCGGGGCAGATCGTGTCCGCATTAATTGTGCACGGTTACCGTGAAAAGCGCCATCATTACGTCCCAGGCGAAACAATCCGACGTGCCCCGGTCCGCGCACCGCCCCGAGTAATGCGGCGGTTATGAGGTGGCTGCCCATTATTGCCGAACCTGTATAAACGCTTGAGTCTCTGTGTGTTTCACTGAGATTTGGAGATCAGGAGCAAGGGATTTCACCCTGCGCCCCCGGTCGAACTGGCAAAGGGGGGCCCTCTCTGTCCCCCCGTTGAGGAGCTAACCCTCCGTCAATGTATATTGGAGACATCAAGCCCGTTGAAGTGGAACACAAGCCTTCCACCTCCACTCAAGTTGAGGAAACTACTTCCGCTACGCCAAGCCAAGCTCAAGTTGATGTGGAGGAGGACAAGGCACAAGATGCACCTATGCCGCCAAGAATTCACAACGCTCTCTCCAAGGATCACCCAATTGATCAAGTTTTGGGTGACATTAGTAAGGGTGTTCAAACTCGATCTCGTGTCGCTTCGATTTGTGAGCATTACTCTTTGTTTCTTGTCTTGAGCCAAAACATGTAGATGAAGCTCTTGGTGATCCGGATTGGATAAATGCTATGCATGAAAAGCTCAACAACTTTGCAAGAAACAAGGTGTTGACTTCGGTTGAAAGACCTAGAGACCACAATGTCATAGGGACAAAGTGGGTTTTTAGGAACAAGCAAGATAAGAACGGGTTGGTGGTAAGGAACAAAGCAAGATTGGTGGCTCAAGGTTTCACACAAGTTGAAGGTTTGAAGTTTGGTGAAACCTTTGCCCCTGTGGCAAGGCTTGAAGCCATTCGCATCCTACTTGCATTTGCATCATGCTTTGATATAAAGCTTTTTCAAATGGATGTGAAAAGTGCTTTTCTAAATGGTGAAATTTCCAAACTTGTCTTTGTTGAGCAACCACCCGGTTTTGAAGATCCTAAAAATCCTAACCTTGTCTACAAACTCTCAACAGCTCTCTATGGCTTGAAACAAGCTCCTAGAGCTTGGTATGAAAGATTGAGAGATTTTCTTTTATGAAAGGGTTTCAAAATTGGTAAAGTTGATGTTTACACCCAAATTTCGCACCTAAGGATAAAATTAGGAAATTATTGCCAAATTAAGGAAGTATCGGTTTCCTTCGCAGAGGCCAGTCAGACCGCCGTGTATAGGCCGGTCTGACCGGGCAATGGGGTCGGTCAGACCGGCGGCATGTGGCCGGTCAGACCGGCAGAGTCCGAGTTGGACTCGATTTTCGCCGGGTCTCGGGATTATTAAGTTAGGAAACTATGTTCCGAGTTCTTTTGGGATTCTACCCCGAATTGTCGTGGAGGAGGACTTGTAGAAGGCAAGACCAACCCCTTTATAAGGGCCAAGGCCGGTTCAATTGAACAACCAACAATCTACACACAAATTTTCAATTGAATCGTTCTTTTACTTCTACTTTTTGCATAGCTTTAGCCTTAGTTCGTCCATCTTTGTCGATTTGCGCCGTAAACCGTCCGCCGTCGCTGCGAGAGTGCGATTCCCCTTTGTAGGTTTGTCCCGTAAACCTTCCGATTGCCCACGAGATGGGTAGTTATCCTCGTATCGATTTAAATCGGCCTAGAGGCTGATTTTGATCTCTAAATCGGCTTCGCTAGCCGGTTTAGCTGTTTTCTACAAAAGCCATCTTGATTTGGCTTTTTGCTAGATCAAGGTGGTTGGCGACTCCATACACCGCAAGGCGTTTAGGTGTCAGTAGTGTTAGCGGCTTTTGACCAAAAAAGTTGCCAACACGAATTGGCGACTCCACTGGGGACGACCACAACGACTACGACGATTAAATTGATCACATCAACGTCATGACCAAGCGCGAGGTTGATCCAGAGAACATTCTACCAATCACGTTGGAGGATCTAAGCGAGGAGGAGCGTCAAGAGGTGTTGGAACAAGTCAAGGCAATGCGGGAAGAGATCTTGACGAGATCGTTCATCAAGACACGCAAGGGAGTTGCTCGCAAGCCGGGACCGCTTCCCCAATTTTCCACTGATAAGGTAAAATCTGATGACATTACCCTCCCGCTGCAAAAACTCGTAGCAAGCTCTGTAGATGAAACTGTTAATGCCACTTTTAATAACAAATTAGAGCATCTTATGAGTACATTCTTTGATAATAGATACAAAACACAAATTGATGATAAATTGAGCTCTCTCATGGCCAATTTGTCACTTGATTCTATCCCTAGCACTAGTAAAGCATCTATTCGTCAAATTTCTAGCAGGACCGATGGATCGATTCCTCAAAACGCCGAGAACCCTAGTTCTGCGGCCGGTCCAACCGTGCCCTTGGCCGGTCTGATCGGCCAGTCGGTCTCGGGTCACACCGGCCTTCCGGCCAGTCTGACCGCACCACTTCCCATCGGTCAGACCGGGCCTTGGGCCGGTCTGACCGCACCCCTGCCATCCGGTCAGATCGGGCCTTGGGTTGGTCTGACCGCAGCTATGCCATCCGGTCCGACCGGGCCTTGGGCTGGTCAGACCGCACCTCTGACCGTCGATCAGACTGGACTTTGGGCCGGTCAGACCGGCGCAGTAGTGCCCATACAGGAGTTAGACCCTATTACTAATAATAGTGTGTTGTATCACGTGCCTACTTCACCAGCAGCTCCTGTTAGTAATCCTAACCCTCATATACCCCCACCTGTACACAATGTATACAATGATCAAGCTCATGGTGGGTATCCACAAGATGTTAGATATGGCCAGTATAACAATATTACGCCGCAACCTCCTTTTAGACCACAACAACAAAGGCCTGATAATTTAGAGGAGCATGTGAGAACCATGATTAGGGAAGCATTTGGAATTGAGCCAAGGAATCGTGCTAGAGTTTATCAAAAGTCGTATCCTGATTATTTTGATAATATCCCATATCCTCATGGTTCTAGAGTGCCCGAATTTGCTAAGTTCAATGGCGAGGATGGTAGAACCACTTGGGAACACATAGGCCAATTCTTAGCACAATGTGGTGAAGCTAGTAACATGGATGCTTTTAAATTGCGCTTATTTTCATTATCTTTATCCGGTACTGCTTTTACATGGTTTACTTCATGCCTGCTAATTCTATTCATACTTGGGCTCAGTTAGAACAAAAGTTTCATGATTATTTTTACACTGGTGAAACTGAGCTTAGATTATCTGATTTGACATCGGTTAGGCAAAAGTATAATGAATCTGTCACTGATTACATCAAGAGATTTAGGGATACTAGAAACCAATGTTTTGCTTTGAATATAACTGAAAGAGATTTAGCCGATCTTGCTTATAATGGTTTACTTGCTCCTTTAAAAGAAAAGTTAGATGGCCAACAATTTCTTGATGTTAGTCAACTCATGCAAAAGGCTCTGTCTCAAGAAAGCCGAGTCAAAGAGGTTAAGAGATTTGTTAGGTCCAATGACAAAAAGCCTAATGTTAGTATTGTTGATTGTCTTAGTGATTATTCGGATGATGATGATGATGATCATGATATCTATGTAGCCGAATGGTCATGGACTAGTAAGAATAAGCCTTTTGTCTGTTCTAATTTAATGCCGACTCCTCGCAAAGATCGGCAAAGTGAAATTAAGTTTAGTTTTGATGTGGCCAAGTGTGACAAAATCTTTGATTATCTCTTGCAAGAAAAACAAATTAAGTTACCTAAAAGCCATGTCATCTCATCTCAAGAGGAATTAAAACGTCGTGCATATTGCAAGTGGCATGATTCATATTCTCATAATACTAATGATTGTAATGTGTTTCGACGACAGGTTCAATCGGCCATAGAAGAAGGACGATTGAAATTTACTGAAGGTTCTAGGATGAAGCTAGATCATGATCCTTTCCCGGTGAATACTATTGAGTTTGAGAACAAGAAGGTTTTGATTCGGCCGAAGCAATCTGAATCAACAAAAGGGAAGGAGGTAGTAATTGGAGAGCCTCAGCCTAAGATGATTGTGCCAAAGAGTTCAGAAGTTGGGGTTTGGAAGGAGAACAAGAGTAAAGCTTCAAGCTCCAAGACGCAAAAGAAGCCAAAGGTGGCAATTGATATGCTTTTGAACAAGTATGAAAAAAGGGCCGAGCAATATTCCAAAAAAGGGAAAAGACCAAGATCTCCACCTAGAGAGAGATTTGGTCCACCATCAAGATCTTTGGAGCCACCTTTCCCATATGGCCCTCAAGTGATGCCATGGGGGCCTTGTCCAATGCCGCCACCGGGTTATCTTTTTCCTTACTTCATGCCATGGGGAGCACCACCACCTATGTATGGGAGTATGCCGCCAATGCAATTCAATCAAGGGCAGGTTGAGCCGAGAAAACCAGTGCATGAGCGGTTGTCTTCAAACAAAAACCGTTTTCAATCAAAGAATCGGTTTGGAGAGGAAGGAAGAGGAGAGAAGCGCATCAAAGTAGAGACAAGAGCTTCGGAGGTCATTACTATTAAGGTGGGATCTCATGAGGTGCCAATACCTATTGGAGATGAAGCCAAGGTGGTCAAAGACAAGGAAACCGAAGATAGAGTCAAGACGGCGCAAGGAGGAAGTTCAACCGGAGCTACTGGCCGGTCTGACCGTTGCCACCAGGCCGGTCCAACCGCGCAGCAGGGCTGGTCTGACCGGCGTCAGATGGCGGCCCGACCGGCGCACAGGGGCGGTCCGACCAAGCCTAATGGCCGGTCTGACCGAAGGCACTCGGCCGGTCTGACCGGCGCACATCGTCGGTCTGACCGGTTCTGTCCAGAGAGTTCGGGGGCTTCATCTTCGTCAGGTAAAATCAACAAAGGACATTATATTGCTCCTGGAACAAAGCCGAATTCAAGGTGGATTCCTGAGAATTTGACGGCTTCACAAAAGAGGAGGTTGCAATGTCTTCGGGCTTAAGAGTTGAGAGAGAAGAAAGCCGAAGAGTGGAGAGATAGAAGACTTAATAGATTGCGACTGCCACCAAGTAAAGAGTGAAGACCCAAGTCACCAAAGGAAGTTGAGGAGCCGGTGATTGATCAAGAAGAGGATGAGGATGATATGAGTGAGTCACCGATTGTAAGTAATGATTCGCCACCAAGGAAAAACATGGACATTAATATGGTGTTCGCTTTGCTTATGGAATTTCGTGCCGTTGATGAGGCCGGAATTGCTCAACTTTCATTGGGACCTAGAGATGCGGTTTTTTTGAAGCCCGATGAGTCAAGCCGTCACATGAGACCTCTTTATCTCAAGGGGCGTATTGATGGGAAGCCGATTTCTAGGATGTTGGTAGATGGAGGTGCCGCTATTAATTTGATGCCATACTCGTTGTTCAAAAAATTGGGACGTGGAGATGAAGAATTGAAGAAAACCAATATGACTCTCAACAGTTTCAATGGTGAACCAACCGAGGCGAGGGGTATCTTTTCGGTGGAGCTTACCGTCGGAAACAAGACGTTGCCAACCGCTTTCTTCATTGTTGATGTGCAAGGTAACTATAGTGTTATTTTGGGTTGTTGTTGGATTCATGCAAATTGTTGTGTTCCTTCTACCTTGCACCAATGCTTGATTCAATGGGATGGTGATGAAGTTGAGATTGTCCAAGCAAATACATCGGCCGAGGTTGCAATGGCCGATGCTTCGATTGAGTGGCGACATGGGAACATTCAATGTTTATCGGGGTTAGATCTTTCTAGCTACGATTTCATTAGTGTTTCTAAGGATGGCTTTGTACCTATTTCTATAAAGCCGGCTAATATAGCTCGGCTAAATAATGTAACCATGCATTATGAGTAAAGAAGCTAATTTGGAGTGGTTACAAAAGAGGGTACAAGAATATCGGTCTATAAAGAACGATATTGGTGAAACTATAGAAGACTTTGATGAAGTAGAGAAGTTAGGTCAAGGTTTTACATCGGCCGATCCATTGGAGGAAGTAGACATAGGTAATGGCATTATTCCAAGGCCGACTTTGGTAAAGAAAGATATGAAAGCCGATTATAAGGTTAAAGTAATCGAGCTACTTCGAGAGTATGTTGATTGCTTTGCATGGGAATATCACGAGATGCCGGGACTTAGCCGTGATCTTGTTGAGCATCGGCTTCCAATAAAATCAGGGTTTAGGCCACATAAACAACCGTCACGTTGCTTCAATTCTAATATCTATGATCGTGTCAAGGAAGAGATAGACCGATTATTGAAGGCAGGGTTTATTCGGCCATGCAGATATGCGGAGTGGGTGTCCAACATTGTTCTGGTTGAGAAGAAAGGGAGTGGTAAAATTAGAGTGTGCATTGACTTTAGAGATTTAAATAAAACTACTCCTAAAGATGAATATCTTATGCCTATAGCCGACATGTTAATTAATGATGCCTTGGGACATAGAGTTATTAGTTTCTTAGATGGCAATGCCGGCTACAATCAAATCTTTATGGCCGAAGAGGACATGTACAAAACGACCTTTAGATGTCCAGGTTTTGTTGGTTTGTTTGAGTGGGTTGTTATGACTTTTGGTTTGAAGAATGCCGGTGCAATATATCAAAGGGCTATGAATTTAATCTTTCATGATTTTCTTGGTATTGTCTTAGAAATTTACATTGATGATATTGTTGTCAAATCGGATGGCATGGATGGTCACTTAGCCGATTTGAGGTTAGCTTTTGAGAGAATGCGCCGGTATGGTTTGAAGATGAATCCACTCAAGTGTGCTTTTGGTGTGTCGGTGGGGAAGTTCTTAGGATTCAAGGTGCATGAGAGAGGTGTTTAAATTGATCCTAAGAAGATAGAAAAGATTAGAGAGTTTCAAGCGCCAGCATGTCAGAGGGATGTTCAAAAGTTGCTAGGTAAGGTAAATTATTTGAGGAGATTCATATCCAACCTAGCCGGTAAAATCGATGCTTTTGTTCCTATTCTTCGCTTGAAGAAAGAAGCCGATTTTACTTGGGGGGCAAAGCAACAAGAGGCGTTCGAGAGTATCAAGGAATATTTATCTTTTCCACTCGTAGTAAGAGCGCCTAGAGATGGAGTTCCGTTTCGGCTTTACATTGCCGCCGAAGACAACGTCATTGGTGCTGTGTTGACCCAAGAGGAGGATGGCAAGGAGTATATTATTACATATTTGAGTCGTCGCCTTTTGGATGCCGAAACGAGGTATGTGTTTATAGAAAAGCTTTGTCTATGTTTATATTATGCTTGTACCAAATTGCGTCATTATTTGTTATCTAGTACTTGCATAGTTACATGTCAAACCGATGTTATTAAACACGTGTTGCAAAGGCCAATTCTAAGTGGGAGAATTGGCAAATGGGCGTACGCTTTGATTGAATATGATTTGGCTTATGAATCATTGAAGTCTATAAGAGGCTAAATCGTAGTAGATTTTATAGTAGATCATCATGTGGATATTGCTTATGATAATGAGGTCTATTTGCTTAGTCTTGCACCTTGGAAACTTTATTTTGATGGTTCTTCTTGTAAGGAGGGACAAGGTATAGGTGTAGTTTTGTTTTCACCTAATGGTTCTTGTTTTGAAACATCGGTTCGTTTAGAATATCCATGTACAAATAATCAAGCCGAATATGATGCTTTGTTATTCGGCTTACAAGTATTGGAGTCTATAGGTGCTACTCATGTAGAAGCATTTGGTGATTCGGAATTAATAGTGCAACAAGTTGCCGGGGTTTATAAATGCTTTGATGGATCACTGAATAGATATCTTGATCAATGCTTGGATATTATTGCCAATTTCGATGATTTTGTCATTAGACATATTGCTAGAGGGGAGAATTCTAGAGCAAACGATTTGGCTCAGCAAGCATCTGGCTATCATGTAAAAAGAGGTGTATTCTTGATATTAGAAAAGTCGGTGCTTGAGTTTAAAAGTTTGGGCGAAATTGGCAAAAGTTTGGACCAGGGGTGGTCTGACCGGCAGGACATGGCCGGTCTGACCGAGGACCAAGGACGGTCTGACCGGCGCACTGTGGCCGGTCTGACCGGAGGTTAGGGCCAGTCTGACCGGCAGGGTACGGCCAGTTTGACTGTCGTGCGGCAGGAAACTGGGGGGCACAGTACATCTCAATATTCAAAGGCCGAGTTAATTGAAAATTCGGACATATGTGCCTAAGATATAGAAGGAGATTAGAGAATCCTTTTAATAAATTATTTGAAGGATCCAAGCTTTAGGGTTGATAAGAAAATTCGGCGACAAGCATTTTAAGTATATTTTATTGGATGGAGAGTTGTATCGCCGAAATATAGATGGAGTACTTTTAAAGTGCTTAGATAATGATCAATCTAAAGTTGCAATGGGAGAAGTTCATGAGGGGATTTGTGGAACTCATCAATCGGCCCATAAGATGAATTGGTTACTTAGGAGAGCGGGTTTTTATTGGCCGAAGATGATTGATGATTGTTTCAAGTACTATAGAGGATGTGAGGCTTGTCAATGATTCGGCAATGTTCAATTGGCGCCTGCCGCCGTATTAAATCCTATCATAAAACCATGGCCATTCCGAGGTTGGGCTTTAGATTTCATAGGTCAAATTCATCCTTCGTCATCCAAGGGACATCGGTTCGTGCTAGTTGCAACGGATTATTTTACCAAGTGGGCCGAAGCCGTACCGTTGAAGAATATGACTCACACGGAGGTAATTGACTTTATTCTAAAGCATATTGTTCATAGATTCAGAATTCCTCAAACTTTAACTACGGATCAAGGAGCTTCTTTTATGTCCAAGGAGGTAAGAAGTTTTGTTGAATCTTATGGAATTAAATTGTTGAGTTCTTCTCCTTACTACGCTCAGGCTAATGGTCAAGCCGAGTCGAGTAATAAGACTTTATTGAAGTTAGTTAAGAAAAAGATTGAGGAACATTCGAAAAGATGGCATGAGGTACTCTCAGAAGCTTTATGGGCTCATAGGATATCTAAGCATGGTGCTACCAAAGTTAGTCCTTTTGAGTTGGTCTACGGACAAGAAGCCGTTTTACCAGTAGAGGTGAATCTTGGCTCTCTTAGGTATATCAAGCAAGATGATTTATCGGTTGAGGAGTATAAGACATTGATGGGAGATAATCTTGATGATGTGACCGATAAACATTTAAATGCTTTAGGTGACATAGAAAAGGAGAAAAAGAGAGTAGCCAAAGCCTATAATAAGAGAGTGATAGCGAAATTGTTTCAAGTAGGAGACTTGGTTTGGAAGACGATTTTGCCTTTAGGTACTAGATCTAAAGAGTTCGGTAAGTGGTCGCCTAGTTGGGAAGGTCCTTATCGGATATGTGGAATCGTTCAAGGGAATGCATATTTTCTTGAGACATTACAAGGAGAACGATTTCAGAGAGCACTTAATGGGAAGTACTTAAAGAAATATTTTCCAAGTGTTTGGCAAAATGCTTGAGGAATAGTATGGTCGGTAATTGGATTATCGCCCTAAGATCACGTGCTTATGCTTTTAGATTCACAAAGTTCATCAAAAAGGCAGGGGGGCATGTGTTTACACCCAAATTTGGCACCTAAGGATAAAATTAGGAAATTATTGCCAAATTAAGGAAGTACCGGTTTCCTTCACAGAGGCCGGTCAGACCACCGTGTATAGGCCGGTCTGACCGGGCAATGGGGTCAATCAGACCGGCGGCACGTGGCCGGTCAGACTGGCAGAGTCCGAGTTGGACTCGATTTTCGCCGGGTCTCGGGATTATTGAGTTAGGAAACTATGTTCCGAGTTCTTTTGGGATTCTACCCCGAAATTGTCGTGGAGGAGGACTTGTAGAAGGCAAGACCAACCCCTTTATAAGGGCCAAGGCCGGTTCAATTGAATAACCAACAATCTACACACAAATTTTCAATTGAATCGTTCTTTTACTTCTACTTTTTGCATAGCTTTAGCCTTAGTTCGTCCATCTTTGTCGGTTTGCGCCGTAAACCGTCCGCCGTCACTGCGAGAGTGCGATTCCCCTTTGTAGGTTTGTCCCGTAAACCTTCCGTTTGCCCACGAGACGGGTAGTTATCCTCGTATCGATTTAAATCGGCCTAGAGGCTGATTTTGATCTCTAAATCGGCTTCGCTAGCCGGTTTAGCTGTTTTCTACAAAAGCCATCTTGATTTGGCTTTTTGCTAGATCAAGGTGGTTGGCAACTCCATACACTGCAAGGCATTTAGGTGTCAGTAGTGTTAACGGCTTTTGACCAAAAAAGTTGCCAACAGTTGACACAACTCTTTTCACTAAAATCATTGGTGATGATTTCTTTGTGTGTAAAATTTATGTTGATGACATCATATTCGGTTCTACTAATGAAGATTTTTGCAAGGAATTTGGTGATATAATGTCTAGGGAATTTGAGATGTCCATGATTGGAGAGTTGAGCTTCTTCCTTGGACTACAAGTCAAGCAACTCAAGGATGGGACCTTTGTGAACCAAACCAAGTACGTCAAGGACTTACTCAAGAGGTTTGGCTTGGAGGATGCAAAGCCCATCAAGACTCCAATGGCAACCAATGGTCACCTCGACCTTGATGAGGGAGGTAAACCGTTAGATTTAAAGCTTTATCGTTCTATGATTGGTAGCTTACTTTATCTTACCGCATCTAGGTCGGATATTATGTTTAGTGTTTACATGTGTGCACGGTTTCAAGCCGCCCCCAAGGAGTGTCACTTAGTGGTCGTGAAAAAGATTCTTAGATATTTAAAGCATTCCTCAACTATTGGCTTGTGGTACCCAAAAGGTGCTAAGTTCAAGCTAGTTGGCTATTCCAATTCGGATTATGCCGGTTGCAAAGTGGATAGAAAGAGTACATCCGGTAGTTGCCAATTGCTTGGTAGATCCCTTGTGTCATGGTCATCCAAGGAACAAAACTCCATAGCCCTCTCTACCGCTGAGGCGGAATATGTTTCGGCGAGTGATTGTTGTGCCCAATTGCTTTGGATGAAACAAACCATGTTGGACTATGGCATTACCTTCACCAAAACCCCACTCCTATATGACAATGATAGTGCCATAAAGATAGCCAACAACCCGGTCCAACACTCTAGAACCAAGCATATTGACATTCACCACCACTTTCTAAGAGACCATGTTGCCAAAAGTGACATAGTCATTAGCCACATAAGAACCGAAGATCAACTAGCCGACATCTTTACCAAGCCTCTTGATGAAACCCGCTTTTGCAAGTTGAGAAATAAGTTAAATGTCATAGATTTCTCAAATGTTGCTTGAGATCATGCACCATGATTGCTTCTTGTTCATATTGCCTAGTTGTTTGCCTTTTGCTATTATGCTTGGGATTTATTGCTATTTGGCTCTTCTTTGCGAAAATGGAGCTTGTCACATTAAGGGGAAGTATTGAACTTCTACCCGTGCTCTACTACTCTTTAGGTGTGAACCAATCAAATACAAGTGCTAGTAGAGTTTTCAAAATGCCCAAGTCAACATTAGTCAAAATATTTGGAAAATCAAAGTAATTTCAAAACTAACTCTTAGAAATGGTTTGAAAAGGTTCCCTATATGTTTTCCAAGCCTCACATTGCAAGAAAAATGAAGTTTGATTGAAAATGACCTTTTGGCCCTCTTTTGAACAAACTAGATTCTTAGTTTTGGCCAAAATGAGCTTTACCTCCAAAATGAGTTTGAGAAGGATTTTGAGAAAGTGCCAAAACAAAGTTGGTAGAGAAGACTTATTCAAATGTTTTTGGTATTCAAATCATATTCAAAAGCCAAATACATCAAAAGTTATTTGCAAATCAATTTGGCCCAAAACCCTCGTAGACCATAAAAGGTCACCTCCTAGCACTTAAGTGAGTTAAGTTGAAAATCATCATAATTATCAATTATTATGCATGGTTAGCAATATTTCAACTCATACATTTCAAAATTGCTCCAAAAATTAAAATTTTATTAGATTTTATTGTGTGGGGGTTGCCGGCTTGTGCAAGGGCTGTGCACAGCCGGCAGGGGGTCTGGCGGTCTGACCGGCGCTATATGCGCGGTCTGACCGGCCGGGTGAGGCGGTCTAACCGGCATCTAGCCGCCGGTCTGACCGGCCTATCAGGTGGGCCCAGGGTTTTTACCCCTTTCTTCTTCTACCTGAACCCTTCTCTCTCCTTCTCATCCCCTCACTTCTCCTACCGAAAAAGGACCCTCTCTCTCCCCTCAAGCCCTAACTCATCTCTCCCTCAAATCCCACTGGTTTGACCGTGGATTTCTCTCCGGTTACACCGTGAAGGAAGAGGTGCTCTTGGATTTGCACTATTAGGGGGTTGTTCTTGGTGCAAATCATCTCCCTCAACCGGTAATCACTCTCTTTCCATCTTGTGCACATCAAATCGGTTTATTTCAATCTCTAGGGTTAAGGGTAGTTCCTCCCTCTAAATCAAATATTGATGAAATAGACCTATCCTTTGTTGTTCTTGCTCATTATCTTGTGCAAACATTGGTCCTAGCATGTTTAGATACACTTTGTGTTTGTGGAAATTTTGGGTGTTTGAGCTCCCTGTCACGGGCGGTCTGACCGGCCTGATGCCGTCGGTCAACCGGTCGTTGTCCAGTGGTCTGACCGCCCCTGACAGGCAGTGAACACCTCTTCTTCCACATATCCAAGTGCTCTCTAAATAGTTGCTAATATCCTATTCTTTGCCCTTTTGGATTCAGAGATGCCTCCTCTCACTCGCCGTGGCCGTCAAGCTCAAGTGCAAGAATCAGAGAGCGAGCATGAGGAGTCTAGTGGAGAACAATATGCTCAAAGTGAGGAAGAAGAGCAAGAAGTGGATGAAGAATAGCAAGAAGAGGAAGAGGAAAGTGGAGATGGAGATGGTAGTGAGAGTGAGGAGGAAGGAAGTGGAGATGACATGGAGATAGATCCCTCTATCCAGTTTGTGCTAAACATCAGGAATCCCACTCAATACACTATATTGCGACATCATGATCAGTTCAAGAGGCCTAGAGACACCACAGATCCCCGCTTTCACACAGCTTTCCAGAAGACTGTGTATGAGCAGATTTACAGAAGAAAGGCCTTTGCTGAACATAAGTGGATTTCTCGGAGGAACATAAATGAGACCCCAGAGCTTGAGAGCTTGCAGGATCTATTCAAGGCTATTGGCATTGACCGTATTGCTATCCTCAAGCAAGACTATGATGAAGACTTAATTCTCCAGTTCTATGCTACAGTATAGGTTGCTAGAGATTATTCTGAAATGAAGTGGATGTCAGACACCCTCCAGTGCACTATCTCTAGGAGGCAGTTCCGGAGGTTGCTCAACATCCGGTTTGATCATGGGGATGATCTGCATGAGGAGCACGCCCACAACCCGTTCTCCATTGATGACCTAGCACAGTTCTATGAAGATGGAGGGCAGCACACTTATGGGAAAGTTGCAGGGTTGATGACTATTCCCAGTGTTGTGAACAGAATAGTGAGAGCCACCATCCTCCCTCGGTGTGGGAATAATGATGATATCAGGGGGTGGCTTGGCAAGTGATTGATGCCATCCTTCAGGGTCATCAGTTTAATGTGGTGAATCTCATGATGCAAGAGATTGCTATATCTAAGGGCATTTTTGGTCAAGGTATCTACTATGCGCCCTACATCATGAGATTGATTCAAGAGAAGCTTGGGCGTGCCGGGAACAATCTTAAGGAGCACAAGCAGTACAAGCCTCGACTTCAGCTTGGCACCCCCCGTGTTTCTAGGATGAGACAGCCCACATTCCATCATGGAGCAAGCTCGAGCTCAGCACCTCCTCCACCACCTCCTCCTCCTTAAGGTATCGATGAGTACTTCACTCCTTCATATGCATATTTTGGGATGCCTCCACAGGACAACTTCAACCCGGTGCTTGGGGCCATCAATGCCCTAAGTGATAGCATTCAGAGATTATCTACCGGGCATGAGGCCATGTATGAGGATGTGAGGGGCATAAGATCTGAGGTTGGCAGGATATCTCAGCACATGAGTACTTTGGACCGTCGTATGACTACCTTGGAGAACTCTCATGCCTATGTATACTCTCGACGCCGTGGTCTCTCCGGTCCATCTCACTATCCTATTTCCCGTCCTCCTTCACCTCCTCAAGAGTGAAGTTTTTTGGTTCTTGATGCCAAAAGGGGGCGAAGAAAGGACTTCTTTTATCTTAGGTGGGATGGGACTAGATTTAGTGAGGTTAGTCCCCTTTTTTATTAGACTAAGGTGGAGGGATATTTATATGTAATGGGCTACTATTATCTATCTTGCGTGTTTTTTTTTCGTTTTGTTTAACTCTTGTGAGATTTAGGCCCTTCGTGGTCTTATAATAGCTTAGAGAATTTTATTTGTGGATTGGATGATCCTTGGATGAACTCTGTATGCTTTGATGGTTTTATGGATATCTTGTGATCTCTATGCTATGATGGATGATTATTGTCTTTGTGATATTCTTTTGTGATCATCCTATGCTTGTATGAGATTTATGTGTGGTGTTCATCCAATCCATGTTCTATTTGTGACATGCTATGTTGAAATGTGCAAAGTATAGTATAAACTCCCTATGTCATTTGTTTGACCCTTGTGATTGTTATGCACATGTGTAGGGGGAGCTTGTACTATTCTTAACTCATTTGTGTCCTTATGATTCATGTCTATTATATATTGGTGGTGTTTGTCATAAATTACCAAAAAGGGGGAGATTGAAGCATCTAGGCCCCGTTGTTAATTTTGGTAATTAATGACAAGCGCTAATTGTGGACTAACGATTCTTTTGAGTTACACATATCTGAGTTAGGATCACACAATATGAGTGCACGGATGATCACTGAGGACATTTTTCGATGGTGCAAAGTGAAAGGATTGAAGACGGTAAAACTAGCGGTTTTATTTAATCGATCGAGGAGTTTGGGTGATCAAATTTGCTAGAATTTATTTATAGTTTTGCCATACTATCAAGGGGGTAATGACCTAATCAAAGAGATGATCAAAATGCCACATTAGGTCATTTGCACTTAAGTCTTGGTTTGCATCTTTATTTTCTCCTGTTGACTGTCCCTGGGCGGTCTGACCGAAGTGCTTGATCCGGTCTGATCGGCCCTTCTTGGGGGTCTGACCGGCCACTTGCCACCAGTCTGACCGACCGGCTGGAGGCTGGATGGCCGCCTCTGGCCTGGCGATCCAGAGCCGCCAGAGCTGCAACCGGTCAGACCGAGCCGATGGCGGTCTGACCGAGCCGTGGGCGGTCTGACCGGCCATTTGGTCTCCGGTCTGACCAGCCCCCTGATCCCAGTGCATTTAATGCAGTCCAACGGCTAGTTTTCCAGCCGTTGCGAAGTAGTCCGGTCTGACCGGCCTCATAATGGCGGTCTGACCGGCAATACACAAAGTTGGTGGATTTCATCCCCAACGGCTAGTTTTGGGAGTTTGGGGTATAAATACCCCCCCATTTGCAGCAAGGGGGCTCTCTTGGCACTTGTTTCACTTGCATACACCCCTTGCACTTCTCTCACACTCACTTGAGCCATTGTTCATCCTTTTGTGTGATTGAGAGTGGATTAGCCAAGAGTCAAGTGCATTTGCTTTCTTGTTGAGCTAGTGTGGCACTTGATCATCTCCAAGCCGGGTCATCGTTTATTACTCTTGGAGGTTGCCGCCTCCAAGACGGCTTGTGGAGATGCTTGCCCGGTGACCTCTCCAAGGAGATTGTGGAGGAGGCCCGGTGCCGATTGTGAGTGGTTTGGAGTTCACCACCTTCGGAGTGAAGGAAGAACTACCCTAGTGATCGAGGCTTGGGTAGTCCTCTCCGTGGGCCGGCTCCCACCTTGCCCACCCTTGATGAAGGGGGCGTGCGGTGGCTTCGTGGTTAAGCGGTGGAGTTGGGCTCGCCTCAACGAGGACGTAGGAAACCGGCGAATTTTCGAACCTCGGTGAAAAACTTCTTTGTCTCTTGTCCCTTTACTTATTGCATTTACTTTTGTGCAATTTACATTCCTAGAGACATACTTGAGCCACTATCACCTTAGGTTTGCAAAACATAACTTAGTTGCTTAGTTAGACTTGTCCCTCACCAAGCCTAGCAACTTAGGTTAGTTTTGATTAGGTGTCATTTATTTTTAATCGCCTATTCGCCCCCCCTCTAGTCTACATCTTTGATCCTACAGTTACCTTCAATCTTATACTGTCTTGGTTAGGTCCGACCAATTAAATTGCCTAATAAGGCCGATAGGTTTTTATGCAACATTCATCGGAGTTCTAGCCGATGAGTTATCATTATTGTGGGCTTCAGCTATCAGATATATCGATTGTATAGCCGATATACACTTTAGTTTATTTACATCGGATCTCTAGCCGATGTATATTTTAACCATCAGATTCACATCTATCAGATTATATCAGTTTTGGCCAATTGGTTCACATTATATTATCTCATTACATCTTCTGAATTACATAGGCTTATACTCAAACTTGTATAATCTTTAGTTAAATCTATTTTTATCAACTTTAATCTTATACTGTCTCGGTTTGGTTTGATCTATCAAGATTGTTTTCGATAAAGAACGGTTTATTGATGATTATGCATAGTTTCGTTCTAGCCAATGATAATATAAATGTCACGCTTAGAAATTTAACCAAATTTCCAAACTATTTTGTGTAAGTCCCTATCCAAGAATCAAGCCAGAGTATATAAAACGACAAATTAATATACAGATCCAAACGTAAATAAAGCGTAAACACTTACAAAAGAGGCACTTAGTGCTCACACCCAAAAAGATTGCAGCAGCAACGGAAAAGGGGATGATCCTAGCGGGGCTTTAGCTCCACTCCACGAGCAAAAACTCAACTGGGGTATAAGCCTTGGTTCTCTAACTTCGTCTTCAGCTCAGAAGAACTACACTTCTAAAAAGGGGGAAATAGCAAGACTGAGTACAACCATTATACTCAGTAAGCCACACCAACGATGCAGACGTGCAAGGGGAGACAAAGGAAGGTTTGTGGCTATTTACATAAAGGCGATTGTAAACATTTTGTAACATACCAAAAATTTGAATTTTGAATTTTAATTACACTTAAATAATAAAACTGTGTTTTTGAGTTTGATGACCAAAAGTTTCCAAATTTAAAACCTAGGTGAGGTCCAGGTAGCCAGAGGTAATTTGTAAAGTCACAAATGACTTAGAACTTTTTCCTAATCAAAATAATCCGACATGTAAAACATTTTCATATTTGTATAAAACCAAGTTGTGGTGTGATTTGAGTCTTTTAAATGTTTTTGGATCTTGGATGCATATCATTGTAGGTCGCATGAGCATAATATGAATACATTATAATTTATAAATAATAAAAGCCCTACCCTAGTCTTCACCTTAAGTATACCCATATTTAAATACTTTGTGAGTTAGGCATGGTGAGTAGGGAGTAAAGCTTAACAATATCATCTTTGGGTTGAATACAAGTCAAAATACAATTTTATAATCATCTAAATATAAATCTAAAATAAGGGCAACTAAATTTAGTTAAGCTCACCGAATATTTAAAAATTAATGGTGCAATATAAAATCATGGGGAAATTCATGTAAGTACTATTTAATACATATAATTCACTGAAACTTTGGTACAATTTAAAATGTTTATTTGATACCTCAACTAATTAGGTCAAAACAATCAAACTATATATTTTTCCAAAACCCTGATCGGCAAAACGAATACACTTTCCATATGTGCATTTATCACATGAAAGTATACAGGGGATATAATTTATTCAAATACTACTCTATTTATCATGAATTAATATAATTTGTCCAGATTTTATTTTAAAGGTTTTGACCTCCTAAAAATTCAAACTAATTTCGGCCAGACTGAATTTGTCTATTTTCCTGAGAATAAAATATTAAGAATTTTTGAGTGGAACCAAAGAAAATGGAATCTAGGTATTTTTGTCTATCTCTAGAAAAATCTACATTAATTTAACATCTACACAAATTAAGTTATGAAGATATAAAGATGGAGAAAGAAAGAAAATAGTAGAAACCTGGAAATATATATACACAGAAGAGTTCACCAGATCTTCTACTCTCTCCTCTCACTCTAGCTTCTTCAGCACCGCCCTGGACCCACCTGGCAGTCACATGGCTAGCCTCCACCTCAGTGCAAAACAGCCCACCGCTCTAGCCAACAAAGAGAAAGGCAGAGAGCGAGAGAGAGGGCGGCGCCGGCGTGCTCGACACGTGGACACGACGTGGCAGCGCCGAGCTCCCTCTCTACTACCTCCCAGCTGCATCGCCGCCCTTCCATTCCACTCCTGAGCCGACCAAACCGAGAAGGGGAGCACCGGAGCCTCGGATTGCCGGCCGTGAGGATGACGACCGCCGCCAGCGTCGATTGAGTCACGGTCGTCCCACCTTTTCTTGTGTTCTGTTACCTACTCAGAGCACCGGACTCATCCCCCTAATTTCGATCTATGCCATGCAGCGGTCTCATTGGAACGCTGCCGTGCCCACGGAAGCTCCGGAGCGCCGCCATTCAGACATCGACGTTGTCCGGCCGACTCCGACCAAACCAGACCAAATCGGCGCGCCACTGTCTTCATCACGATCCCAGGAGGTCACCAACCAGAGGAATTGAGCTAAGACGCCCTGAAATCGGAGATCGACTTCTTCTTCCCCCAACTCCGGCCGCCGGGTTTCACCGCCAATCCCTCATTCCCCGGTGAGCTCCAGATCAATTCTTTGCACGTGGATCATCCTTGTGGGTCTGCTAAGCTACTCCCCTCCTTCCCCTGGCAGATCGAGGACTAGAGCAAGCCGCCGCCGCGAAGCCACCATCCTCTGCCACCGCCGGGAGTTTTCTCCATCACCGTCGTCGTCTGGACCCTGCCGAATCCTACGCGCGTTTCGGTAAGCACCCAGGAACCTTTTGGGACCGCATGCATGCATTCTTTCGCGCCGAATCGAGCCGGAGCCCAATATGCACCAGCACCATCAATTCCGGCCACCGCAGCTAGCGCCAAAATCACCGGTAGCTTCGCCGAGAACCCCTCTATGTTTTCTCTTATAGTCACCCGCCGAGATCGGCCACCGTTTGACCTAGCCGCCGGCGAGAAGCACGGCGGAGCTGCTGCGGCCTCTCTTCCCAGCCACTGAGCCGTTGACGTGCGGGACCCACCTCATTAGCGCTTAAGTAACTGGCTTAGCAAAAGTTTAAAACTCGCGAGGTTTAAATCGTAAAATCCTTTAGTATGGCATGTGGACCCAGGACTTGTTTGCAATATTTAGAAACCTCGGGGACTCTTGATGGTAAATGCTTTAACACGTGCAAAAGGACTGCGGGTTAGTTTTTGAGAACCCTAAGGACTCTTCTGCAAATGGTCAGAGGCTGACCTGTGGACCCCCCGTATTTATATTTTGGAAATATGAAAGAAAATGTTTAAATCAATATCTTTTCAATAGAAAATGGTGTCAAACTTGTAAAATCTATATAAAATTAAATATGACTTATTTTGGGATGAAACCAACTCCAGTAGATTCATAAAATTGTGAACTTGAATGTGGTATGATAAAATCATATGCTCACAGTGTGATATTTATTTCTAAAGTTACATATAAGGAATAATTAACATAGAACTTGTAAAATTCATAGAAAATTCATTTGTGCTCTAAATAATGTAAACTAAATTTATGTAGAATCACAAAAGTATGTACTTTAATTTGGTAAAATAAAATATTACACTTTCTGTAACAGAAATAGCACTACTAATTGGTTTAGTGAAATAACCACTATATGTACAATTTAATTTCTAATAATTATAGGAAATTCATGCTAGCTCTAAAAATTATGAAACCAACTGCATTAATCCTAGAAAACCATTCTTTTCACCTCAGTAAGGTCAAATTGATCAAAAGTGTACATTAAAAATGTTTCACAATGATATATGAAAGGATAATACTATATGTTAATACAAGTATGGAAAATTCATAACTCAAAAATAAATAGAGATAAAATAGAAATTCTTTCACCTAAATTCATCATAGACCAGAACCTAACCATTGTGCACAAATCATGCATTTTAGAGCATTTTTGTATCTTTCGCATAATTTGGTATTTATATGCATGTCGTATTATTTGTTTAGATAAATTGCATTGACGATAACGGAGTGACTTAGGTGGTATTCGAATTGTTCAAGATCAAGGCAAGTTTATTCCTCCCCTCTTCTTTGATCACATTGAAACCCATGTTTTGGGAGATGAAATGTATTGTTTATAAAACTGCATATGTAATTGGGGAAAAACGATATTTGAAATTTGGTAAATGGTAGTTATGTCCTTATTGCTGCATATACCACCTTGATTAGTCTTGATTCCCTTAGTTTGTAACCTTAGTATTGGGTAGAGTACTTAATTGTGCTCATTTGGGATTACTTATGCTTAATACATTCTATTTGCTTAGCCATGCCTATAACTATACAAATGATAAATGTTATGACTTGATAAATGGGAATTTGGCTATTTGATTAATGCTGGCTTGAAAATGGAAATGTTAATTACTTGTGAACTAAAGGTGTGAGTAAATGATTTTAGACTTGGGCGACAAGTGGTGTGCATATGGTGGTAGTTGTACACCGATAGGGAGAGTGTTCGCCTGACTTATTTAAGGACTGAACTTCGTGTCACCAACTTAAGTATATCGTACAACCACATGTGCTATTTATGGGGTAGCCTTAGCTAATTAAGTTACTTACAATCTAGCCTTGCATATTGGTAGGCCGGAGTAGAATGAATTAGTCTGAGCGATGATTCATAGGAACTACCCATGAGTGTTGTTGTTGATTATTGATCATAGGATGAAACATTCCCTATGTGTGTGATTCTGTGAGGGGACGGATGGTCCGCTTCACAGCATGGGCGTCTAAGTATGTGCAATTCAACGGTTTAGTGCCTCGTGGGGGAACGGATGTGTTCACTGCCACGGCGTTAGGTTTAAGGCGTGGGCCCGCCACCTAACGGTTCTGGGTCATTCCCAGGACGGAGTCACACTTGCCGTCGCTGATGCAAGGCTAGGCTTAGGTAATGTAAAGGCTACGTTATGACCTCTAGACCGCACTCAATGTGTAGAGTGTTCATATCATGAGGGTAAAGCTATACAAACTCTGCAAAATCTAAAACTAATCGATTAGCCGTGCTCACGGTCATGAGCAACTTGGTGAAGTGTCATGAGTATAGATCTTTGTTTTATGTTTTCAAATGAGGTTTGTGAACTATGAAATTGGAAATGATAACTTGGGTTAAGTTATGATGTTTATTATATATTGATGAATAAGGTGGGACTTGATGTCGGTTGGGCAGTCAAGTATATTATGACTTGTTGCCGGTGTGGGCAACAAGAATATTGTTATGCTATATTATTATGATGAGGTGATGATGTCCAGTTGCCGGTGTGGGCAACGGGAGTAGGTGTATGACGTTAATATGGTAATTATTTTGATATATCTTCGTAAATGTTTTGTTAATTGAATCATCAACTCTTTACAAAAGATTGTGAACTAAAATCTGCTTTACGCTAAAATAAGCTACACATATAGCCCTTTTCCTGATTACATGCCATGCATGTAGTATATTAGGATTGTCTTGTACTTGCCAGTACATTAACTCGTTTAATGTACTGACTCTTGTTATACTGGAATATCCATTTTGCAGGTTGTGTACTTAGATCCTTCTGATTGATTCGGGCGATCGTTGGTTCTTCTAGGACTGGATCTGAGATGGGTATCTCCCAGTCAGTTGCTTGTGGTTTGGGTAGCCAAGCTTCCGCGGATCAATAATTATCTGGCCGATTGGCCTAAGTATTTAATTAAAGATATAGAGTAAAGTTTATTTGTGTTTACCCCCTATTATTCTGATTTTCATCACTTAGATGAAAGTGTGGAACTAGAGCTTTTCCTGGGATCTAGTTCTACATCGGTATGGGTATTAAGCATTTGGGATGTCGTAGAGCTTTAGCATTTTTCGTCAAGTCTCCTGAGATGTGTAACACATCTGGTCGCCATCTTCGTATGGTTTGACGGGCATGTCTCAGGCTGAAGTTGACTGGCAGTCTAAAGTCCAAGCAATATCCCCTATGCTCTCTACTCAACGCTTCAGGTTTGTATTGTGTATGTTATTTGACTTGATAGAACTATGAACAGGTTGGATGGTTACCGTCTTTCCTTATTTATTACAAGACCCCATCCAACTAAATAATTAACTCTATCATCTCAAGTAATTGCATAATATTTAACCCGAAGAGGCCTGACACATTTATAGTTTAAAACGGTAAAACAATTGATTAACTAAAGCAAGATTAAATCTCCACTGAACAACGCTAAGCCACGTTGAATAAGCCCAACCGTATCACCTGAACTACACTAGTTCATTAAGTCAAGTTAATTAATAGTGAGACTAATCACGGTAAAGCTGGTCGATCGCCCATAACCGTGGGCACAGCTATTCGAATAATTTTACTCTAGCCAGAGGTGTACAACTGTACCCTATTGACAGTCGTTAAGTGCAAACATAAAACGTCAACTCCTACATGGTTAATAAAAAATATAGTATCAAAACTTAGTGGTAGGAGTTTTATACTAACAATTTCCACTAGTTTTGGTACATATATGTATGTAGGTCAATTAAGGAGAAAATACACCCGCCATGCGACGAAAATGAACCTCCGGCCAATCACGTGTGAGTACAAGGATTGGAGGGCCCACATGACAGTCTAAACCGACTTAAAGTGGGGCCAAACCATCCTTAACCATCATAGGGGCCCAACTGTCAGTCACAGAGCAAAGTTAGTGACCAAAGGCAGTAGGAGTGGTTCGGTCGAACCATCCTTGGCGCCCTCGACTCCCTCCTTCAACGTGGTAGCTCCCTATTGGATGGCAAAGGCAGTTATGGGTGCACCGACCTCCCTAACCGCCATTACAACCGCCATACTCACACTATAAAAGGAGGAGGCCATCACACACTTCAATTGGCACCAATACCAAGAGTAGAGTACAACTCACTCATATTTTGTACTTTAATATGGTAGTTTGATTAGATAGTGAGGGGAAACTCTGGAAGGAGTGCCCCGAAATATCGGTGTTTTCTCCGAGAATTTTAAAGAGGAAAGCCAGGTTGTCGGCGTTCTTCCAACGGAGTTCTGGAGAGAAGCCGGGATTGTCGGACTTCTTCTCTCGCTTGTACCTCAGCGGATGCTTCCTTTTATAAAGTAAGTATTCGAGTTTCCTTATGTTATTTAATTAATTTCTTTAAGTGAGATATATCCTCATCGGTGCGGGTTCGTCGCTTAGTGCGTAGCTAAGTGCTTTAGTACTAGGACTCTGGATGTTCCCACCAAGGCTAGTAATTAATAACTTAGATGTAGTGTCTAGGTTAGAAATTACCTTCGTTTGTTGTGTGCTCCATGTAAAGTGAGGTAGGCGGCAGGTGGTGACAGCCTTGTCCGTCCATTGTATTCCTTCACGTTCGGGTACATCACAGAGCTCAAGGCCGGACTCAGCCTGGTAGACCCTAGGGGAGGGCTGGTGCCCGAAACATGCGATAGAGTTTTACCTTTAACTTAACTTAATTAATTAAAAAACATAGGAATCCTCTCTAGCCAACTATAGGTTGGTGTGTCCTTGGGTTGAATTCTAGTTAGTACATATACACACACGTTTCTCATGTTCGATACCCTTTGGTCAACCTAAGGGGAAATGCTCTAAGGTATCCGTGCACTTGTGAATTTATCTGTGATCATAAGAAATACCAACAAGCATTTCTGGCACCGTTGCCGGGGAACGATTGTTGTATTATCTACGAGCTTGGTTCACCCTCATATCCCTTCTTTTCTTTCCTTCTATTATTTCCTTTCTTTTCTTACCTACCATGGAGCAGCCTTCTATTCAAAACCTCTCTACTCCAAGGGCCAAGTTCTTTGAGCCACCACCATCTTCAAAACCTATCCGGTCATCTAGCTATGAACTCAGTCCTGGATTTATAGCCATGGTTCGGGGATTGACCTTCTCGGGTAGCGAAAGCGAAAATCCCTATATTCATCTGCGTGAATTTGAGCAATTGTGCTCATGCTTGTCAATTGCTAGCATGGCACAAGATACCTTGCGGTGGAAGTTGTTTTCCTTTTCTCTTACGGAAGAGGCAAAACGATGGTACACCCTTACGGTGAGCAAACTATATGGTGAATGGGAGGAATTGAAAAGCAGGTTACGCCTTGCTTTCTTCCCGTTAACCCATGTAGCTTCTCTCCGTAGGGAGGTTCTCAATTTTCAGCAGTATGAGGAGTCCATTGGTGCAGCCTGGGCGCGATTTTCCTTGTTAACTCAAGCGGCCTAGACTTGGCTTTACCTGACCACGTGTTGTTACAACACTTCCATCTGGGTTTAGATAAGGAGTCTGCCACGTGTCTTGATGCTTCCTCTGGAGGTTCGTTCGCACACAAGACAACGATGGAAGGTAGAGAACTCTTGGATCGTATCCTGGAGAACACCTCTTTTGTTCATTGCGAAACCGTCCAGGAGATCGAGTATACACATGAGGAATCACCAGTCGTTGAATCGAAGCTTTCTACCTCCACATCTCATGATTCAACCGTTGAATCCTCTTCCAAACCACGGGAAATGAAGGAAGAAGAAATTCAGCCTTCAGAATTCCCATTCCAGTTTGAGGGTGATCTTTTTTAAGATTATGAAAACACCTCAAACTATTCTGTGCAAAAGAGACCACCGATCCTGCGTTGTTGAAATGAGCCTCTTGAGGAAAATTTCCTCAAAGAGACGGTTCATGAACTGACTACTATCATGAGCGAAGAGTGGCTAAGGGAGGTGGAGCTTTTGTCTGAAGCAATTCAGATTAGCTCTCCGTCCTTAACCATCCTTGTCGGTGATATGGGCCCGGGGGTACCAAGACTAAAGAGATGGGCGGCCCCCTGCACCCACGTGGCGCCCCCCGGAAGAGGGGTCGGGCCCGAGGGTAACGTGGCGGCTGCCCTCCCTAGTCCTCCCGAGGGTCGGCCCGCTCCCACTCCTTCCCCGAGGGTCGGATCGCCTCGACCCCCTCTGCGCTTGTGCCACGTATGCGAGGTTAGGTGAGCGTCACCAGCGCCCACCTGACCGCATTGTTGTAATCGGGATATTTATACCCGAGATTACAACAGGGTCCATGTAGGACACGATCTTATCTCTAACAAACAACAAGTCTTTACGGCAGACTTTTGCCACAGATTAGATCTAAATCTATTTGATTTACAAGATACAATTGCCAAAAACCGAGCTTTATCTCTATTTGGCAACTTTCTTGAAGCTTAACCTGAGCCCAAACCAAGCCCATGCTGACTCTGTCAACTTCCAACCTCTATCGGCCAATAACCATACAAATCCGAATCGGCAGATGCAGCCTTTCTGCCAGCGCCTCATTGAGTCCGATACGCAGACCGTGTCCGGTACGAGACCTGGTTCGACTCCAACCTAGCTCCCTGTCTCTGCTTCAGTTTCCTCTTCCTTCTCCGGGTCGATTACGAAAATCCGCTGTTAACACATGCCCCCCAATTCCGCTTCATTATATAATGTGGCGGAATTAGCTCCGAGGAACCCATCGACTTCCTTGCTAGGGCTTGCCTGAAAACCGCGCAGATCCAGATTTGCATTTCTCCGCCGCCGATTCAACAAACTCTTCGTGTTCTCCAACTCCGGCGACCCCTCGGCGTCCCGATAACATCGACCCCTTCCACATCGACCTCTTCAGCAACAACAATGGCCTCCGCTCCGTTTTATGCCTCCGAGATCCCTGTGGTGAGTCAATCTCTTCCAAATTCACATTATCGCTTTTTCCGCCAAGTTCCCCAAGTTAGGGTTTTTACTCCTGCCCCCTGGGTCTTATTACTCCATCGCTGTTCTGGTGACACAGGTCTTCAAAAACCAAATCCTGATCCCGACTAACGACAAATCCCATCGCTTTCTGCTAGGCCCCATGGGCGACTGCGACCCAACTTGGCTAATCAACGCTGAAACGGACAGAATCCCCTTTAGGCAGACCAAGCCCAATGTGTCTTCATGGAAACATACCTTCAGGTCTTGGCTATCAAAGCTCAACGGCTACAGAACCTGGCACAAGAGGATTGCCGCTGCCAAACAAGTCCACTGGGACGAGATTGGAATCGGCCAATGCATCACTTTGTCCCTGGCCGATACCAAGAAGAACGAACTACTCATGTCGGCCGCCAGCTACTTCTGGTCCAGTACCTTGAACGCCTTTGTGTTCAAACAAGGTCCGATGACCCCCACTCTGATCGACGTCAAGATACTGACAGGGTTGGACATTGATTCCGAAATCAACCCCTTCAGCCTCCTGATACATAGCAGTCACAAGTTGAAGACCAAAAAGATTGGAGGCTGGTCCGGGTACATCTCTGAACATATGGAACAGGGATCGGTCTCAGAACGAGAACATGTAGCCTTCCTGACATTGTGGTTGGAGAGATTTGTCTTTTGTGGATCGACCTGCGGCCCCACTACAAACTGTCAACACTTGGCTCAGGCTTTGGTCGACAAGAAACAAATCCCCTTGGGCCGATACCTCTTGGGAGCTGTCTATCGGCTGCTCCATGCTTCCACACAAGACTTGATGCTAAAACAGACTGTGGCACATGGAGGACCATGGTGGTTTGTTCAGCTCTGGCTCACCATTCACACCAACACCATGGTTAATCGGCCTTCCCTATCGGACTCCTACTTCCCCTCCAAGCACGCTGACCACGAAGATCCCAGGACCAGACAGTGCATGTCCTATGGGGAAGCAGCCTTCGTTTATCCAGGCGCAGACCAATCGGCCGAGGACATGTCTGCATGGTTCATCCGATTCTTCACCGGCCCTCCATCGGCTAGGATGGACATGTTCGTCTACACATCGGACCGAGACTTTGAACTCCCTGACGATCTCCAGCTGAGTTTGGTAAATGATGATTCAGAATCGAGAGAACTCTTTATGATCGGCCTCACTCCATGCCTGCTCCCAGTAGGCATATTTCAGGGAAGAAGCACCAGCCTATCTTATGAGTTTTACAACCCAATGGTGGCTGCTCGACAGTGCGGGCTTGGGCAACTCCCCGTCAGCTTGTATCTTCATAGGCTCCTAGAGAGCAGAGGCACGGTTACATCGGCACTGGTCATGAGCAAAGCGCTGGAAATCGAACTCCCAAATCTCGGCGATTGCGACCGGCTGCATCTGAGCGCTTTCGTCCACATCAGTTTCCAGACATGGTGGCAAGAGTGGGCTGCTCATATTTTCCACCAATCGGCCAGATTCTACGTAACGAACCTTATCAAAAACATCAGCCCTCAGGTCCCCGATGGTCCGATTCCGTCTGTGAGCAACAGCGGGCAAGAAATCCTCTATCATCAAGCTTTAGCCCCATCGGGATCAACCGTCATGGAATCGATCATCGGCCGAACTGCCCCAAAGCTGGCGTCGCTTCTCCAAGGTTCGATGCTCAAAGAAAACCCTAAGAGGAAAGCGCCGGCCAAAAGTAAATCACAGAAAGCCAGCAAGAAGGCTAGAACCGATGACCAGGCCGATGTCGAAGAGCTAGACCCCTCCTTGGAAGACTTCCTCAACGAACAAGTAATGGAGGAGGAGGTTGTCACAGCAGCAGCCGACGCACATGAAGAAGAAAACCCTTCGGCCGAAACCACCAAGGAGCCGTCAGCCGAAGCTACTGAGATCCCGCCGGCCGATGACCAAGGCGACGCCCCTCAACCGAAAAGGACCAGACACACAGTCCGCAAGGTCAACACAATCCCTTCTTTGCGAATACATAATCCCCTTGTACTGTTATACTTTAACTTCATATCCTTTTCAGGCTACGGTGTCATCTGTGTTGAAGGAGAGAACTCGATCGGCCCCTTTACCAAGAACCAAGAAAGCCACTTTACAACGATGCGAACGAGCCAAGGCTCGATTAAGGACTCCTTTTCCTTCTCCATCACCCTTTCTGACTGCCTCAGTAAGAGTTGATTTTTGCCTTATCTCGCTATTTACATAACCCAATTTACCAATTTCTTGCTCTTTCAGCCTAGAGCTCCATCATCTTCACCACATTGGCCAACCCCCTCGCCTACTGCGTCGACACAGCAAAGGGAAGCCGATGCAAGCACCATCGATGCTCCAACACAGGTAACCACGATTGCTTTGATCCTCTTTCTGCCGGTTCCTATTTAATCATGCTGACCTCGACCCATGTTGATATTTGCAGAACCTAGCCGATATGTTCTCTTTCGATATCGGCCAGTTTCTTGACGACAAGGACAAGGAGCTACCCAGCACAGCCAGGGCACCAATCTCTGATGATCTGAAGAACCGGTTGTCCGACATCGCCAATCGGCTGGAGTCCTCGTTGGAGTACTTGGTGGAAGATTGCACCCCCATCCGGGCCAGGGTACAAGAAATTCAAGACGAACTGCCCGAAGACCTGATGGAGATCCTAACACCGGCCATCTTCTTGGAGCAATACTGATTCAAGCTCAACAAGGCCAAAGAAAGACTCGCAGAGCAACAAGAGCGTGACCAACTGGAATCGGCCCTGTCCGCTAGCAAGGCCCAAGTTAATGCTGATAAGACCAAATTGGACGAGCTAGCGGTGGAACCAATCGTCTTGAAGAACCGACTTGAAGAACTCCGTCGTCTCGAGGCAGAGCTAGAATCAAAGCTGGCGAGGGTTGGCGATGCGCCGAAAATTGTTTGTTGTATTGATGTTGAGAGAAAGCTTCTATGTACAAACTATCGGGATATTTATACCCGAGATTACAACAGGGTCCATGTAGGACACGATCTTATCTCTAACAAACAACAAGTCTTTACGGCAGACTTTTGCCACAGATTAGATCTAAATCTACTTGATTTACAAGATACAATTGCCTAAAACCGAGCTTTATCTCTATTTGGCAACTTTCTTGAAGCTTAACCTGAGCCCAAACCAAGCCCACGCTGACTCTGTCAACTTCCAACCTCTATCGGCCAATAACCATACAAATCTGAATCGGCCGATGCAGCCTTTCTGCCAGCGCCTCATTGAGTCCGATACGCAGACCGTGTCCGGTACGAGACCTGGTTCGACTCCACCTAGCTCCCTGTCTCTGCTTCGGTTTCCTCTTCCTTCTCCGGGTCGATTACGAAAATCCGCTGTTAACAGGGTGAGACGACGGCAGGGCGCCTGCGCGCTATCCGCATGTCAGGTGGCACGCAGCACGCCTTACCCCGTCCCATCAGAATGATGAGGGCCTTTTGCCTCTCGTCCCTTGGCCGGAGTTGGTATGTCAACTCCGGTCAGATGGTTTCCGTTCCCAATGCGAACAGAACACAGAAGTCTTCACCCATTTAATGGAGTTTGACGCAGGCGTCCCCCGTGTCAGCCGCCTGACCGGACGAGGGCCATGCTGCAGCGGCTGAGCGTGTGGCTTCCGAGTCAAGCAACAAGATGGCCATTAAATGTGAAAGAATGTTTTCCTTCTATCTTAGACAGTCTTTTGGCCTATGTGGTAGCTCCTTGAGATATAAAAGGAGACCCAGGCCTGAGGAAAAGGGAGGACGAAAAAACAGGTAGACAGGAGAGAAAGGGAGGGCAAACACTTGTATTCCCTGATTTTCCAGTCGCAGATCCACCACACATAGGAGTAGGGTGTTACGTTTCCCAGCGGCCAGAACCTGTATAAACGCTTGCGTCTCCCTCTCTCTCTTGTGATCAGGGGAGAACTAATTTCACCCTGCGTCCCCGGCCGAACTCACAAAGGGAGGCCTCTCTGTCCCCCGTTGAGAAGCTAACCCTCCGTCAATCCTTCTCGTGCGAGAGACCATATTGAAAACTCTTTATAATCCCACTGTCGGAGCCAACGTTATGTTTGCATCCTTTGCACTTGCGTGCTTAGGGAATGAGCCGTTCCCGTCCTATCATAGAAGGGTATGGGGTTATCCGCAGAGTGCCGATCCGGCACAACGATGTTGAGATCGTCCTACGACTTCGACATTCTCCCATAGAAAAGCTTTTTTTGATGTGCCCAGAACCGGCTAAAATTCAAGAGTATTAACCTTATAAAAGGACCCATGACCCATGAATAGATATAGCCTTTGGCCAAAATTCAAGAGTATTAACCTTGGAAAAAAAGCATGAACATTTTTCTCCGACCCACAATTTCACAAGCATTAACATTGGGATCATTGCACACATGATTCGTGAATAGTACCTTATGAAAATCCATAAGTTATAGCATTTGGCAAAATTTATGTGTGTGATTTTAGTATTTGGCAACATAGTTTAGGAAAGAAGAACTAGCTAGGTGATAAGTACCAAACAAGCGTTGAAGTGGGAGTAGCTAAAAGTGAGCAGGGTGCACTACACACCACGGCCAAAATGAGGGAGGTGCGGGTACCAACAGAACTGGGAGTATGAAAGTATCCATATAAATCGATCCACGGCAATTACCAACAACAATACATGCTCCTGATCGATACATGTGCTGTTCCATGTTACATCATCACCAAGAAGGGAAGGGAACGGAACTGAGCCAACAAAGTTAACTTGCGCTGGCTGGCTGGCTGGTGTCTATTTCTTTTTCTTCTTATCACGACGATGATATAATTATTAATCGAAGGAGCATAGCGAAAGGATAAGGCGGATATGAATGATCGATCGATCGGCTACTCGGAGCGGGCGGCGAAGCGCTCCACCTTAGGGTCGGAGAGGTTGATGCCAACCATGGCCTCCCCGAGCCCGCTGCTGACCTCCGCCAAGATCTTGGGGTCGCTGTAGTGGGTAACGGCCTGCACGATGGCGCGGGCGCGGCGCGCGGGGTCGCCGCTCTTGAAGATGCCGGAGCCAACGAAGACGCCGTCGCAGCCGAGCTGCATCATGAGGGCAGCGTCGGCGGGGGTGGCCACACCGCCGGCCGCAAACTGAACGACGGGTAGACGGCCCAGCTGCTTAGTCTGCATGACGAGGTCGTAGGGCGCGGCGATGCGCTTGGCGTAGGAGAAGACCTCGTCATCGTCCATGTTGCGGAGCGCGCGGATGTCGCCCATGACGGAGCGCACGTGGCGGACGGCCTCGACGACGTTGCCGGTGCCGGCCTCGCCCTTGGTGCGGATCATGGCGGCGCCCTCGCGGATGCGGCGGAGCGCCTCGCCGAGGTCGCGGCAGCCGCAGACGAAGGGGACGCGGAAGTTGTGCTTGTTGATGTGGTGGGCGTCGTCGGCGAGGGTGAGGACCTCGCTCTCGTCGACGTAGTCGACACCGATGGCCTCGAGGATCTGGGCCTCGACGAAGTGGCCGATACGGGCCTTGGCCATGACGGGGATGGTGACGGCGCGCTTGATGTCGCGGATGAGGCCAGGGTCGGACATGCGGGCGACGCCGCCCTGGGCGCGGATGTCGGCGGGGACGCGCTCGAGGGCCATGACGGCGCAGGCCCCGGCCTCCTCGGCGATGCGCGCCTGTTCGGGGGTGACGACGTCCATGATGACGCCTCCACGCAGCATCTGGGCGAGGCCGACCTTCACGGAGAAGGTGGCGGACTTGTGGTTGGAGGGCTCGAGCAAGGCGGCACCGTTGGTGCCGGAGCCGTAGACGGTGACGACGCCGGTGCCGTCGGTGGCCATGGCTTTGGGCGGTTGTGGCCTGTGGGCTGTGGGAGAGTTGGGAATTTGGGATGGGGAAGCAGAGGCAGAGCGCAGAGGCGGCGGCGGGGGAATGGTGGTGGTGATGGCTCGGCGCTCTCCCTCTCCTCTCCTCTCCTGTCCTCTTATATCCACCGATGGATGGATGGCGGTCGGGGTGGGACGAACGGTCCAGATGCCCACCACACCACACCAAGGGGATCGATCCGAGGACAACTCCGGCTTTGCTTCTCTTCTCACAGCCAGCTGACTAGGTACGCTTCCTAAGTAGGGATCCCATCCCCTGATCCCCATCTCTTCGATTCCCTACTCCCCGATTGATTTGATTCGATTGCCTGCTTTTCAGGTCGCATGCATCGGCAGATTTCAATCTCCCATCGTTCCCTGTCCCTAATCCAATACCAATAGGGAGCAGTCAGCTGCTCCTCGACGACGAGGGAGATATGTCGTCGGCCGCGGGCCAAGACAACGGAGATACCGCTGGGGACTACATCAAGTGGATGTGCGGCGCCGGTGGCCGTGCGGGCGGCGCCATGGCCAACCTCCAGCGCGGCGTTGGCTCCCTCGTCCGTGACATTGGCGACCCCTGCCTCAACCCCTCCCCCGTTAAGGTTCGCGTACTCGCTCATCGCTACTCCTACTCCAGCTCCATATGGATATGGATTCGATTAGCTGTCTACATTCTATGCCATCAATTTTTTTCCATCACTTCTCATTATACATCTCCATTGCGATCTAAATTAAGGCTTCTCTAGCTCTATCCTATACTCGGTGGTAGCCATATGATTCTGCTTCATCACTTATTTATTCATCATCATACTGTGAAGCTGTATAAGTCCTGTTATTTGTCATTTGGCATATGTTGTATAGATAACACTTTCAGCCCAGGGACTTTCTTTTGGTACTTTTACGCATATACAATCAACATTTAGCATATCCTGTACCGCTCAGTCGTACATGCTGCTTTGAAGATAATGATTGCAAAGCATATGAGCTCATACACGAGGCTGGATGCTGCATAGGCTGCACAATGGGGTAACCATTTTGATACTGCTTATCGCTATTTATGCTGGTCCAAGTGTTCATCGGTAGCCTCAGGCAGAGGATTTTAGGGAGATATTATGTCAAAAATATGCTCCCTGGATTCACCGTGCTTATCTTAATATGATACTATACAATATTACTCATTCAATCCATTCAAATAGTTTCCTGGTCAACTCACACATTGTACTGAAAGAAGATTAGTTCGCACTAATCATATCCTTTTATCCACCAGAGTATTTGAGATTGTCTTCTATACACAATTTACTTCATATTGACATTTTTTTCTGCAGAATTGCAAAACTGACGCCTTGTTTTCCATCTGGAATTGTGCAGGGGAGCAAAATGCTCAAACCAGAAAAATGGCACACATGTTTTGACAATGATGGAAAGGTCATAGGTTTCTGTAAAGCCCTAAAATTCATTGTCTTAGGGGTGAGTTTATTGTTTCTTTTGTGCTTCAAAAACTTGTTTTTCATGTATTTTAGCTGTTGAAGGGTGTGGGTTTTTTTCAGTCTTCATGCATTACCTTTTAGAGCATACTAGATGATGTCCCACACGTTACGGCGATCATTTTTATAAAAAAAAACAAGCCATTTGTGAAGGTGTAAAATAGGTAAGGTCGAATAGAACGATGACAATTGTTTATTTTATTACCATGATCATTGTTCTCTTTGAGAGTGCCTGCTTTGGAAATTTCAAAGAAATTAATGCATATGATCGTGTAGCTCTAGTTTTTCTTAAAAACATAAGCGGCTAGGCTCTTTATACTATTATGTCACATAGTGTTTGCCTTTTACCTGTGTATCTAGCTAGACATAAACATTTGTGTGTGGGTAAATACAAAAAATTCCAATGTGTAGAAACTTTCTCAGTTTCACTATAAACATCTTAAAAGTTACATGAATACAGAACTGCTTCAAATAATCAAGATTTGAACATACCTTCACATAAGCTTTCCCCTAACTGAAAAGCCATTGGTATAACCTTATAGAAATGAGATATAGTGGAGATGTGGAATGAGTTGCTATCAAGTCTTGTTTCATGAAAGCAAACTGATACAGTCTCCACAGCAAACATGTCCACAGCTTTGCAAAATTAGTATCTTTATAGGAAGGTCAATCAGAGTTCATTGGCCATATCTTGGAAAAAAGGGCATAAGATTTTAGTTTAATTATGTCGATATTTTAGGCATGGATTATTGATCATTTTTGCAGCAGACTAAGTTTAATGCATCTAGTTATTTTCCTTGATTAGTGATTAGTGTTGTTATTTTCTGCACACCACTGCAACTGATAGCTGTGCTCCATGCTTTGCAATGCATCAAAGAAGGATCATATCCTGACTAACTCATGCTTTGCACAGATATCATTTTCTTTGTGTTCTAGCACTATCTAAAGAATTGTCTATAAACTAGGAACGATGAGATCATTCTTCACATTAAAACATTTCTTACCTCCAAAATTGATGTGCAGGGTGTGGATCCCACTATTCGAGCTGAAGTTTGGGAATTTCTTCTTGGCTGCTATGCCTTGAGTAGTACCTCAGAGTATAGGAGGAAACTAAGAGCTGTTAGAAGGTTTGACGCTTTCCTGTTTTCAGTACAAGGATACCTTTTTTGTACAAGCGTAAGGCCATAAGTGCATAAATGAATTGCATTTATTATCTAGAATAAAATCATGAATGTTATAGTTATGTAGTACTCCCTCCGTTCCAAAATATAAGGATTCAAATTTTGTACCACAATATAAGGATTTCTGCGCCGATTCCCATAATTCCCATCATTTCAATGATTCCCAAGCCAATCAAATGCATAGGAAGGGAATCTAAGCAATTCAAAATTCAAAAATTGACAACTGAAATGACTAAAAAGGAATCTTTTGACCTAACCTTAGTATTGGCTAAACAACCTAGAAATCTTTATATTTTGGAACGGAGGGAGTAGGTATCAATTTGTTTGTTTTTTGTTTATTGTACTAAAACTGAACTTCTAGGTAAATACTCCTATTCTTGTTGTGTTATTTATAACCATGTGTACAGAATGGAAAATGATATTAAAAGTTTAAAACAAATGGGTTGCTATGTTTATCTGGAGTACCAATCTCAATCTTTTTTCAGGCACTCGAAGTAACTTGATTTTGCTGCACAGGTTTACGACTTTTCATTGTGCTACCTCCTATACACATTGTTGGGGATGAATTGGTGGTATCAGTACTCATAGTTTGTCTATGTAACATCTACTTGTTCTGATGTTGTATGATCCATTTGGTTTAGATGGCTTGATAAATACCCCGTGTGCGCGCGCGACAATACGACAGATATTATATCAATACATCTAGGGTAGAGTTAAATGGAAGACTGAGATTCTAGATATTGCATACAATTTCTTGGTATTTGTGGTCATGGCCTGTGGGTGATACCGGGTTGGATATTATCCACCAAACCTGGAGCTGGATTGAGAAGACAATTTCTAAGACCAGATACAGAATACAATTCTCTTGGATATCTAACAGTTCCAAACAGCCTGTTCACTAACCCATTATCCATTCACTCATTCAGTCCATATGTCCATATATAGCAAGCTGGTGCTGGACAGAAAATATGTTGTTCATAAGGGTAGTACGTGGTAGCCAACAGTGCCGATGGCTCTTTCTGTTTTGTAGTGGAAGGATGCATATTAAAGAAATTAAGTACATGGGTTGGCATTGGGCACTAATTAGCAATGCAAGTATACCTTAGTTTATTGTGATATCTCTGTAATTATAATTACATATTTTTAGGAAGCCAAACTTGATTATTTATATATTCCTTTTTATGTCTATTGAAGCATACCTGTGCTATTATGTCATATGTTCATGTTGAATTGATTGTCGTGTGATTAGTCCTTTCTGTTTGCATCTGCTTGTTTTATTCACTCGTGGCCAACAAATTTATAACCAACATCATGTATGCCATCCATACCAAATGTTGTGCGAGAAATTCTACATTTTGCCATTGTGATCGGTTCTACTAATTGCCACTGACGAATGCGAATTCCGTGAAATGCCATTGCACAAGTGTTTTTCTTCCTTTGTTGCCATCGTTATTAGAATTTCGTCAAATGCAAGTCCATTTTACCCCTAAAGTATATGAAGCACTGGCTGATATCACACTTCGAAGTGTAAAATGGACTTGTCCCATAGGGTTAATGGAGTACATTTCATGGAAAGCTTATGGCAATGGCAAAAAAGGAAGAACGGCATTTCATAGAAATCACGTTCGTGGACGGCAATTCGTAATACCTTGGAGAATGTTTCGTGTTTTTATGCTTATTATCCATTTCTACTGAGCAGGGCAATCAGTACAGTTCTGAAATTCCTGCAGAGTGGAGTTCTTTCTATTGAAAGGTTTTACACCTGTGGGACAATTTTGGAAGCCTGTAACCTCGTTAATTTCTTCACTTCTATGCAGGGAAAAATATCAATTTTTAGTTAGACAGTGCCAGAGCATGCACCCAAGCATTGGTACAGGTGAGCTTGCTTACGCTGTTGGATCAAAGCTAATGGATGTCAGGACTATGTCAAAAGAAACCCACATTGGAGAAGAAGTTAGCACAAGTCATCAAGCTTCACAAAATACAGCTGGCGGTTTACTAGAAGTTTCGGATTATGGCTCTGGTGGTGCACAGCAGTCACAAAAAAGGGAAAGCTGTAGTAAATCAGCTGAACTAGTTGGTTTCAACGTACATAATGATACCTCTCTTTATGATGCTTCCAATTTTATTGTGTCTTCTACAGAAGTGAATAATTGCTCAAAAGATTCTCAGGATTACAATGACATGGGTGAACCAAGATATGACACTGAGACCTTTGATGATTATCCTTCTCTACCTGTTACAAATTTGTTCTCAAATGATGGTGTGGGCAGCAATGGAGTTGATAAAAATCATTGTAGTTTCTCAGTTCCTGAAGATAGGTTAAGGCACCGTGATGAACGTATGCATAGCTTCCAAATCAATAATAACATAGATCTCATTATAGAGTCAAATTCATGCTCCAGTGATGTGTTTAGGGCTAGCAACAGTGATTCAGCCATCTTTCACTCAGATGCATACAAGCAGGATAGATGGTTAGATGATAATGGCTATAACAGGGAAGTTATAGATTCCTTGAGGATATCTGATGCACCAGAAGCAGATTTTGTTGATGGAACCAAATCCAACAGTCTGGTTGCCAGCAAAGATCGAGTCTCTGAATGGCTTTGGACACTGCACCGAATCGGTACGCTCTTTTTTTTTTCACTTCATCATGCAATTACAGTGGTATCTTGTGATTGTGTTCTAATTTGCGAAACCTGTTACAGTGGTTGATGTGGTTAGAACGGATAGTCATCTTGATTTCTATGGAGAATCAAGAAATATGGCTAGGATGTCAGATATACTTGCGGTTTATGCATGGATTGATCCTTCCACTGGGTACTGCCAAGGTATATGCATATTTCAGTGGCATCTTTTTTTACTTCCTTTTTGGTTTCTTGATGTGTCTAAATGGGATAAGTTGCTAACAGGTATGAGTGATCTACTTTCACCTTTTGTTGTTCTCTATGAGGATGATGCAGATGCCTTTTGGTGCTTTGAGATGCTTCTGAGAAGGATGGTAATTCGCATACATTTCAAATTTTGTTGTCTATTAGTTTGGTTTCTATGTTACTCCATGCATAATATACGTCCTATTCCACTTCAGCGTGAAAATTTCCAGATGGAGGGACCAACAGGAGTTATGAAGCAGTTGCAAGCATTGTGGAAGATCATGGAAATGACCGATGTAGAATTATTTGAACATTTGTCAACAATTGGTGCTGAAAGCCTTCATTTTGCTTTCCGGATGCTGCTAGTGCTTTTTCGTCGAGAGCTGTCCTTTGAGGAGTCACTTAGCATGTGGGAGGTGTGGCAAAGTTTTGACCAAATCTTGTTCTAAACGTCAAATATTTATGATTGGAGGGAACATTACTTATAAAATGCTCTTCACACTGCAGTCTTGATCTGTTAACCAACCGTGCTTCTTGCTTTCAGATGATGTGGGCTGCTGATTTTAATGAAGATGCGATTTTACATTTAGAGGAGAATTGTCTGGAGCCATTGCTGGTAGATATGAGGAATGATTTATCATGTGAGATGAAAGAAGAGCACCGGGTGAACAGTTACACAAGAAGAAAGTCCAAAAGCAGGAAGCCCCATCATAGAAATGGTGAAATGCGTGTAGCTTGCAACCTTGGAATGAAACCCAATACAAGAAATCCCCTCTGTGGCTTGTCAGGAGCTACTATTTGGGCAAGACATCAGCAGATGCCACATATAAGCACAAATGTGTTGGCAAAGAATGGAGATGATGATCTGCCTATATTCTGTGTAGCAGCAATCTTGGTAATCAATCGCCACAAGATAATTAGAGAAACTCGCTCAATAGATGATGCAATCAAGGCAAGTTTAAGTCACAACTTCCTTTCATATTGTTTACAAACCTCCATGAAATTACTACCAAGAGTTACTATGTTTGCATTACATTTTGTGGATTTCATTTCAGGCAAAATTAAAAATTTTCTCAGACAGTACAATAACATGTTAAGGCCAATCATTTCTGCATAAATGACTGTTGATTTTGTCCTCTGCTGAATTGATGGGTTTAATTAGAAGATGCATATTTCATTCTGATAACCATCAATATTTACAAGTTACGGCAACTGCTAATTAAAATGATGCCCAGCCTTTCTCCCTCTGGAAAAAAAGATGGGTAAACCTGTATATAGTGGTGTTGAAGCGGTCTTCCACTTAAATGGGAAGAGTTAAGGAAAGTCTAGTCAGGTTTACTTATAATGCAACTTAGTGGCATATTAATGCATGTATATTTTTTGCACTCCTGAAGTTGAGTTGGTCATTTTTTTCCATAGATGTTCAATGATAATATGCTAAAGATCAATGTAAAAAGATGCGTACGCATGGCTATCAAGCTGAGGAAGAAGTATATTTACAAGGTAAATTGTGATAAGCATACATGACTACCATCGATGTTTTTCAGGTATATTTACAAGGTAAGTTCTAATTTGGCCTTGGGATACAGTTATTGAAGGGGGGCTCGGTATGATGAAAAAGTGGAAACTGAAGTTGAGAAATCGCCCTGGGGAAAAAATATGTTTTTCAACCATGAACTTGTTGTAATTATGGGTGATGGAACTTTATATTCATTAGAAGTCCCAAATAAAATTCTGTATACTCACGGTATGAAGGACTCCCTCTTTCTGTTTATGTTTTGTGAGATGGATGACGTACATAATCTGCTTGTCTTGTTTCAGGGAATCTGTACATATGCACAGTATACTTGAAAACGAGAGACGAAGCGGTGGAAGGATAATAGAGAAGACCGCCATGTTGGTGTAGCATCGATCGATGTTGTCATTGTTTTTCTGGTGCCAGCCCATCTGCCATGGCACTTACCGTGATGATTTCTGATAAAAGTGGAGTACTAGTTCTTTTTTCTTTTTTGCCAAACAATTTGCGTCAGCTATTGGTGGAGAGAGAAGAATGAATGAATGAGAAATGTGTATACTGCACTAGTGGTAATCACGCAATCGTTTCAATAGCGAACAGTAAAAAAATGGGGGGAATTCTTGCCACTTTGTTCTTTTTTTCTGGCACTTTTCTTTTTTGGTAGAGGGAAAAACTGCAAAAGCCCTGGCTGGGCAGCATACTTTGCAGCACATTACGATAGAGCCCAACACTATAGGGCTCATGATTATATTGCGCCCAACCAGGGTAGGTACAGGTTTTCACCGAAATTTTGGCATTTTAGCCCTTTCACAAAACCTGCCACTTTAACCAATCGGCTGACAGTTTCACAGCCAGCTTTAGAAGGGTAGTATTAATTAATTTGAGGGAGTCAAAGCCAGCTTTAGAAGTATTAATTAATTTGAGGGAGTCAAACTTATTCCTCCCTATATTAGTATAAACTAGGAAATCAGCGCGTCAATGGAGATTTATAGCCCGTGTATATTATTTATCGATCAGCTTGAACATAAAAAAATTGTAAAATTTTACATGGTTTAGTTATTTTTTGAGTATATGGGTTAGTTTAATTTTGCAAAATCATATATTCAAAAGAATCTTTTACTGGATTTTAATTTTATATATGTTTGTCGGAGATTGAGATGAATCAAAGTAGAATAGTAATTTATGCTTTGTCAGTAATTGGGTAGAGATTGTGTTGTTTAACTTCATGAGTATAGGTGCATATTAGGACAAAAAATAGCAAGGATGTTTTCTAAAATTGCAGTGATATCATATCATATCTATATCTATACCTATTATAAATATTTGTAACTTTTCGTTCATCCTTTGTCCGTACATAGGGAGGAGGAAAAGTAGACTTCTGCTGCGATTTTTTTCCTTTGCCCGATTGAAGGACGGACGTAAACTGGACTACGGAAAGAACACGGGCCGGAGAGAGACAAAAGGAAAAATGCCGTTTTGCGGAGGGATGAAATCTGGACTACAAAAAGGACGCGGGCCAAAGAGAGACAAAGGGAAAAATGCCGTTTTGCGGAGGGATGAAATCTGGACTTGGTTGGGCTGAATTCAGCCCAGATCTGGGCTTGGAAGGAGAATTAAATTACTTTTTCAATCTTATCTCTTCTCTGCTATTTAAAAAGATAAAAAAGATTCCGTCGTCCGTCTGGAAAAAAGTTGGCAAGAAAAATTTCTCCAAAATTCCTAAAATTCCTCCAAAAAAAGGTTCGCGGAAAAAAAAGTTCCGTGCAACGTTAAAAAATGGTTCGATTTAAAAAAAACCGGTTCAGCATTTTCTGCTTTTTCAAAAATTTCTCAAACTCAATTTGAAAATTTAAAAGCAAATTCAATTTTCTCTTTTCGAATTACTTTTTTTTATCAATCTTCCCGTGTTCAAAATTCATTCAAATTCTCATATATCAAAATGATGCAAAAGTTTGTATAAACCATGCAAGAAAAAAACGTTGTTTATAAAAAAACCACTCCGAAAAAACTATTAGAAGAAACGCCATCTACAGAAAAAGATAAAAAAACCATTTGACTCAATGCGAGAAAAAACCGCCGTTTATAAAAAAAACGCTTCAAGAAAACCGTCCAATTCAACGCGAGAAAAAACCACCGTTTATAAGAAATCTGTTTTGAAAAAACCATCCGACTCGACGCGAGAGAAAAACACCATTATAAAAAGCCAAAAAACAAAAAGGGCATCCTAAAAAAATTTAAAAAGAATAAAAAATATTTATCGACTTCTATTTTAACTATTTATCGACTATATAATACGAGGGTTTTTTTCACCCGTAGCAATGCATGGGCATTTTTGCTAGTCATAATTAAAAAATCAATAACTTTTCGTTCGTTCCTAATTTTCGTCCATAGGGAGGCTAATTAGACTTTTAGTTTCTTGTTGGGGCGAACATGCGCTTGTGGGCTGAGGCAAGGAGAGAAGGAAGGAAAGTGGGCCGCCAGGGGACGTCAATTAGACTTTCGGTTGCTTGCTGGGCCGAACCTGGCCCAAAGAGAAAGGAGAGTTTTATTTAGATTTTTATTTAAATAAATATTGAAATGGTGTTTCTATTATTAAAATTAGCAATTCACCTCTGAAAATTCTGAGAAAATTTCAAAGAGTGTAATTAATTATGAATAATTTAACAAAATTAAATTCAGCCATGTAATTTTATTTCTTATACTTACTTTACTTTACTTATAAATTAATTTAATTCTACACCTATCTACATAGAAATACCCAAGTATTCCAAAAATTTTGTATTTTAATTTATTACAAAATATAATTTTTTCTTACATTTTTCTCAATTTTCTCGTCTTTTCTTCCCGTTGCAATGCACGGGCAATTTTTCTGGTCATAATTAAAACTTGTAAGTTTTACATATTCCTTAGAACCTAGTACAAAATAAACATCTAGAAAAGTGGTTCATAAGAATGCAAAAACTTGATCCAATATTTTACATTTTTTGCGTTATTTAATTTTTTTCTATATATTGTTTTTTCCTTTTCTAAAAATAAACGATTTCAATGTAGTCATAGTAGTCGCATCAATTTCAACTTAATCGTAGTTATATTTATCTTTCGACTTACGCTAAGTTTGGTAGTGTATTTGGCTTTTACAACTCCTGGTTTATCATGAGCATGTTTTCCAAACTGGTAAACAATATGAATTTTTTTAAAAAAATATATATAAGTTTTTATAAAAAATCAAATAAAATCGTTTTTAAGTTTGTAATATTCTCTAGATCATCCCCTAAGAATTTTAACATCTTCATCTAACCGATGTCTATTTGCTTATTTATGTATAAGTAAATGTCATTGTTGCATGCATGTTATTTATATGTGTAAAAATAAATACCATCGTTGTATGTAGGTATGTTTTATCTGTACGGAAGTAAATGGTACCGTCGCATGCATAACACAGCACAGTCAAACTTATTCCCCCCCTATATTCCGCGTCTTTTTCTCCTCCTTCTAAGAGCATCTTTCTCTTTTTCCTGTACTATGGAGTAGTAGTATTTTCTTTCTTTTTCTCACTCATTTACTAGGTGTAGTGTGTAATAAAGTGCCTGCCCGCTTTTTCTTTAGAACAAAAATAAAAGGAAAGGAAAATAAAATGTTTTGGGACTCACTCACTTGTGGGTCGCGCTGTACTCCCGCTTCACTCCACTCGCCGTCGCCCCCCACCTTGACCTCCGCTTCGAATTCGAATCCGATGGATTCGATTCGCCGTCGATCTGCCGGAGGGCACCACTTTCTGCCGGATTCGATTCGCCTCTTTCTGCTGCTGCTCGTGCTCCGGTGGGCGGCGCCGGCGGTGGCGGGGGATCCGTATGCCTACTACGAGTGGGAGGTGTCGTACGTGTCGGGTGCGCCGCTGGGCGGCGTGAAGCAGGAGGCGATTGGCATCAACGGGCAGCTGCCGGGGCCGGCGCTGAACGTGACGACCAACTGGAACCTGGTGGTGAACGTGCGCAACGGGCTGGACGAGCCGCTGCTGCTGACGTGGCACGGCGTGCAGCAGCGCAAGAGCCCCTGGCAGGACGGCGTGGGCGGCACAAACTGCGGCATCCCGCCGGGGTGGAACTGGACCTACCAGTTCCAGGTGAAGGACCAGGTCGGCAGCTTCTTCTACGCCCCCTCCACCGCCCTCCACCGCGCCGCCGGCGGCTACGGCGCCATCACCATCAACAACCGCGACGTCATCCCCTTGCCCTTCCCCGTCCCCGACGGCGGCGACATCACCCTCTTCCTCGCCGACTGGTACGCCAGGGACCACAGGGCCCTGCGCCGCGCCCTCGACGCCGGCGAGCCCCTCGGGCCCCCCGACGGGGTGCTCATCAACGCCCTCGGCCCCTACCGCTACAACGACACCCTCGTCCCGCCGGGCGTCACCTACGAGCGCATCAATGTCGACCCGGGGAGGACCTACCGCCTGCGCGTGCACAACGTCGGCGTCGCCACTAGCTTCAATTTCAGAATCCAGGGCCACAACCTGCTGCTCGTCGAGGCCGAGGGCTCCTACACTTCGCAGCAGAACTACACCAACATGGACATCCATGTCGGCCAGTCCTACTCCTTCCTCGTCACCATGGACCAGAACGCCACCACCGACTACTACGTCGTCGCCAGCGCCCGCTTCGTCGCTGCTGCCGACGCCGACAAGCTCACCGGCGTCGCCATCCTCCACTACTCCAACTCTCTGGGCCCGCCCTCTGGCCCTCTCCCTGATGCCCCAGATGACCAGTACGACACCGCTTTCTCCATCAACCAAGCAAGATCAATCAGGCGAGCATCAATCTTAGAGTAGCCTGCAATGGCATTGGCATTGCTCAACCATTCACCCTACTATATAGCCTAGCTACTCACTCATTGATTAATTTAGAGGACCTCTCTCTCAGATGGAATGTTACAGCCAGTGGTGCCCGCCCCAATCCGCAGGGCTCATTCCATTACGGCGACATTACCGTCACCGATGTGTACCTGCTGCAGAGCATGCCACCGGAGCTCATAGACGGCCAGATGCGTGCTACTCTCAATGGCATTTCTTATATTGCTCCATCCACTCCTTTGATGCTCGCTCAGCTCTTTAATGTCCCAGGAGTCTACAAACTGGATTTTCCTAATCGTCCTATGAACAGGCTACCAAAGCTTGATACCTCCATTATCAATGGCACCTACAAAGGCTTTATGGAGATCATATTCCAAAACAACGCCACATCCGTGCAGAGCTACCACTTGGATGGATATGCATTCTTTGTTGTTGGGTAAAAGCTTGCAGCACTCCCCCTTTCCTTGCCCTGGATTTACTTATAGTAGTATATATATATATGGTTACTTCTCTCAGGATGGACTACGGACTGTGGACAGAGAACAGCCGCGGTACATACAACAAATGGGATGGTGTTGCACGCTCCACAATTCAGGTGCTCAAAATTTTCATGTCTCCCATTGCTTTCTATGGATGCCGGTTCTTAACTATGACACCTGCTAGTCTGCTGCCTGAAACCCAAAGAAACTACTATGCTATTACATCTGTTACTTGCTGGAGATGGAAGTTAGCAGCCGATATGTGGGACTCGTACTATGTAGTAACAGAGCGGCATATGTACACCTTCTTGTAGAAAAATCATGTATGTCTTTGTATGGGGGTGGTTAGTTTTTTGAGGGGATGTTGTCTTATATTCATATCATTCAGATATGGAGTGGCTAATTATGTGGTCAACCAATGATTCCTTTGGGCATGGCAGTTTTGATGGTATAGAAAACCTCATTGTTTGTTTGGTTAGTGATAAACTTCATACACTGGTTGAAAGTTTCACATGACTGCATTTTGTCCATATGTGTGTTGAGAAAACCTCCGCATTCAGGAAATACTGTCTGAAATATAACCAACTCATGAACTCTATACAATATTCTGGTACGGCCTTTAGCTTGACATGTCTTTGTGCAAGATTGCAGGTATTCCCTGGCGCTTGGACGGCTGTACTTGTCTTTCTTGACAATGCGGGTATATGGAATCTGCGGGTGGAGAACCTGGATGCATGGTACCTGGGGCAAGAAGTGTACATCAGTGTGGTTAACCCGGAGGATAGCAGCAACAAGACCGTGCTTCCTCTTCCCGACAACGCAATTTTCTGTGGTGCGCTGTCAAGCTTACAAAAGTGAGGCTTCTCATGACAGCGTTCTTCAGTTTGCAGCTCAGGGATGCCTACCTGTTATAACATGTATAGCGTTTGTTGTTGATTCTGTTCAGGGAGCAATCGCATAGATTCCAATACTCAGAAGCTTCTCAGATAGCGCAGCTGTGGAAGATGGTTTTCTTCATGGCATGGTTGGTCCTTTGGTAGAGATTAGATCTGTCCGCTGGGGTGGTCCGGAGACGAGAGAGCTCAGAGCTGGTTCCAAACATCGATGAGCTCTCAGCTCAAGTTAGTAGGGTGGTGAATTTTGTCAGATTCGAATTGGTTAGCTTGGACTTGAGTGGTGATCCTGTCTGCGAAGAGCAAAGAGCAGGAGGAAGCATTGGGAAGGCATACACACGGTTGACTTGATTTGGCTTGAAGTCGAGCTAGCAGGTTGCTCATTAGCCGTTAAGTGATGTCTGAAGATACTTACTACCCAAACCTAGACTCACTGAAACCAATTGATTGATATGGAGTGCAGCTTCTTCGGTTTTCCTTACTTGTTAGTAATCCATTTGTTGGTGGTTATGGTATCCTTTTTCTTGTGTTGACAGCAAGCAGAAAGTTGTTTTAAAAGAATAGCAGGCAGAAAGAAAACAATTATGGTTGTTGGGCCTAACTGAGGTAGTATTCTAAGAATATGTCAGTTTACAACCTTAATTCTTAAGAAAGTCTAAAAGTCGTGCATGTGCGTTCCGAGCACACACTTTTTCATATGAAAGTTTCTAGATAAAAGTTTACGGATGAAAGTTTTTTTGAAAAAAAAGGCGTGCGCTGGAAATGCATTTCCGATTTCATGCAAGGTTATAAGGTAGGCTTGATCTCACAAGTGTAGGAAATGGAGTCTGACTTTAGATCACAAGTGGTGGCTTTGTTTGCTCCTGGGCCAGTTGGCCTAGGCAAAATATTACTCAAGGAAAAAAAAGAGAGAAAACAATATTACTCTCTTTCTTTTTCTTTCTCTCTCTCTCTCTCTTTTTGAGCTGGAGGATTCTTCTCTCTTCTCAAGCTCGTCTAATCAGGGCCAGCTAGGCCAGCACAAGCAGGAAAAAGGCTGTCTTTTCTGTGTAGTCTCCTCTAGTCCTCTCCTCCCTTCTGTTCCAGTCAGGACATCCAAAGATCCCTCCCTCTGCAGCAGGCGAGGCGAGGCGAGACGAGGCAACCCAAAAGGCCACCAGACCACTAGACCAGGGCACCTCAGGCTCAGGGAGCGCAGGTTGGTTTGGAAGGAAGGAGAAGAGATAAACAAGTGAGGAGGTGACAAGCATCCGATTCCGAACTTTGATGGATCCCCTCCATATCTCCCCATGGCTTCCCTCCGCTCCAATCCAATCTCTGTCCTCAATTGAGATTTGAGAGCTAAGCTAAGCCACGCCAAATTAACAGCAAGGGAGGGAGCCATCAGCCATGGCGTGCACGGCGGCGCGCATGTTCGCCTCCAACGCCACCCTCTGCGCCTGCGAGCCGGGCTTCTACCTCTCCGCCGCCATCAACGGAACCTGCCTCGGCCTGCCCGTCGGCGGCTGGCAGGTCGGCTCCGTCGGCGCCTCCCGCAACCAGAGCTTCTACTTCCTCACCCCCGTCCTCTCCCTCGATGTCGTCCGCCGCCTCACCCAGTCCCAGGCCCTCCTCCTCGAGGCCACCATCGCTGCCCTCCTCTCCTGGCTTGCCTTCTGTACCTTCGCCAGGTTCACCGGACACGACCCCACCGGTAACAAGAGGCTCTTCCGCGCGCGCTTCTGGGTCAGCCGCCTTGACTGCATCTACGACACCACCCACTGGGCGGTTAGTTTTTTCTTCTTCTTTGTTTGTTACTATAACATCTTGTTTCTTACTAGTACAAATTTATTTACTCTCTTTTGCATTCGCCGACCTTAGATTTTCGTCATTAAAAACAAGGCCAAATTAATTGCTTTTGAGTCCTTCTACTCATGTCGAAATTGAAGATTGCTTTGCTTCGCTTGTTAGGAATCTCCTCTCCTAAGGAACAAGTCTTCTTTACTCTTGGGTTTCTGCTCATTTACTATTTTCTTATCCATGACACTCCTTTGCCGCTCCTTCCTACTTCGGCACATTGCACTTTCTTACTATTAGATAGTGGATATGGAATTGTACATTACACTACGGACGCTCGTTACATTGAAGGAAATTTATTTTCTGCACTAATTTCTACTTCTCCAAGTTGCATTGATGTACCTTTGCCGTACTGTAGGATGACCAGCAAGTACTGAGGAAAAGAAAAACAGAGCTGGGTGGTACGTGCTCAGTGGCTAGCCTGATACTCTTCGTTGGATTAGTCACTGTGTAAGTGCTTAACAAAGTCTAGTGTTGGAAGGAATTTGTTACTCACTCACTAACAGGGTGTCTTCTTTCCTCGCTTGTTGCAGGCTGCTGTACCAAGCCATCCAAAGACGCAACATTGAAGTGCATCGGGTTAAACCAGCCAATGCTCCTGATTTGTTGTCTTTTGTCAATGATATCGAGTTCCACATAACCACCATCTCTAGCATGTCTTGCTCTCAGTTGGTTGCCCCTTCTACAATTGCAATGGGAACACCTGGATCTATGGACTTCAGGCTGCTGCCTTTGTCAACATTGTTGACATACAATTGCCAGAACACGAGCCAGGGCCCATCTGTTTCACTCAAGTGCAATGGCTGCAGAATCCCGCCAAGAGACCACTACGTGTCCTGGCAATTTATTGACCTGCCAAGGCAACCAGCTGCCGCTGTTGGCTTCCAGTTTAATCTGACTGCGAAGCAACATGGAGATGACAAACACATGAGCTTTGTCAGTGGAACTATAAACTCCGACAATTTTACTGATGACAAGCTGAAGACATTCAGAGGGAGAGATTCCAATGTGCTCAAGATTCAATTGTTTCCTCAAACATACATCAATCATCACAATTTGAAGCTTCTGCAGCCCCTGGTTCAGGACTTCACTCAAGGGTCTACCTTTTCAGATGTTAGAAACTTGAATGCTTCCTTGCAAAACCCTATGGATGGAATAATAAATACTACACTCTACATAAGCTATCTATCCAACTACATTGTGGAGATTAGCAACGAAAATGTGCTAGGCCCAGGTGAGCTTTTGTAGTGATTACTGATACCCTACATAAGTCATCTTTCCAGCCCATTGAAAATGAAGTCTCTTTACTTGTGAATTGTGGTGTTAATATTACTAGGATTTACACTACTAAGTACCAATATGAATATTTGAAATCCCGATGCAAACATTTTCTCCATGATGACTTTTTAAAAATTTTGGGCTTCCACTAATCTGAATAGTTTGTATTACTAGCATCTAATATGTTTATTTTCTGCAGTCAGTATACTTGCAAGTATTGGTGGCCTTTATGCCTTCAGTGTGGCAATATTTCTTTGCCTTATGGCTCAAGTAAGTCATCACAAATCTATCCCTGTTGTTTGTTTAAGAAAAACTGCCATTTTTTTTCACTTTTGAGTTTTAACTAGCCCTAGCACTTGTTGACCTCTGAATGTTTGCATCTTTATCGGGTTTTCTGTTCCACACAGAATTACCTAATAGGTCATGAAAAACTTCTGATCTTTTTTAAATGAACCAAATTAACATACTTGCAATTTCCGCTCAGTATCATGGAAGACGACTTAGGCTTAGTTCTTTTCTTCAACTCCAAACTTCAACTTCCTCGTTTTCTGTTAGCACGCTTTTCAAACTGTTAAATTGTGTGTGTTTTGCAAAACATTTCTATGTAGAAATTGTTTAAAAATTCAAATAAATCCATTTTTCAAGCTTATAATGATTAATACTTCATTAATCATGTGCTAATGAGCTTTCTCGTTTTGCGTGAGCTGAAAAACTCTCTCCAAGTTGAGAGAAAGAACGCAGCTGTAATTGATGCTTTGGCTTTCCAGTGTGAAGCTAGGATAAAAAAGCTTCGAGATGAGGATTTCAGAATGCTAAAAATACTGAGGAAAAGACGTGCTCAACAGAATTGGGATAAGGTGAAGAATGTCCTGATCTAATGATGAACATTATACCTACTAGACTGCATCCCTGATCAAGCATATCGTTTTTCTTCCTAATAGGTGAGGAAGTTTGTCATGTATACCTGGGGCCCTAGCAACTTGGATCCAAGTGATAGAAGTGGCAAATGGCCTGAAGGTTCAGTGATGGATTCTCTCCATGGATCCTTCCACAAGAAAAGAAAACCGATTAGACGAGCAACCTCGAACGGTAACAAACCTAAGAGAGATCCTGCTGACGCGGTAAAGTAACTGTCCTTTTCAACTGCTCTTTATGGCACTATTTATACATTTGCCATTCAATACAGTAAAATATGTTTATACCAGAAAAATGGTACCCTGTGTACATTTTTCGATACTCTTTTTTTTTACTTCATTCTTTCTCTGACAAGGTTTGTACTTTACTTTTGTTGGAATTGTTGAATGATTAACTTATTTTCCTGTTTCAATGATATCACAGGGAGTTATTGATATCGAAAGAGTTGGGGAAATGCAGGAGTCAAGTAGTTCTAGACAGGCTTAATGGATGAAAGCTTTGGATGCTATTGGTCATTGAAATGTAATTGCTCTTAGTCTCTGACTCATGGCTGATTCTACACAAATGTGCTTGAAATTTTTATCCCTTTGAATAGTTCTGCATAAAGAAATTTTTTGTTGCAGCAGCATCATTGGAGCGGCATACCATGGCTATATGGCAGGTCCCACACAACCGTACTACTGGAGAGGTTTTCTTGTATATATGTTGCAACAAATGGGAAGAAATGTACGGAGTTTTAACTATTAATCAGCATGTTGGCTGCTGCCGAGGTCAGGCCAGAATCCTCTTTGATTTTCATGGGACTTCGTTTCTTGAGTTGTTGAACACTGTATATACCTTCACCAGTTACCACCCTCTATGTGCAATTACAGTGGGGAAGAAACAGAAAGATGCCTATCATTTCTCTATATGAAGCAGATGGTGACATTTGTATTTTAATTTATTACATCGTGTCATCGTGTAAATCTTCATGTGTTGGTGTGATTCGCCGACAATTTTCTAGCTGGCTGATTATATATGCCAAACTTGTATTCTTCTGGTGTCTTTCCTAGCTTGTGTGATTCATTAAGTAGAGAAAGGTTACCTTCTGGTTGAGAGAATTTACTCTATGCAATGGCATAGACAACGTCTACGTGGTACTGTGATAGCTCCCTACTAGCTTGCTTTTGATGGACATGAAATATGTGGTGTTGTTAACTATGTGGTACTTTGTGATGCTTGGACATGTTTATATGTTGTGCTATGTTCAAAAATCCTGTTGAAATTGTGTCAATTATTGCTAAAATTCTGTCGAAATTATGTCGTATATGTCAAATTTTGGCAAAAATCAGGTCAGATTTGAAATGCCATTTATTGTCAAAATTATTGCTGGAATTGATTTTTTTATGGCGATTGAGGAGTTGTGTGTGGAAGAAATCAATTATACTAGCCAACAATTGCATAGGCGGAACAAGTTCTGGCTGCCTAGGAATATGGGGGCAACTATCTACAGGTTTGACACTCAATGACAGTAAATTTTCTCTACCCTTAAACCCTTGGAACAAAGGTTTTTTTTTTATAACAGTAAGTATACCACATTTGGGAAGAATTTCCGTGTACCGCACAAGGGTCCATCTGAATGTTGGAACTGAATTCGCCTTATGGAAGGAATTCCTCTAGTCATGATTCAACTTTCATTGGGATTGAAATCGATCTATAAATTCCTATTTTTCTATAACTCTCACACTTTTGGGGGGCTTTTTATCCCGGTCGAAGAAAATGGAGTTGACAATGGGAAAAAAACCTTATGTATTTGTTGAATAAGTCTTGCGTCCCCAAAAAGTTTGCCATTTTGCGGTAGTTGATAAAGCTTACGAATCATTACAAAACTAGAATAAATAAATGCAAAGTTGTATTCCGTTTACTCTCAATAATGATTTTTAGTTTTTAATAATTGAAAAATCGAAATCAATATTTAGTCAATCATAACCGATATGGACTTAATAAATATAGTGTTGTACTTGGTGTGGAATATAAATTATATTTTTCTGTGACAAAATAATTTCTAAATTCAGACTAATAGATACAAGTTGTACTTGCTTGAAATCTCATTTTCACTTTTTCCAAATTTAATAGTACTAAGTTTTGGAACCAATAAGTAGGAGTTACATATCTCAACTTAGTATCTAATTAATTTAACACTAAGATTCGAAATCGATATCTAGCAAGCTATATATAGCAGAGTTGGACTCTTATTTTAATCTGAGGCATGATAATATTTTTAGACAGTGCAAATGGATGGTCATATTCATTTATCCGATTAATATAAGAATTGAAGTATCTTATTTTATCCCTCACAACTCACAAGGAGGAGAAAAAGAGTCAATATTACCTTGCCTTTACTAGCCGCGCCACCGCTCGCTGACCTGCCCGTGTTCGCCCCTCTCACCGGTCGCCGACCCGCCCCTGCTGCTCACCGCTCCGGCGACCGTACCCGCTTCTGCTCATCCCAAGCCATCCACCACAAGCCCCCACCCCTGCTCGCCCGCGCAACCAGCTGTAGTTCCTCCCTTGCTCACCAGCGCACCCGTCTGCCTGCCGCTTCTCCCTCCCGTGCAGGTGCAGGTGCAGGGGAAGAGGCAAGGAAGGAAAGACTGGGGCGCAGTGGGGAGTACGGAGGAAGCTGGGTGCAGCGTGGGAGAGAAGGGAGTAGGAAAAGAAGGAAGAAAGGGGAGCTGTAGGGGGGGGGGGGGGACTTGGGAGGAGGAAGAAGGGTGAAGATTTTTCGTTAGTCAAATCGAAAATACTCAAGGATATTAGAGTATATGATCAATTTAGCCGTCCAATCCAGATGTGCGCCAACCAATTCGCTATGGTATGATTGATAATAATGATACCTGCTTGTTATCTATCTATGCATGTGTTAGATTTCTTATCTTTCTTTGCTCATGCCTGACGATATGACTGTCACAGCTGCTATGCTATAGCAATCTCCTTACTTCAGGATTATCATGTATGTAAATCACTAGTAAATGTATTACGAGTATATATGCAATTAAGCATGCATTACCGTTCTTGACCGGGAGTGTTCTCACTACGGTTGTATCACCTTGATGTAATTTTCTTAGTACAATAAAGCTTTCATCATTATCTAAAAAAAATTACAGATCTTGTGTTGCTCTGTGTGAACGAAACTTTAAACTGGAACAGGTTGAGGAGCTGGCTTCTCTCATCAAGGACAACCTCTACAGCAAGCACCTCGTCCTCTCTACTGAGGAAACCTTCGTCAGGATCCTACAGAACCAGTACCACAACTCTGACGACGATGAGGATGAGAACGATATAGCGGCAGCATACTGCGGGACAAATAGGAATATCATAGAGCTCCAGCCTGCCAGCTCCTATCAACGTCTTCTTTTGCATCGCCTTGCCGACATCTACGGGTGCTCTTTCCAATTCCATTCGACCTGCTTCACCTACCCTCTTCTCAAGTACTAACTTAACTGGATAGAGTAATATTTGCAACTACTAATGTCTTGCTTTTGTGTTGCTGCTAGGTTTGTTCATGAATCTGTTGGTGAAGGTGAAGATCGACACTTAGTTCTCCAGCGCTGCCCTGAAACAGCCATGTATGATAGCAAAAATGACCACACATCTCTTTGTTATTGAGTGCCGTCTTATGTCCCCGTATGCCTTCATTTTGCTGTTTCTTATACTACAAACATGTGCAGTTTTAATTTCCACCTCCATCATTCTTCAATGCAATGGAAAAAAGGGTTAATAGAAAAACACATTGTTTACACACAAAAAACTGTCTGCAGGGAAATAAAACAAAAGCTACTCCATAAACTCATGATCACATATTGTTTGTTGTTCCTTGCCATCTTGCTCCAATTGCATCCCTAGTTCCACCCGTGGTGAACCGTTTGGCTGCTCACAATTTAAGATAATCATGCCATTTGCCTCCTATAGCTATTGTGTTGACTCAGAGCATGGAAGCTGAAATCACACTTTTCTTGTGATCTGGACATTTCTTTTGGAAGAAGTTGTGACCTACACATATTTTTAACTTGATAACTCTGCTATTCTTAAGATCATGACACATTATTCTGTAGTTCTGTTACCTCTGATTACTTATTATTTCCTATTGTCCAGCCCACCTGTCCTCGTTAGCGATGTATTATGGGAGTATGACAACAAAGATACATCGACATCTGTTGTAGTGAAGAGGAAAGATACAGGTAAATTGTGATAATTTCATTTTGCGGATCATTCATGATGAAGCATTTTGATGGGGTGACACTACTCTCTAGCACCCATGCTGCCAATTCTGTTTGTGCTTTAGTAAATGGTCTATGAAGTAGTATATATTCACGTGTACTTGTGATCCGTTGTTAGGCTTGCCCGGGCTCAAGAAAGTTCCTGGATCCTTCTCTGTTTTGTTCCCCTACATAACCACTGTATTACCTGACAAATATTTTTTTTCTTAAAACAATCGTAATGCCCCTTATTCATAACCCTAAGATACCTTCCCTAATTAATGAAATGGGTACATAGCAGATCAAATAAAACTAAAAAAAGGTATGGGAGGATAGAATGGAGACTCAGGGGCACACTAGAAATTCTCTTCGCTAAAAAAATACGAAATGATTCCTCTTGATGGTAGTGGCCAAATCTGGAAGTAGGAACTAGGAAGTCACTATGCAGTGCCTTAGCCCGAATTTATTTCTCCCTCTTAAAAAGGGATTAAAAAATGCACACTATGGTCGTTGAGCATTATTTGCATGACAAAGGAGTAAAGCTGGCTGCTGGATGCCAGCTGGAGAAATACTGGTAGTTTTTTTCCATGTGAGTTTGTAGTGGGTAGTCAATTTGACTTATATTTTCTTCATCGTTCCACAGGCATAATTTGATGTGTCATAAGACATTCGATTCCATAGAAATCTTCTTGTTATTCCCTTAAAAAAGATATTTCTTGTTATTCTCTCAAGAAATTCTAAATGCACCATCAGCACAAAGAAAAACCTATTCTACATGTATAAATGTGATGCACTGTGCAATCATATGTGTGTGTAACAGGTTTATAATTAGCAGTTTGAATTCTCTTCTAACAGATCTTGAAGAAGCCTGGAAGGAAGATGCCCAAGAAAATATTTCTGCTGAAAACTCGCATTTGAAAAATGATGCAGGTACGTTGCACTTACTGTCCACCTCTCAACAAAGCGTCTTTCAAACTGTCTTAAGCTTGGTTCTCTGCATAATTTCAGTTGTGGAATTTAGGTCTGAAAAAAAACCAATTAACTCTTTTATTTCAGATTTGAAGGCTTTGCAGCAGTCAGTTGCACCCCCAGCACCGTCACTCAAGGAGAGGGAAGCTGCTTATCGAGCTGCTCGCGAGCGTATCTTCTCAGCGCACGATGCCAAGGGAAATGGGACACAAGTGGCAAAACCTAGGCATGTTCCTGCTGTTGCTCAACGGATGATCGCGCATGCACTTGGCAAAAAAGTTGAGAGCCCGACAGAGGCAGCAGCCGTGAAGAATGGCAAAGGAAAGGAGCCAGCGGAAAGTAGTAGGAACAAGTTAAACCCAGGCGCAGCAGGTAGCAAGGAAGATAGCAGGTATGTTGAGAATGGCAGGACGAGGTCGCACACCGGGAATCCATGTAAGCAGAGCTGGCGTACAAGTAACTGTACAGCTGCTAGTAGTGTTAGTCCTGATGAACTGAAGAGGGAGCAGGTTGGAGCGGCAAAGAGAATGTTTGCGCATGCCCTGCGGCTGCCTGGTGTTGAAGGAAGTGATGGTCCGGTGCGGAAGGGCAAGTAAGAGAGTTGAGATGGGAGGTGTTAGGTGTAGTGTAGGTAGGAGGATGGAGATGGAAGGCCTGGGCTCCCTTGGTGGAAGAAGATAAGGCGCAAAATGCAATGCTGGGGGATATGCAAGTGGAAGTGGTGATATTGAGTGCAATTGGCAGGTCCTTGTGTTTTTTGCCAGAAGCTGCAGTTTTGCAGGTCCTTATTTTCGTCGGAAGCTACAAAGAAAGAATATGCCAATTTTTAGCTCTATGTTTTGCTGAAGGCAGAGGCATACGCTGATCCTTAGAAAGAACTTTGTGTAGCCTATTTTAGATGGTTTCAGACTTTCTGTAATACTTCCTCCGTTCCAAAATAAGTTAATCCAGTATGGGATGTGGTTTTTCCTAATACTACGAATCTTACGTCCCATATTAGATTAACTTATTTTGGGATGGAGGTAGCAATGTTGGTCTCATTTTCGTTTGCTGTTGGTTACTTATATGAATACATTATAGAGAGGATTTTGTATGAGTACATGATAATCCTGTAATTGGTTTCTTAAATAAATAAACAAATATACATGATGATGATCCTGTAAGATTTTTTTTTTTTGTTCACTTGTTAGTGCAATCGAATTGCAAATCCTTGCCGTCCGATGCGATGAGCGATGGTAAAACCCTAGCTCGAAGCCAAGCACGGCCGGGGCCGGGCCCGGCCCAGCCCAACAAGTAGTCCGCTGTTATAAAGGGAAGGCATCTCCCTCAGCGCGCCGCGACTCCTTTGGCTGCTCCACTCTTGTTTAGGGTTTCCTCTCCGCCGCCGCATCCACGCGCAGCAGCCATGGCGGTGGTCGAGCAGCCGCAGCAGCAGGAGGTCAAGCTCTTCAACTGCTGGTCCTTCGAAGACGTGCAGGTTTGCCTGTCCTCCCATATTAAGTACTAAGTAGGGTACTCCTTGGTTTACTCTGGTCGCGGTCGGTCGATAACTCGTTGCCGCAGGTGAACGACATATCCCTCGCCGACTACCTCGCGGTGTCCTCGATGAAGCACGCCACCTACCTGCCGCACACGGCTGGCCGCTACTCGGCGAAGCGCTTCCGCAAGGCGCAGTGCCCCATCGTGGAGCGCCTCACCAACTCCCTCATGATGCACGGCCGCAACAACGGCAAGAAGATCATGGCCGTCCGCATCGTCAAGCACGCCATGGAGATCATCCACCTCCTCACCGACGCCAACCCCATCCAGGTCATCGTAGATGCCATCATCAACAGGTACCACATATTTCTCCATGTCCAATTCCCAATTCCTTTCAGTTACTAGTCACTACTTCAATTGTAGTATACTACTAATTACTCCCTTTTTTTCAATCACCCTCACCCTCTTATATGCAAATGCTTATCACTGTAGTAATATTTTTCTTTTTACAAATACTTTTTATCCCAAAATACAATTAATTTCATCTTACTAGTCAAAGAGCAAAATTAATTTTATCTTACTAGTCAAAGAGAAGATGGGTATACAATATTACTGATTGGTACGAGTAGAACATACGAAAATGTTTTTGTTACATGTCTATTACTATGTGAGAAATTTACTATTATCACTGAACGAAATGAACACAAATAAACAAGGAATGAATGTTGTTCACAGCGGCCCGCGTGAGGATGCCACCCGTATTGGCTCTGCAGGCGCTGTGAGGAGGCAGGCTGTGGATATCTCTCCCTTGAGGAGGGTCAACCAGGCAATCTACCTCCTCACCACTGGCGCCAGGGAGAGTGCCTTTAGGAACATCAAGACCATTGCTGAGTGCCTTGCTGATGAGCTCATCAATGCCGCCAAGGGCTCATCCAACAGGTAAATCTTGCTTCTCATTAGATGAAATGAGGCTACTGACACATCCATGCTCTAATTCTGTTATGTTATGATTCTGAATATGTTACAGCTATGCCATCAAGAAGAAGGATGAGATTGAGCGTGTTGCCAAGGCGAACCGTTGAGTGCTGAGCCCATCTCAGTGTGCTTAGCCTTGCACTGTTGGCAGTACTTTTTGCTAGTCTTTTTGGGTTTTGCCAGAGTTACCTGTGATTTTCTGTTTAATGACAAGTGCTGAGAAAATGTAGTGGTCTGTTTGCTATCGACATTGTTTTATTACACCCCCAATCCTTCTTCCTGCATGATCTGAGTTCTTTATGTGTGATGACTGATGATTGGTTCTGTTTCTGATTATGTTACTTGAATTTCAAGCTATAGATGATAGCTTAGATTAGGTTCATTATGTTTACTCGACTTACTTAGCTGGCTGGTCTTGATATGTCTCTGGAGTACTCACTGCTTGCATGCCATATGCAAAGCTCATCAACTAACTTCGTATTTTTCGTATCTTCACCGCCCAAAATGGTATAAGAAAATTCTTATTTGTCAATGAACTCATGTTTTGAAAAAATATCCATACGAGGTCTCAGGCAAATGGCCGCCTAATAGTTTGGTGTGAGCACAAGTAAATTATGGTGTATGTATGGCACATGAACAGTCGATTCCAATTCTTGAGTGAAGCTGACAATTTGATATATCATCTGCAACGTGGATAAATGAGATTGCTGAAATCTGGGGTAGCTCTGTGTGAGATTGCTAAATTGATTTGTACCTGTGGCAGGCTGAGAGTTGTTCGCTTGTAAACATCATGTTAAATATCTCTGACCAAGAGAGTTGAAGATTTGTGTTTCTTCTATTATACTCCAGTAACCAGGGGAAAATAGATAATCCCGTCTGCTTCGTCTAGATTCGGAAGTATCTGGGTCAGTTATTGGCGTTACATTAGTTGCATCGTTAAGAAAAAAAGGACCATCAGAGGTTTATTTTCTTTCCGAGTTGCGTAACGAACTGATTGATTTGCGGTAACAGCGAGGATATTTATCTTAAAACATGTGTAGAGCAATTTTTGTAGAGCAAGTGTAATAGTAAGTTAGAAGTCAACTATAAACACATAAACACATATGGTGGAGAGAGGTAATGAAAAGAACGAGACTGTAATGTAATTTTCAAAAATAAAAACATCGCGTCTTTTTCTCAGACGTAGTTTTGTTGAAAAAAGGACGTGTCATAGTACACATTCACTTTATCTTTCAAACCATATATTGTTTTTTATCTTTTAAACCATATGTTGTTTTTAAGATCCGATTACTCTACTGAAAATATATGACAAAACGAGTCCAGTATTAAATATATTCAGATTATTTATTTCTGTAGCAGTGTTGTTACTTCGAATATTATGAAGAGTTATTTTTCTATAGCATAATCCATGAAGAGTTACTTTCCTTTAGCGGTGTAGTTACTTCTAACATTCCTGGAAAGTCAGTTCTAATTTTACTTTTCTTTAGGAGTGTAGTAACTTTTAATACCTAATACCATGGATATTTGTTTCTATTTTCTAAAGAGTTACTTCCTATATCGAATAAATTGTTTTTATCGAAAACAATACTATATCTATATATATGGTTTACCTCGAATTAAAAAAAGTCATGTATTTATTTGTGAATTTACACTTTATCTAGATATTTCTTTTAACACACACATATATATAATTACTTCTAATACTATAAAAAATACTTTCATTGTAGAGTTGTTAACGACGAAATTTGATAAATTTCGTTAGTCAAGACCGAGTCAATAGATGGAATTCACGTCGTGATTTTAGAAGGTTCAGTTGGCAAGTTTTATCCAAGTTTTAACAAGCTTCCACGTTAAGAAAAATGTATCTTAGTTTCTATTTCTGTTGATAGAGTCCAGAGCCAATGAAGTCGTATTAAAATCGGGTCAGATATGGTTGGTTGTAATTAGCCTATACAAGTCGTGTATGAGTCGAAGCCTGTAATGCAAGTTTCCTTAATTAGAGAAAGAGTCCTAGAATAAACCGATCGTAATAGAATCGGACTTAGTTTAATCTATGGGTATAAATATGTACACATAGGTCTTTGTAAATTAACAAGAGCTTAGTTACTTCTACCATTTAACTAAATTACTTTTAAATATTTTAATATATTCAATATTGTACTTATATCATCATATATTTTGAGTGAAGTTTAATGGTTAAAACAGATCTTAAAAATAATACATAGTTTAAAATATTTAAGTCATAACAAATTTAAAATAGACCGGTACTACATATTTGTCTCTCAGGTCAAAAGGTGGAGCGCATGTGATGGCTTTAATCGGACGGCTATAGCAGGCGTCGTGCCGTAAGACTAATCTGCGCGGGCACGGATTAGACTTTACCCAATGAAAAATAGGGAGTGTTGGCTCTCATGCAAAAGCTAGTTGTACACATGCTCCAAGACAAATGTATTAGTATATAAGTGACAGAAAAAGAGAGAGAAAAAATAGAGCCAATGTTATAGCTAATATATTATACATGTTAGCTATGATATGAGCTTATAGGTAGTAGTTGACTACTATTAAATTTGCTATAAGAGCCAACACCCTTTTTCATTGTTTCTCCTCCACATAAGCTTAGTTGGCTTATAACCTATTATTATTCATGCTCTAAGCACATAAGTAGGAGACTTTCTTTCTCATTGATAACTTGCTATATATTTTAGATAGAGGGAGGAATGCTTATTTTCGTAATGGACTGAACAAGCCTAGCCATTAGCAAATCTACTCACAAACAAACTCCAAATCATAAAGGGGCCCACTCTGGGGTGATGGAGGCATTGTCCACATAAGAATTAACTATAGTGATTTTATCGTGCGAGGTATTCCCGATTGGATGAGGCATTCTCGCTTCGCACATAGCAACAGTTTGTCTACCAGGTGATTTTCAAATCGCTAGTTGATGCATGGGACCCCACCTATAAAGAGCCACGTACCAGCGAGAGGCGGGTTTGGGGCGCATGGGCATGCGCCCAAGGTGTAGTGGGCGCATTGTCCAAGAGAAAAAGACCATCACAGTTAGTTGTAGGGCCCACGACATCAACCAAAGGAATGAAAGTCTCCTCGTGCGATAGCGTTTACGCAAACACAATCATCTTCCTCGACTCCTATCACGTCTTCCTTACACAGTCTAGCGGGTTTGTTCCTGCTTGGCTTCCCTTCCCCTCTGGATCGAATGAAGTACCATGCGCCTCGGTACCAAACATGCTGGCACGGTTAGAAATCATAGAGTAGCGACGCCTCTGTTTGTATGGGTGAGTATTCTCCATGTATATATCTATTTCACTGTCTCATCTATAACTCAAAGGTTAAAATTAAGATGTCTCATCTTACGATCGTGATTATGATTTGATGCCAATTCAACTAGCAATAGGTCTTGTAAATGCAAATATGGTATAGAGGTCAAATGCTTTGGTTGTCCCATGTAAATCTTCCCCTGCCTTAAAAAATAAAATAAATAAATGAATGAATTGTTTGAAAGGGAAAAAAATGTAACTGCTACTGATAGGCCGAGGTGGTGAGGAAGAATCTGGCTCGTCCAGGCAAGATCCCACGGGCGAGGCGAACAAGCACCGGATCCGCTGCGGCTGCTACTGCTAGAGCTCGGGGTCGGGGTCGGAGAAGAGGGCTCGAAACCCTAGCTGCTCCGAGGACGATCGCGGCGGCGTTCGCTGGCCAGTAGCCGCCGTCGCCATGGTGCTGGGAAAGATCGCCATCGTCATCGGCTCCGGTAGGGATCCACTCTCGCGATTTCTGTGCGTCTAATCTGTATGTATAGGGTAGCTTGGCCCAATCCCCCTTCTCTCGTTAGCCTCTAGCTCGATTCGCTCCTGCTCCTGTTGCTGCTTCCTTTACTGGAGTAGCTTCGATTAGCTTTACTTGTTTGGAAATTGCAGGAATTGTTGGAACAGTACTCACTAGCGGAGAGGCCAAGATTGCGCTCCCCGATTTTAGGGATGTGCTCTCTGGTGCCTTCAAGGTTGTTCTTTTTCTTTCAATTTCAATCATTCCTTCCTTTCGGTAGTATTTTATTTTTATTTAAGACACAAAGTTTCCTTTGCTCCTTTGCTGTGCTCTCTAGTTTGTGATCAAGCAAGACAAAAAGGATGGCCCATCCACCCACAGCCCTCACGCTGCTCACTTGCTATCTCAGGTCTCCCACTCGTCATCTCTTACTGTACTTCATCGCTGGATGGTAGTATGTGCTCCATGATTAACCCGCTGCTCATCTAACTAATGTTTTAGGTCAATCATCTCAGAGAGGAGCTCCAACTTTTGGCCAGGTCAAATCAAGTTGCTATTGTCACCGTCGATGGTAGACCAGGTCTCCCCCATTCTTCTCTGTTTTATTGTATCTGCAGTGTGCTTTTTCCTGGAATTATTAACCATAACCTAATTAACCTAGTGATATTTATGTTTTCTTTACCGTCTGTATTGTTTTTCCTTTTCAGTTTTTCCTGCCAACCATTATCTTTGAGGAATACATCAAGCCCAATTTCTGATCTAACTAATTTATGGAAACTTGCTTGTGAAATCGTTTGATGCCCTTTTGGACACCCAATTTTTGTGTATGTAATTTTTGCAGCTACTCCTTTGTCTTCTATATTAACACTGACAAATTTTTTCTTTTGCAGGCCCTGGTGCTTATGGTATAACAGCTGTTGTTGCTGGGGCTATCGGCTATTTATACATAAGGTGGAAGGTAAAAGTAACTTCTGGTTCTCAACTTGGCGGAAGGGTGCTATTGAACAATTATAAACACGACATCTTAGACTATTCTACAAGCAAAGTTTTCTCTTTCTCTCTATCCTTCCTTTTCATTTTAGGGCAACTGTCATAATCCGCAAAATGGGGCAGTCAAGCTAACTCAGTGATTTACAGGGTTGGAAACTTTATGATTTGATGTTTGTGACGAAGCGTGGCTTATCTGATGCCTGCAATGTAGTTGGCAAACAGTTGGACCAGGTTTCAGAGAATGTTAATGTAAGTTTCTCCTTCGTTCACTGGAATATGAATATTGCACTATTTGATGCTTTTGTATGCACACTGCAATGATCCTATATTTCTCTCTTTGGGAAGTTGGAACTGTTGTTTGTTAAATGGAGTTCTATCCTTTATCGTCCCATTAAAGTTTGTGGCCTACTGTATGTCAATCACTATTGGACTGCCACCTCAAATGAGAGAGTACACATCAGGCCGCTCACTATTCACCTGAAATTTGTTTTTTTTGTTCCTTCCAAATGAAGTTGAGTTTGTACTTAAGATTTGGTGGGAATGTATTTCATGTCTACACCCATCTCTAGTATTTTTTTTCATGAATTTAGAGAACTTTTAGGTCCGGTTTTCACTTATTTGATGGTTTTCACCGGATATGCCCCCATGGTTAAAATACTTTGGATTTGCAGGATGACCTTTCTTGGATATGAACATTTACAATTATGTGTTCTTTTTGTATATGTCATCTTTATAATTCTAGTAAGCACTCTTGACCTACTTGGACCAAAACAAGAAAAGTTAACCTGAGAAAACAAAACAGAATCTATGATTCCCACCTCCCACTAGATATGCCTCTGAACATTTTGAGGCTAGCTTTGTTATACCGTTGCATCTGCGTGTGCTTACTCCCACTGTTTGATTCAAATTCGTGTTTATGTGCAATCTTCTGATATCAGGCTGCAAAGAGGCATCTGGCAGGAAGAATAGATCGTGTAGATTGTACTTTAGATGAATGCCAGGAAATTACAGAATCCACAAGAAAAGAGGTTTGAATGCTCAAGCATTATGTTAATAGGATTTTATGTAGTTTATTGGAAGCTGATGCAAAATTAATTTAATAGGTTACAGTCATCCATGAAGATATAAGTGCCTTCCAGGAGGAAATGCAATCAGTTCATCTTGTGGTTCGTACTCTGGTAGGTGCCTTGTATTCCGCATACACTTTTTTTTCAAGATAGCTCTTTTCCTTACTGGTGCTAGATGGAAACTGACTTCTTCCCTTGTACTACAGGAGACAAAACTTGGACACCTTGCATATACCCAAGTAATTAAGAGTTTGCAACAATATAACTTGCTTTACGCCCAGAAATATGTATTTTGCTAACCTCTTTTACTGAAATGTCTTAGAATCGTACAACACGAGGAATTTATGACTTATGTGAGTTCACTAAAAGGCTGGACAAGAGCCCAAAAACTGATACTCGTCAGGCAAGTCAGCACAATGCCCAAAAGCTGTTTTTGGCAGACATTGCTATGTTGCTAGCCTGAACTTCTATTCCCTTACGATCCCATACTAGAAGTCTAGAACATTATTGATATAAAAAGGCATACACTTACACATAAGTTTCTGATAGATTGCGTAAAATGACTGCTCAAACATTGATTTGGCATTCTAAGTTATGATATGGCTGTTGCCTACATGACCAACTTTAATCTATTCCTTTTGATCCATGAGATATCCCTCAGGCAATGTCCCTCGACACAGTTTCTGGCGTGATACCAATTACGATGTATTAAGTGGCACCATGAAGCTTTCTTATATCATCCTTCTATACTGATAGTCTTGATTTTTCTTAATCAATTTCCAGGTCTTATCATCAACTCCTCTTCCAGCTATTGAATCGCCAGAGAGAATTACAAGGGTAAAGTTATGCACCTTTTTTTGAATGTTAACATGAGTTGGATATTGCTATCTGACCTTTTATCTTTCTTACCACAGGCTGCTTCTTTGCCTCCAAGTTCAGAACCAGAGTTTTCTGGCCCTCGATCACCTGTAACAGAGGCATCTAAGGTCAGGTCTGGTTTAGTGTTTGAGGACATGTTTGACCTGGGTTATTGCATCTAATTTATTTTTGTTTTGTAGGTTGTGCATTCTCCTACAACTATGTCAGCATCAGGACTGAGTATGCTAGTTGAAACATCAATGCCACCTAAAAGGGTAATATCATCTAACATGCTTTTAAATAGAATAGACTCATGGCCTGTTAAGTGTTAACGCTTACGCTGAGAAAGATGAAGCATTTTGCCTTACGATTATAGACATTGAAAATACTAGCTGTTTACAAAGACGATGGTGTATTGACTATGCTTGAGTGAACACATTAATAGTGAGTCTGCGTTATACTTTCTGGCAATAGGTCCGAGCTTTTATCACTTTTCGTTGTTCGACTAGGTGTGGCGTTGTTGTTACCTTCCAAACTCTATAGCACTAAATGTGAACCAGAACGTAAGGAGTGTGTATGCCCTAAAACTGAGCAGCTTAAGTTGTCTTAATCCTGCATGAATCTCCAGGGTGTTTTGAGCCGAGCAAGTTCTATGAAAGAAGGATCCCAGGAGCCATCAAATGGGTCATCAAGTTCAGGGGAACCAATCATTGGGAGGCATGTTCCAAATTCAATACTGTTTGGAGGGTTTGGTTTTTTGAAGAGTTCTGCCAGTTGAGATACATGGCATTGTCATGGTTTTACCCAAAGGAGTTGGATTGACCTTTTTACGTCTACCTGTATATGTACTACTAGCTACTAGGTGCCAGTAGAAAAATATGGCAGTTGCCCCATGGCATAACTTTCACCTATTGGAAGTGCCAAATTTTTTGTAGAAATTAATTAATCTATACCAAATACAAATGCATTGCAGAGATATACTGTTTGTCGGTTGTGGTTGTAAAAAAATAGGTGCAGAAAGAGACACCTGATGGCCGGCTGGTTTGCAGCAAGTTTATTTGGGAAGGATGTACTGGAATAAGGGTATAGCAGTAGTATGAAATTATTGTGGCATATTTGCATGCTTTGGCATGTGGCACTCTGATTTTTATTGATTTCAGATTTGCGTTACTTAGTCTATTATTAGATACAAAAGTCCCTCCTCGCGTCGCCCACACGCAGGCGACACAGGGGGCGAAATCCCCTAGTGCTGTCGCGCCCCTTCTCCCCTTCACCCATCGGAGCTCGTTGCCGGAAAGCCGGTTGGAGAGCCAGGATGGCGGCGGCGGGGCCTCTTCGCAGTGGCGCTTCATCTTAGGCATGAGAGAGGAGGCGCGGCGAACGATGATGGGGAGGGCGGCGGCAAGCCCTCCCGGCGAGGAGGGCCGCGAATCCGACATCGTCATCATCGGATCCAGCCCCCCACGGGCCGCCCTAGGCCAGGGTGCGGCTGGGGCGGCGGGGTTAGGACCCTTCCCCCTTCCGGCTGGGGCGCGGAGGCGGCGTGAGGACGACGCCGTGCGAGGAGCCACGGTCGGAGGCAGCCTGAGGACGATGCTGCGCGAGGAGGCGCGGTCGGAGGCGGCGGAGGTCGGAGCCGGCAAGTGGAGACGCGGCCGGCGGCAAGGGAGGCCGGCGCCAGCGCGAGGAGGAGTGGCCGGCTACGGTGGAGGCTGACAGCGCAAGGTGGCATGGTTGGTGCCGGAGGCCGGTGTCGCGAGGAGACACGGCCGACGGCGACGGAGGCTGGCACGACGTGAGGTGACGCGGCCGGTGGCTTCGGGAAGCCGGCACGATGCTAGGAGGCGGGGCCGGCGGCAGCGAAGGCTGGTGCGGCATGGGGAAACGCGACCGAAGGGGTGGCGCTGGCGGCTGCGAGAGGCCAGCGCGGGCGTGGTGCAGCGGCACGCGGAGGCTGGCTGGCGGCGGACGCTGGTGCAGCGGTGCCCACGCACTGACGAAGGATTGACGGTGGTGGAGCAATGGTGTGTCAGCTGTGGATAGGCAGGCAGCGGGCGGTGGATGTAAACCTAGCCCGGTCTTGGCCGGGCCGGCAACGACGGCGTTTCCGAACGTCACTTTCCCTCTTGAGGGCGTTGTCATGCCATCCCATCTCTTTTAGTGGGGCTGCCGGGTGAAAACCCAGTCTCGCTTCTCTTGAGACCTCGACGGATGGCGGTGGCGATGCTTTCGTCGCTCCTCTCCCTGGAGACGTCGTCTAGGTAATCCCCTTGTCGAAACTTCCCAGACAATTGCTGCAAGCTCGCTCTAGATTTTGGTCCTCTTTGTGTCGGTGCCCTAGCCTTTGCAAGTTGGCCATGTCGGAGGGCCTAGGGGGAGAGCGGTTCCATTCTTCTCTCGCACCCTCTCTCCCTCAATCCCAAAGATGTGGATAGAGTGCAATTTTGTATCGGTTGTTAGGGTTGAGTTTTGGGCGATCTCGGCTGTAGCTTCTTTGTTGGCCTAGCGACGGGCGGTCACACTTAGCGACAGCCGGTCTGGTGCTAACCTTCTCCCGAGTCTATGTGTTGGTGCTGTCAATATGTGGGTGGTAATTATTTTTTTCTTTGTTTTTCTGGTTATGATCTCTTAGGTTATAATTTTGTAATTTTTTTCTGCTCTATCAATATGAATTTCGCGCTGTCTGGTGTGACAAAAAAAAAAGGTTTGCATTACTTCCAATATAGGTGTGGTGTGGGTGTATGTATGATGGATTTGTTGTACTTTGGGTTTCACGGCGAGCCATCTTGTTGTAGCTGTCGGAGTAGGAGGGCAGCCATATTGATGGATGAAGGTCAAATAATTTGAGCCTGATCGATGGTGATACTCCTACTAAACGCTCGCTCTTCTATGAGGCAGGCACCTCCTTGTTGACCTGACTGACTGAGCGACCTGTGGCCACAAATTAGGTCAATTTTGATAGGCTCAATTACTCCTGCTACTGTACTCTCCTAAGTTATAAGTTATAGTAATTTTTTACATGATCTTCAATAATATATCTTAAATATTAATTTATTTTATATTATTTATCAACAACTAAAAAATTAATATCATATGAAAGTATTTTAAAATATAAATCTAATATTATAACATGTATAATACTTATTAAGGTTTAGCATAAATATTATTATAATATAATTATTAATTTAAAGTTATTGAATTTGATTTTTTTAAAATAACGGACAAAAGTAGATAGTAGTAGGAGAGGGAGATTTTTTTTACCTAAATGAAATAAATGTGAAAATCAAAGGAAATGTGCAGCAGAGCATGGGGCCCCTTCTAGAAAGTGGATTTAATACTAGTGCGTGTCCTTGGGAGGAAGAGCGATTGCCGGGCCAACCCGCCGTGTAGCTAATGCCTAATGCTACTCTTCTCCTCATCGCTGGCTACTATAAAGCAATTCAATTCAACCCAACCCAACACAACCCAATCCCCCCCAAGTGAAGGAAGCGGATCATGGAGCTCGCCATGGATTTGGCGCTCCGCCTCCGCGACGCCGCCAACCACCACCTCGCCCGCTACGAGCCTCTCGTGCTCCTCGCCGCGCCCCTCCTCGCCCTCCTCGCTGCCCGCACCCTCCACGCCGCCGCCGCCGCCGTCGCCGACCGCGGTCTCCGCGCCGTCCTCCTCGCTCTAGCCATGACAGCCATCAAGTAAGTAATCGACTTCAATCTCCTCCTCTTACTTGTTGCTGCTATTACTATTAGGAGAACCCAACTAAATCTAATTCTACTACTACTCCATACATACATACATACATACGCACGCAGGTTGCTTCCGGGAGTTAGCGCCTACATCGACGCTGAGAAGAGGAAGGTCAGCAGCACACGCATCTACCTCTTCAATTCTCTGTCTTTTTTTTCTTGTAGCCAGCGAGCTAGTAATCGCTCATTATTAGTGGCTTTTATTTTTAAAATGAAAAATAAAAATGCTTTCTTTTCTACTCTATTCATTTTTCTACATACGCATGCCTACACTACATATGTTAAATTTTTTGCTTCATCTTTGATTCTTTCTTGTGGGAATGCTCCGTGGATATTCAGATACGTTCAGTTTGGCATATGCAGCCCGCGCGCATTAACTGGGAATGCTCGCGTGCACGCAACTCAGCCAGGCGTACCGTCTCTCTTATTATGTTGAGATGCCGTCTTTGCGAATGCGATTGATTTAAGGACATGTTCATGTAAAAAAAAAAGTACCTACGTATCCCCGGATATCTCATTATTGGTGCTATATATTGTAACAGGTTGTTGACCAGCTGCAGTCAGGTGGCACATCCACAAAAAGTACTCTGCGGACCGAGTTGCCAACTGTTGGGCTTTCCAACCAAGTGATAAACGACCTCGAAACATTGAAAGCTAGAGATGTAAACTGGCAGGGAAAATGCTCTGGCACAGTGTATGTGCATCCCATTAATTCTCACACAAAATAAACCCAACAAATTAAACGATTAAATCATTCTACTGTGGTTCTTTTCATCATGCTGTACGCTGTACACATATTGCTAGCATTCCGTGTGTCAAATAACTTTTTTTTTATCTTGCAGTTATATTGCTGGGAGTGAATCCGAAGGTCATTTTGCATTGATAAACAAAGCTTACTCTATGTAAGACTTGGGATTTTGATCCTGTCTCAATCTCTATTTAAATAGAATATGTTGACAATAATTGGTCACCATGTTTTCCAATAGGAGGGCGACTTAAGAAAGTATATAAGAAAGTATATTTATTGTTTTATTTATGGTCTGTTGCATTGGTGGAAGAAAAAAATAATAATTTGCATAATCTTATTTTTTTCCCTAGGGAATACCGTCTTAAAATTCATGTCAGTCTGTCTCAACCATCAAGATAAAAAGTCCACTAAATTACTTCAAATGTATAGTAGGGAAACATATATTCTTCCAGATTCAAACCAAGGGCCTCTGCTAGTATTTTGGGGAATTGACTTATTTATAACTCATTTTTCAAAGTTACCATGTAACTTTTTCTAGTTTTTATAGGCCTCCATCTAATTTTAGGCTTCTAATTTACCATAAATATTCTTAATCCGTTCAGGTTTTCACACACCAACCCACTTCACCAGGACGTATTCAAGAGTGTGGCACAATTAGAGGCTGAAGTAGTTGCAATGACAGCTGCTTTGCTTGGCAGCAAAGAAAAATCATCTGATGGACAGATTTGTGGTAATATGACATCGGGCGGAACTGAAAGCATATTATTAGCAGTAAAAACATCACGTGACTATATGCGATCAAAGAAGGGAATTACAAAGCCTGAAATGTGAGATAAATGATGGATTATGTTTTGTTTGCTCTGCAAATACTTTGTGCTTTTCAGTGCATTGTGATCACCTTATCTCCATGGTAATAAGGGCTTGTGATACAGGATAATTGCTGAATCAGCACATTCTGCATACGATAAAGCTGCTCAATATTTCAATATTAAAGTGCGGCGTGTGCCAGTGAACAAAGAGTTTCTTGCAGATGTGAAAGGATTCAAAAGGTGTATAAACGGAAATACGATAATGGTGAGATTTTATCCATGTTCCTGTTCTTCTCTAGTTAGCTTAAAGCTGTTCTGATGCCTCCATTCACCTGAGATGAAAGATATTTGCATTTGTCTTTTCCTAAGGAAAGATTAGTCTGTACCTTCTGACCCTGTGTCCTTTTATAAGGAAAGATTAGTCTGTACCTTTACCTTCTGCGTACTCTTACATTTCTTAGTGTACATGTAAGAATGTAATGTTCCCTAACAATTTTCTGTTGTACAGATGGTGGGGTCTGCACCAGGATTTCCTCATGGTTTAATTGATCCTATTGAGGTATGTTAATCAATCATCGTTATGTTAAAGAAAACCAAAAATGTTTTTTTCCTACTGAAATTGTGCACTGCAAGTTCAGTGGTTTCTTATATCCGGATCATCTTCAGGAACTCGGGGAGTTGGCTTCACGATATGACATTTGCTTACATGTTGATCTGTGCCTTGGTGGATTTGTATTGCCTTTCGCTCGTAAGCTTGGGTACCTACTTACTTCATAACGTGACATCTTACCATTATTATTAGCACTTGAGCAAATTTTGAAGAACTCGCCAATATGCACATTTAATCATTTTATTACAGCAACATGATGGTTTGCCTATTAATGATTGCTTTAATTTCAATAGAGGAGGTCTCAAACTGTCTACGTAAGCAATCTGTTGATACCTGTCTTATATTGCTTTTCGCCTGCAATCTTGGGTATTCCTTCATGACCATTCATTTGTTCCATTTATCTGGATTTACTCGAGTGTTCTCAGTTGATGCTCTGACTTCTTATCAGTAATTTCAGCATTTGCATGAACTTTGAAGAACTTGCCAGAACATTTCGTGATATGCACTTTTAATCATGTAACATGATGGTTTGCCTGTTAATGATTGCTTTAATTTCGCTATAGTAAGTCCCGAACTGCCACCAACTGTGAACTAAAAAACCAAGGTTATGGCCATGTATAACGCATATGGAATAAGTGTGTGCTTACTTATCACAATACCCAAGCTAATGTGAAGTGAACAAATGCAAAATTTTGCCAATCCCTAGTCATAGATCAGGTCTGATGAATCTGGACTGGTTTAAAGCAATCTTATGATAGTTACTTATCTTGATGTTCATTTATGTCCCATTTATTGGTTTTAGATACTTGAAAGTATACGTCTCTTTTTGTTAGAAATGATGTGTTATAACTTCAATCATATATGGCATATATTTTGTCAAGGCCATTGTTACATCTCTGATTGCACTAATGTTATTTGTACTACTTCTGTGACTTCTCTGCAATACAGGTACCCTATTCCTCCATTCGACTTTTGTGTCAAGGGAGTTACATCAATCTCAACTGATGTTCATAAGTATGGATTAGCCCCAAAAGGGACAAGCATTGTCCTATATAGAAATCATGAAATTAGAAAGGTAAAAATAACCTTGGAGTATTTTCTCTTTACTTTTCTCAGATATTCTAACATTATTTACTCGATCTAATTGGCACTGCCATCTTGGATACTACCACCAAATTCAGCATCAATTTGTTGCTGGTAAGCTTCAATCATTTCCTATGAAACTTCTTAAGAAACCTTTTTAGGGGTTCTCACTTCTCAATAAAATTTTGACCTCTATATTTACTCGGCAGATATCATGGTTAATTATTACAGCTTAACAGATATGATCATGTTGCAAAACTGCACGAAAATGTTCAAACAGGGTAGAATATTTCTTACATGATTATGGTAACTTTGGTTGGAAGAACATAGATTCATGCAATGCAAATGTAGTTTGTGTCCTTAGTAACCCTTGGCTTTCTTTCCACTATTTGACATGAGCAACGAATCTTGCTCCGAATTTTGAATAGTGGTTTAATGTGGGCATTTTGCTTCCTTCTTTTTCAGTTACTGAGTGGACTGGTGGGCTCTATGTTTCACCTACTATTGCTGGAAGCAGGCCTGGTGGGTTGATTGCGGGAGCTTGGGCTGCTATGATGTCTCTTGGACTGAACGGTAACAGGTTTATTCAGAAGTTCACCGGTCCAGTGGTAGTTTATTAGTGGAACAGCATTTCTAATGGATACTTGTGCTTGGTTTCCAGGTTATATGGAAAATACAGGTCATATCATGGAAGTTTCGAAGAAAATACAAAGAGGGTAAACTTGTTTGTTTATCATCCTTGAAAGCCTAGACTATAAACATATATAAAGACTGACTACTGTGGTGTTTTGGTATCAATTAGTTTGGGAAATTTTTTTAACAGAAGTGCCATTCACATCAATATTATTCCTCATAATTGTAGGGATGCACATTGTGTATAGTCAAATGCCAAATTTTAGATTCCCTTTTATGTGGATGTGCTGCATCTGAATTCTTGAGAGGACGTGTTTAAAGAGAAAAATATATTGAATGCGTTGCGCAGGATTGAAGATATCCCAGGGTTGTTTGTGATTGGAAAGCCAGACATGACTGTTGTGGCATTTGGCTCAGATTTGGTTGATATATTTGAGGTGAACGACATAATGTCATCAAAAGGCTGGCACCTTAATGCTCTGCAGAGACCCAACAGGTAAAACAAAAACATAGTCCGGTTTCAGATTCAGACAAATAACCATAGTGCAACGTATTTATGTATGAGTGTAGCCTGACGATGTTCTTTTTTTTTTTTGTTTCAGTTTACACATTTGTGTGACACTGCAGCACACGGTCATATATGAGGAATTCCTGAAGGATCTGAAAGATTCAGTGGACACTGTGAGTTACCAACCTATGCATGTTTTGTCTTGATAGAATAGTAGTACATAATTGTAATGAAGCTAGCAAGGTAACTATTTTTTCTTTGTGTAAATTGCGATGCTGTAGGTAAAAGCAAATCCAGGGCCTATTAGCGGGGGGCGAGCTCCGATTTACGGAGCTGCTGGCAAGATGCCGGACAGAGGCATGGTCAGGGAGCTGCTGGTGGAGTTCATGGACGCCTCTTGCTGAACATATAATATATCCCATGTTCTTGTTATTGTGGCTTTGCTGATTACTGATGTACTAGTATTATCATCATGTTCATGTACCACCATAGAACCAAAACATAGCCATAGAATGAAATGCTTATTTGATCCAATAATAATAAAATAAAGCTGCATCCAGTTCAGTTCAGTTCACTTCTCTCTGTGTCAAAGGAAGGTTTAACCATCTCTCTCTAAAGGACTCTGTTCTTGCTCGGATAAAGAAAACGTTAACATGACTAGTGAGTGGATCTCCTCGCGCAGCTAGATTTTGAAGGAATTAAATTTGATATACTACAACTCTTCACTTTTGATTCTATAATTGTATTCTCTATACAACACATCTAAAAAATCAGATTGAATTTGATATAAAACTCTTAGCTTATATTTTCATAGATATAATTGTATTTTCTTACGTATATAACTCTTAGCTTTTATAGATACAATTGTATTTTCTATATAACTATATTAATCAATCTACATCGTCATATATTAAACATATAATGATCGGGAGGTTAATATCTTTTGCGAACATGGTTTCTACTTGTAATATCTAATAGACTTATAATCATGTAACACGCCGAGAAAAAAGGGACCATGTATGGCCCCTTGGGGTTCAAATCTCTAAATAAGTGGAAGGTGAAACCCTTCAAACAAAAATATCACGCCACGTCATTAAGAAAACATGGACCGTCCGATTCCTCCTCTAAACGATACAGGCCGCTTGATCTCTCAATTGGTGAACTTTCTTCCGCACCCTTGCTTTCACAAACGAAGTCCTTCCACATCACTACACGCGGAGCCGATTGGGCCTCCCGTTTCCACCTCCAGTTCGACAGGCGACAGCCCGACGCCGCTCGCTGCCTCCTTCCAACTCAACGCCGCCACCGCCTCCTCTCCCTCTTCCCCTCAACTTCCCTTGTCTCTCCCCATCCCCATCCCCGGCGTTGCAGCCTCTGTCTCCCCACACGCCTGCAACGCTGCGCCTTAGCCATCGGCGTGTCCTCCCCGATTCGCCGCCGGATCCGCATGCTGGGGTCTGATCCAAGAACTCGGCAGATCAGGGACCACCCTGGAATTTGGCCCACGAGGACCGCCCCCCTCCCCGCGCGACGGCCCAAACAAAAAAAGTCCACTTAGGGCCCATTGAGTTAGGGTTAGGGAGAGGCGCAGCCACAGCCGCACGCATCGGCGCATCGCTCCGCCTCCGTCTCCGCGCCTCAATCGGCGTCTCCCGACTCCGACTTCGCCTCCGCCTCGGCGCTGTCGCGCTGCCGCGCTGCCTCCCCGCCTCCCCTCCCCGGCTCGGCGGCTCCCGCCTCCGCCTCCGCGCCTCCCAACTCCGCCTCCGCCTTTGCCTCAGCGCGGCGGCGCCGCCTCCCCTCCCCTCGCCCGGCCGTCCCCTGCTCCCCGGCTCCCCCACTCCTGTCGGCTATCGCCCGACGCGGCGGTGCCGGCGCCGGCGTTCGGGCGTTCGGTGGCCAGGCGGGCCAGCGCCTGCCGCCTGCAGACCGACGACGAGCCGGCGACTACAGCCATCGGCCGGCTGCCTGGGCGCTTGGGTGTTGGGTCCAGCGCCCCGGCCGGCGGCCCCCTGGAAAGTGCAAAGGTCAGTAGTCATTTCTTGTTGCCCTATGCAGTAATGAGTAGTCAGTAGTAGTGCTAGTGGAAATTTGTTGTTTGTCTCTTTAATTTGAAGTGCAAACTGCAGTAAGAGATGAAAAGGAATGGAGACATTGCATCACTTTAGAAATGATGATCATTTTAGAAGAGAAGTGTATATTGGTGTGATTGACAAAATTAGCAAAAGCTGAACAATAGGTTTGATGAGGTTAATATGGAATTGCTCATTTGCATGTCATCATTGAATCCATTAAATTCATTTGTAGTCTTATACATTTATTGTAAGATATTTGAATTTTTTATATATTCTAACTTTCATAACTTCAAACTTAAATGTTGGTTTTAAGCAAATTGTGATGTTGTGAGATATATTGCTATATTTCAATTATATTTTTAATATTTTTGGCACATTTGACTTGAATTTGTAACATTGTGATAATTTGAAGCGTCAAGTAGGACCACCCGACGATTCGTTCCTGGAGCCGCCACTGTCTCGGATTCCACATTTCAGGTTATCTTCATTGCTAATTGTTCTGCAGAGGGGAGGAACCGAGGAAGGTGATGCCAATACTGTTGTCGCCCATCGCACAATAGTTTCCTCGCAGGGACCTCGTCTTTGCTCCAGCTTGTGTTGGGGAGGTACGACTCTCTTCTCAACTCTTATTGGAGCTATCACGGATGTTATGCTCAGTTTGATCAAAAAGAGGACGTTGTACTTTTTGCATGGTTTGGATTTTTCTTGTAGGAAAATGGTACATGTAAAAAAATTCTTCTTAGAAATTAATTAACAAATGATTAAATCAAACTATTGTTCCTTACAGTTTGGTAAGAAAATTTTCAAATATTGATGATAACCACTCGGCCATAGTGATTATTTCACATATTATATGGTCTGATATGTCAAACCACTCGATAAACTAATCGAAATACTTTGTTCGGATTTACTAGTTTTCGTCCATAATGATGAAACCATCGGTAGCGGTTTTAGATAGGATGGTTTAGATTTTACTGGTTTTCGTCTGTACCGGAAGTAGTGGCATGGCTGTTTTGGATAGGAAAACGGTTTAAAAGGGGGACTAAGGGAAGATGCAACCCCGATTTTTTTTTATCTTGTTAGGACAGAGGATTCAAACCTAGGTGTACTAACACATCACTGCCCATGACTGTCGTGCTGAACCTGATTGAGGGGATGAGGACATTCTTGTTGCTTGTGGCTTATATACAACCTTCAATATATTTTTTTATCTTTTAGGACGAAGGATTCAAACCTACACCCTCTGTCCCAAAAAGAATCAAATCCTGGCTATGAATCTGGACATGGCATCATATGTTTGTAACAAAAATTCGCATATCAATGGAAAAAATATTAATGTTATAAATAAATCCATTAAATGTGAGATCGTTCTTTATGCATCATTAGGTTTGTTCATTTCTAATATAAATATACATAGTAAACCAAACATGTATGTACACATGCTATAAAATGTGCACACCAACAGGAACAAGGGAAGGACTTATGTTGCGATGAAGATGGTGAAAAACAATAATGAAATTATGTAAACTTCATTTTATATATGAATATATCTATTTAGTATGTAAAAATTTAAATTTAACATCAAAATACGTATTAAAAGTAAGTGATGGATGAACGGAATATAAAAGAATGATGATGGGTCGAACATCATGGAGATAGTGGCCGGTACCTCAAGCAGTAGCGATTAGCGAAGAGAAGGGTTATGGTTGGATACACAGAGAGGACGAAATAGCGTCGGAGAAGATGAATAGAAAACTTAAGACCTAATCATAGTCATTGCACTCATCGTTTTGTTCAATTGAAAGATGAGCCAGATATTCATATTTCAAACTTATTTACAATATTACTACAAATAGCGCATCTATAAAATCAATTCAAGAAAGGGTGACGAACAAGTCGTTATAGTAAATATTTTAAATTTAGAAACAAGAAAAATTTGCTACTGTTATAGTTACACATCATAAAAAATATTCGATGCATGCATTTATCAAAATAATTATTATAAACAACATGTATAGAGAGAGAATATAGTCGCGTGAACGTGCGACATTAGTATGTTATGAAAAGAAAAATGGCGTCATTCATTTTAGAACGATGAAGTATATTATATTAGGTTGGATTTGGGCGGTGTCCGATGCGGAAGAATTATCCGGCCCAATGTAAAGCCCATCAAGGAGTTCTTCTCGATCCGTTCTCCTCCTCCACCTGGAGCGCCGCCACATCAGGTGTTCGCGAGCGACGCCGCCGGCGACCACCGCCCCCCGAGCGACCGTGTCGGCGCCTCACTCTCCCGCGCGGCAACCGTCGATTCCGCTCCCGTGGGCTACACCTCCGCCTAGCTGCCACAGCACGGCGAGGATCCCTGCCTCCTCTTCATCGCTTGAACCGTATTGATTTTATGCCCTAACCCTCACCCTCTTGCTCAAGTTTTCCAAGTACGACTGTATTTTTTTTCATTTTTGTTTTATTTATCCAGTAGCTATATATCAGAGACTTGAAAAATACTTGTCTCTTTTTGTTAATTTATCCCATAGCTGTATTAGAGAAACTCCTTTCTTTAAAAATACTTGTCTCATGGTTAATTACTTATGAATGATAAGTAGTAAAAAACTTCATCTGCATTTTCCTTCAGAATCAAGTGATCTTACTTCTTTTTATATATATCGCAGCGCATATTATCGCAGGAATCAATCTGAATTAAGAAGATTAGCGCGATGTCTTTCCTGAGGCTGTTACCTCGAAGGTTGCCCCAACTTGTTAGGTAGGTATTAGCTGCAAATTTTTGGCAACCTTATACAGTGTATTTTAAGCTGCATTTATATATTCAGATATCCAACTTTGCCATGGAATTAGGTTGTGTTTTAATTGCTTCCTTGATGGTAACTTCTTTTCAGGCAGATGGAGCAAGATGTTGAGACGGTGATAAACGTTCTACAGCCAGGACCGATAGGGATTGTGGAGCACAAATTCACTGATGCAGAGATCCGCAATGCCCAAGCTGTAGTAAGGCGAGCAGTCGAGAATTGGCAGAAGAACTCGACCCTTGAGAGAAATCTTGCCAGGGGTTCTTTCGGCAAATAGAACTAATGCCACCAACACATGACTTGGTGGATCAGCAGTACTGAGTATAGACAGGTTGTTAACTTGTTATAATTGGAAACATCGCTTTCAAAAAGTTGATATGTTTTCTTCCTGAACGAATCCATGCAATCAGCTGCAATATATCTTCTCCGCAGTCTGTTCACTCTGTTGCCAATAAAAGTACTTTGAACTTTTGTTAATTGTTCATTGAACTTCTGTGGTTTTTGGTGTCCCAACCGTAGCTATTTGGCTATTTGCTGGTTGAAATTTTCAGGGAAGACATTGATTACTTTTAAGTTTGGGAGTCCCAACAGTTTGGGAATGATACATATCCATAGCTTGTAGCCTTCTACCATGTTCTCTTTTAAGTTTTGCCCACTGCAACTTGCTGCCCTGTCTCCTGTGCATAAGTTTGACAATGATGAACTTCTGTATAACTGAATTGGGGGTGAGCTTAAGCGCAGCCATGATGTTTCAAACTAAATTTGTTCTCATTTTTTATCATGGAAAATGTTTCACAAATGGCAATTTTGTTTGAAGTATGTCTGTGTAAATCCATACTGCATAACGATCTTTAGCCTCTGGTAACCCTCATTGTAAATACTAGATGGGTACTTCGCGCGTTGTTATGAAAAAATTATGTGATAATATAATAGATATGAGTTCTAAAATTTTCTTTTTTACATACTATACGATTTTCTTTCATATGCTTATATATTTTTATAGCTTTTGATCAATTATGCTTATATAAGATTATAAATGATTGGGTTGTATGGTGTAGCTTTTTTGGGAAGAGATGCAATTTGCACCCTTAATGAATCATTCAAAGGCTAAAGACAATTGACTTGATATGGTTTCAGGAGAGAAGAGAGAATTAACATTAACTACACTTAGTGGAGATAAACTTTATAGATATATAGGATTCGAGAAACCTGTGGGAAAACATGGATGACATGCCATATTATCTGCTCACTGCACTACAGATATGCTGGTTTTGTTTGTTACAGATAATTCGAAATGGAATTGAATCACAAACATGATGATGTCTTACAGTCATGATGACAATCAGATAATGGCACCCTTTACAAAAGTAGTAGACCAAAGCAGAGAGTTCATATCTTAACACAATGAAGATCAAGTGAATATAGCAGACTGTATCATCAGTGATTCAGTTGTTGATTAGTTAGCTGTCAGGAGTATTGAATTTTTTAAGAAATAATATTATTTTAATAAAAAATTGTAAAAATAAAAGCTAATCAACTAAAATCGTAATTTTAATACCCTGTCGAACAACCACACAATTCAACAGGTACCAAATCGTTCACAAAAGACAACATGTATATGAAAAAAAAGATTGATTGGACTCATTCCATGAGTATATTACATCTTGCCCTTTTTGATTGAGAATTGTATCGCAATCCACAAACCATCCCAACCGATGGTCAGAATTTTTTTTTTGCTTTATTCTGTATTTATATTATTTTGAACGTTTGCTGGCTTATTTGGCAAAGAAAAAATCTCAACCTTGGGCTGTCGAACTACGGTTGTTCAACAGAGGTGTTGATCCACTAAAAAAATTAAAAAGTAAATGAAAGGGCATGACAGAGGCTTATATGGTTGTTCGATAGGTCTTGCATACACACAGTGTCACAGTGTCGCACAATAGAAAATACTGCACGCACAGTGATTATTCTCTTTTTAAAAAAAATTCCATTATCTGTCGAACAACCGCAGTAATTATTTTTTATTAAAATAATATTATTTCTATCTGTAGTGCGGTTGTTCGATATGTACCCTTGTCGAATTTTGGTTGTTCGATGGGATGCTAAACTTGCAATTTTAATCTATCAACCTTTATTTTTGTAATTATCTATTAAAAAAGTATTATTTCAAAAAAGTTCGTATTTGACCAGCCAGAGTAGTTGATTGTGTTTAAGTGAGAGAAGTACGTAGCTCAATCATTTGTCACTCAGCTGGAGTAGCTCAGTTGGTTAGAGCGTGTGGCCGGAAAAAAAAGAAATAAAAGATAAAAATAAAAGGGGAAATATCTTTCTAATCTATATCTCTCTCATTCCTCTCTTACAACCCTTTCTTATTGGTTATTGAAAGGTGAATTATTATCTATTTTTAGCGATAAAAAATCACGACATACTAGTTATGTCATTCTCACTATACCCCCAAACGATACAGGGGTATGTAGTATGTGATTCGTCTATTTCTTAGAGTAGGACGGACGAATATTCTTATGGTTTCATTTAAGAATAAGTATGGCATACGCCCCGTGGGAATTATAGTTTAATTGGTCAGAGCACTGTCCTGTCAAGGTGGAAGCTGTGGGTTCGAGCCCCGTCAGTCCCGAACTAGGGTTCAATGAATGGAGAAATTCATCTTTCCTTTTTTCATGAAAAAAAGGGCAGAAAGCAAGATCAAATACCTAGGGGTACCCCTATTTCACTTTTTTAGTTCGCGTTTCTCAGTAAAGAGAGAAGAGTATAAGAATTTTTTTATCACTGCTTCTGATCTGTATTCACTATAAAACAGAAAAATATTACATATTTTATAATCCATTTTTCCAATAAAAAATATTTAATCATATATTTTGAGAACGTGGCATGTTACATATTACTTTTCTTCCTCAAAAGGTACTTTTTTTTAAAGATTACGACCAGAAAATAACATAGATTTGTATTCACTATAAAACAAAAAAATATTACATATTTTATAATCCATTTTCCAATAAAAAAATGTTGAAAACCATATATTTTGAGAACGTGGCAGGTCAAATATTACTTTTATTTCTCAAAAGGTATTTTTTTTAAGATCAGCTACCATAAAATAACGTAGATCTGTATTCACTATAAAACAGAAAAATAGTACATATTATATAATCCATTTTCCAATAAAAAACGTTGAACCATATATTTTATATTTTGAGCACGTGGCAGGTCAAATATTACTTTTCTTTCTCAAAAGGTACTTTTCTACTAAAATAGATGTAGGGAAGCAACAAATATACCATAAGACTTTCCTGGGACAAATGCAAACAATATTTTGAAACTTTGACTTCTGATCCACTAATATAACTGACAATATGAAAACATTAAACATGCCATAAAAATTGGCTTACAATATGCTGTCATAATGTGTATTCTTTTTTATTTTTCTAGTCGTTTATGATCAAATAAAATCGTCAGCATCTTTTATTGAAGTTTATGAAAAGTTCAAAAATAGTTTTTGTTTGTGGAGGCCCGTTTCAGGGCTCCAGGTTTTCATATAGATATGCTGAATTGTTACTCTTGTGAATATGATGATGGTAGATTCTTGATAAAAACAATACATTCGTGATTTTTCTCAATATTTATTATTAAAAAAACCTTGTGATTAATGTGTACAGAGTACAGTATAATTGTACAAGATCCAAGTCTCCAAAACACATATGTTTTTGTGAATGGAGGGAATATATTTCAAGAAAACACTCGATCACACTAAGTTAATTTGTCTTCTTGATATGTATTTCTATTTCATGTGTTTTGGGTTTGAATGTTTTAACCATGTAGCTTTGCCTTTATTGTTCGGATACTGTTAACGCCAAAATTTGGTAAGCTCCGAAGTTATCATCGGCTTAGGAATCGTATCGGCTTCAGAGTCCTGGGATGAGCCGATGGACATATCAAGTTGCCAGCAGTTGGATTCTTGATGGATTTGGTTAAGAAAATTAATCAATTAAAAAAAACTTATGCAGAAAAGGCCAAGTTCGAGGAGGATGCAGCATGGCAAGTTATCTATTAATTAGGCATAGTTATTTAGTTTTCTTTTACTTTTAGAAAAGATTGTTTAGAGTCCGAATAAAACTTATATCTTTTACTTTATCTTTAGGAAAGTCTGTGTCTTGTCCAATAAGGACTAGTATCTACTCATGAGTATAAATATGTACACCTTGGATCTATGTAAGAGATCTCTTGATCAATATAACTACTCTCGGTGTATCGTCACCCTCTTTTTCGAGGTTTTATTTATCAACCGGTGAAACTTGACACCTGACGCGGGACTGTATTGGCTTTCGATATCCGGCGAATGGGTAAGTCCTACGTTCCACCGGTACTGGCAATTGTATCGGATACATTAATGTTGTTCAAGGCTGCATCGCTTCGACCTCTTGGATCGCTCTGGTTTGGTTGATATATTTGCCTATCTATTTATCATATATCTTAGTTAATCTGATTTGGTATCTTGATTTACTTGTATCGGCTGAGATCTGTTTTAGGGTTTTTGTTGGTATCGGCTCAATTGCTTTGCCAGATTAGATTAGCTAAGGTATCCACCACTCTTAAAATCAGTCGAAGGCCTGATTGTCTAGATATTATTTTTTTCATACTTTGTGCTACATCAGCCCTAGTCATGCTTAGAACCATAATCTCTAGTCTACTCTTTGATTGACAATAAGGGTTTCATCGGGGTTTCAGCCGATGAGTTATCTGGACATTGCATCGGCTCGCAAGGATTACATATATGTTGGTTTTAGCCGATGTCAACAAAGGTTTCATTGATTATCTAATCGTTTGGATTTAATGATATCGGACCTCCAACCGATGCATGCTTTAACCATCGGATCAACGCTTATTCTATCATATCATTATTAGCCGATTGGTTTCTGAAAGTGCATCTAGGCCCCTAATTATTTTGGTGATTAATGACAATTTGATTAGTGAGGACTAATGTTTGAAATTGAGTTTAAGTGAAGAAACATTAGTCCAGATATGTGGATAACTCAATGCAACATCCCTATGAATGAAGATGTGTGGAAAAACGGCAATGAAAATCTTGGGTAAATTGTAAATGTTAATTTCCTTGCATTGATAGAAAAGTCGTACTATTAAGGGGATGATATATTGATCATGAGAACTGAGTTGAATGCTTAAAAATCCATTTGAAAAAGTGGTTCTTAACTCATTTGGTGTGTTTCTGTGATTTTCGAAATTTTCGAAAGCAATTTTCAGAATTTCCGAAAAAGTCTGAGAGCTGGAAGTTGGTACTGGTATTTTCGGGCATGTCCAAAAATCACTTTCGAAATTTTCGAAAATGACCAGGAAGCCCGAAACCGTTCTGGACATTTTCGAAATTTTTGAAAATTGAGATTTGGTTCTGGATGTTTTCGGAGTTGTCCGAAAACTATTTTTGGAATTTTCGAAAATGCTATGCGATCAAACTTGGTTCTAAAAATTTTCGGTGTTGTCCGAAAATGATTTTCGAAATTTCCGAAAATTGTTGAGTGGCCATTTTTGGTTCTGGACATTTTCAGACTTGTCCGAAATTGACTTTCGGAATTTTCGAAAAATACAATTATTGCTCTCAACGGCCAGATCTGAGAGGGGGCTATAAATACCCCTCACCCTTTCCAAGCCCAAGCTGCTGGTTGACTTGAATATTTTCGTGCCCTTGGCTTACTACTCTTGAGATCTAGTTTTGAACCTTGCTTGTTTGATTCACTTCTCCACCGGTCTTCGATTTAAATTTCGTGTGTATGAGAGAGTTGTGGATTCGAGTTTGTGTGAGTGCTTGGGTTGACTTCGTGAGGATTTGTGCACTCATTTCACTTCTCAAGATATCTTTGCATCATTTGTTACTCTTGGAGGTTGAAGACTCCTAGATGGTTAGGTGCCACTCTTGAATCACCGATCTACTTGTGGTTGGCCGGGAGAAGTTTGTGAAGGTCGGATCTCACCTCTGAAAGGAAAGAGATACCACTAGTGGAAGGAGAAGTGCTTTGTGCAATTTCTTGAGGAAAGGGTTAGCAAAGACCCGGCTCTTTGTGAGCTCCTCAACGGAGACTAGAATGCCTTCAAGGATTCGAACTTCAGGAACATCTCACTGTGCAAGAACTTTGGTGAAACCTCTTTCTCCCTCCTCTAGCTTTACTTGTTTGTGCTGCTATAAGTTTAGTTGCTGTTTGTGCTAGTTTCTCTCTGTTGTAGGCAGCTAGATCTAGCATTTCTTTACATTTGCATTTTGTCTATAATTTTTGGAATTTTCGAAATCATTTTCGAAATTTCCGAAAAAGGTATGCTTCCGCTTTTACTTAAATTTTAAATTAGCCTATTCACCCCCCTCTTGGCCTAATTGACCCTTTCAGTTTCTATTGGATTATATTATTGTTTTATTGCATTGTCATCAGCCGATTACCTTTGTATCGTTATTTACATCAAGTGTCAGAATCTACATTGAATATATAGCCGATTGCTCAAAACCCTATCGATATTGGCTAGTATCGGTATCGGCTGGAATTTCTCCATCGGCTTGTCAATCGATCGGCTCTTTGATCTGTTGTTTATATATCTTGTCAATTGTAGGATCAAACTGATTGGTACGCCCGTATCTCATCAATTTTAGAATTTGCACTGGAGCTAAGCAGATCTTTCATGTCTTCGTGTGCCACATGCAGGATCTACGTTAACATATCTTTTGGAACGCTCGATGGAACAGATTTTGCGTCAACAGATACTTCACGTAAATCAAAATTGTACCTGGGCATGTGTAAACGTTACTCCTATCTTTGATCTAGTTATTTTCCAAGCGGAGAATATAGAAGATAAAAGGAGAATCTAAGAAACACCCCAATAAGTCATCTATAATTTTTATAATTGGTTTAATGAATGCAGTATTGTGTTTGTTCGAATGAATGGTATCTAAATACTACATAAGTATGTAATACACGGTTTTCAGTGAAGTTTTACAATTGCTTATTAATATGATTTTGTCTAAATAGTGGTACATTGAAATTTCAGGTGTTAGCTGGAGTAGCTCAGTTGGTTAGAGCGTGTGGCTGTTAACCACAAGGTCGGAGGTTCAAGCCCTCCCTCTAGCGATTTCCTTTTTATTTACACTATACTTCTATTTTGGACTAAATTCAACCTGTGTCCAAATTGCACTCTACTAAATCCAACTGTATGGTTTTTTTTCCTCACTTTCTTTTTATTTACACTATGCTTTTTATTTTGGGTCCAAATTGCACTCTAGTAAATTCAACCTGTGTCCAAGTTGCATTATACTAAATTCAACTTGTGTTTCAAAAAATAATTATATAGGTTGTCTTTTCGACAAAAGTCATTTTTAAAAATTGCGATTTGAAATGTAAGATGCACTACATTGGGTTTTTATTTACACTATACTTTTATTTTGGACTAATTTTCTTTTTATTTACACTATACTTTATTTTGGACTAAATTCAATATGTGTCCAAATTGCATTCTACTAAATCCAACCTGTACGTTTTCTTTTTCTCACTTTCTTTTTATTTACACTGTACTTTTATTTTGGGTCCAAATTGCACTCTACTAAATTCAACCTTCGTCCAAATTGCACTATACTAAATTCAACTTGTGTTTCAAAAAATAATTATATAGGTTGTCTTTTCGACAAAAGTCATTTTTAAAAATTGCGATTTGAAATGTAAGATGCACTACATCAGGCACTACAAATCATATTTGCATTTTTCTTCTGAAATTATTTATGCTACAGCTTCCATTGACTAATTGCAATCCAGCCACTCTAATCTGTACATACGAATTTGCTGGTACTTTGCCCATACCACGATGGGCTAAAAAAAAAATTGGTCATCTAGCATTTGTACTTTCCAAAATGCAGGTTGTAATTACAGGTTCCGGCCTTGAATAGACACTATTAACCCACAATTCATATATGCACCGTACAGGAGATAGCGCTCCAACAGCATAAATTATGAAGTTGTCAAGTGGTAAAGCTTTCATAACTCAAATGTAACTGGCGTTAAGCTCACTGAATTATGGTAGGCTTCGATAAACATAAAAAAAAGTAAATAATAAACGGGCTCTGGGTACAGTGTTGGGACAACAGCAGTAGTGATCTAAAATACAACCGTATCGAGCATGGTTCCTAGCGTCTGAACTATGTTTGATGACATCAAATTGGAGACATGCTCTTCCAAGTGCTTCTTAGCATCTTGCCGTCCCACATTTGCTATCGCTAATTTCTCAGGCGGCAGCTCATCCTCTTGACCGCCTTGTTGTACTTGATAGCAAGGTTCAGCATTTCCTGCAAAAGATAACACAAAAATATTATAAATGATAAAAACTACAGAGATGAAGTTTCAACATTGAATAAAATGATCATTCAAAATAAAATACTAGTACACACCTGAACAGTCTGCTCATTGGTCTTTGAATGAGTGTCAAACCTCTTCAAAATCAATCCATCGGTCCATTTCTTTTTGTGCAAGTTCAGTAACATCTTTTCCTCAAGCTCATTTTTCCGGTAATTGATTGCAATGGAATAGTAGTGCCTGTTCAGCCCATGAATAAGAGCCTGACAAAAAAGAGATACTCTGATCATTCATAAGTAATGGGAAAAAGAAAACATATGCAGAAGCTCCAACGTTATTCCCCACTTACCTGAATAGATGGCTTATTTAAGTGCCCAACATTTGATGTTGTCTGTCGTGGCTCCTGACCAAGCATCATGGTCTGAGGGTTAATAAGGCGAAATGCATCAATGACAACCTTCCCCTTGACACTTTGGATGGAATCTATCACAACAGAAACTGCCCTGGGGTTTAAAGCTTCAAAACTCTGCATGTTCAATTTTGAAGATGTTAGACATAAACATTAACTTGCACTAAGCCACTTTTTATAAAAAATGTTCACTTGGGAAATTAGCACTTGCCACTTTGTGGAAAAACAACAAACATATGAGACCCCATCACTTGGGAAAGTAGCACTTGCCACTTTGTGGAAAAACAACAAACATATGATAAATTATAACAAAAATAAAAAATATAACTGTGAACGTAGGATAACTATTTTAAGTTTTATTTATTTATTTTTTTAACTTATAGAAATCGAATTTGGCCTTTTATGTTTATGGAATGGTATATTTCATATTAATCTATGTTGTTATTTTTTTAAAAAAAATTTATGACTATTTTAAAAACATACAAAAAACGAAGAAACGAGAGTCTCAGTATATTCGTGGTTGTCAGATATGCAGCGACGACGCCTCTACAGCGCTACTATACCGCAAGTATACTCGCATGGTGAGCAGAGTCACGAGGCATACAGCGACAGCACAGGAAAGACGAGCGGCGAAGCGGTACGTACCCAAGAAGTCGACGCCGTTGTACCCGTTGCTGAACCTTCGTGGGCCGCGACGTGGGGAAGTCAATGCCGTTGTGCGGGAAGTTTGCCCGCGGCACGGCGGCGCCGCCCAGGTAGTTGTTGTTGCCTACGTCGGCCGTGAAGTCGCCGAACACATACATCGCCGGTACCTTCGCCGCCGCCGCTGCCACAGCAAATGTTGGAATATGATCCGAATTATAACGTGAGTCTTGTGGGGACGTCTGGAGAGCCCACGGTTCGGGTATGTTTATTAGCGGATTTGTTTTCGTATTTGACTGCAGTCAGTCCATCCTATAAATACATCTTGTAAGCCGCACGAGAAGAGCTGACGACTCATTGTATTCCCTGTGTTCTGTAAACTCCCTCCATATAGTGAAGATTGCCGGTCGACGCCCGTGGTTTTTTTCCCGCAAGGGTTTTCCACGTAAAAATCTGTGTCTCGTATTCGATCTTGATTTGTGTTATTTGCTAACAAGTGGTATCAGAGCCAGGCACGAGATTGAGAAAAAAAAGAAGTTAGGGTTTTAGTCCTGTTCATCGCGCCGCCATCGAGATCAATCTGCACACGGTGATTTCTTCGTGCTGTCAAATCAGCGACTTGGTGTTCATACACGTTGAGTCCAAGGCGGAGCTGCCGGCTGTGCACGTCTACGATTCCGAAGCGGAGGCGAAGTACTATTGCCATTCTATCGATCTACTAAAAAAAAGGTAAAAGCTGCTGATCTGCTAGCTTGTCTACTGTTCACGCGCATCTGTTGCTGTTGCTGTTATGCTGAGTGCTGATCACGCGCACGCGGATCAAGGTAACCAGGGCAGCAGCGTGCTTCTCGTTTCTGGAGGTGAAAAAAATCAGATTTCTGGAATTTTTTGCTAAGTGCACACGGTGAAAGCTATCAGGAGTTTTGTTCTTTGGCTGTTTTCAGCTAAACGTACACAAGTTGTGTACCAGGCTGCAGGTTTTTGCTAGGGTTACACCTATATTTCTGCAGATTATTAATCTTTTGGTTATTGCTGTTATTTCTTCACCATGTCTTCAGTGAAGTATGATATTCCTCAACTGGATCGTGACACAAGGTTCGCTCTTTGGCAAGTCAAGATGAGGGCTATTCTTACGCAGGCTGATGTTGATGATGCACTTGATAAATTCGGTAATAAAGATTCAAAGTCTTGGACCGACAAAGAGAAGAGAAAAGATCGTAAGGCCTTGTCCTAAATTCAGTTTCATCTGTCAAATAATATTCTGCAAGATTGTCTGCAGGAGAAAACTACAGCTGCTTTGTGGCTCAAGTTAGAGTCAATTTGCATGTCTAAGGATTTGACAAGCAAGATGCATATGAAGATGAAGCTATATACTCATAAATTACAAGAGGGTGGTTCTGTTATCAACCATCTCACAGTCTTTAAGGAGATCGTTTCTGATCTACAGGCTATGGAGGTAGAATATGATGATGAGGATTTGGGACTTATTCTTTTGTGCTCTTTGCCTAGTTCTTTTTCAAACTTCAGAGATACTTTATTATATAGCCATGATACACTAACTCTTGATGAGGTGTGTGAGGCGTTGTATGCTAAGGAAAAGATGAAGTTGATGGTGTCTTCTGAAGGTTCTGCTTCCAAAGGAGAAGCGTTGTTTGTTCGTGGGAGGACAGAAAATAAATCCAACAATGGCACTAGAGGCAAAAGTTCTAATCGTTTCAGAGGCCGATCAAAGTCTCAAGGTAGAGGAGATAAATTCTGCAAGTATTGCAAGAAAAACAATCACTTTATCGAGGATTGTTTGAAATTGAAGAATAAGGAGAAGAGAACTGGCACATACAGAGAGAAAGGTAAAACCAATGATAAAGGTAATGTTTCTGTTGCTGCTTCTGAGGCAGAATATTTCGATGGTGATTCTTTAGTTGCTTTTGCTGGATATGCTAACAGTAATGATGAATGGATTCTTGATTCCACTGCTTCATTTCATATATGCTCTAATAGAGATTGGTTTGTCACCTATGATTCTCTCCAAGGTGGAGGTTCGGTTAGATTGGGTGATGACAGTCCACTTGATATTGTTGGTATGGGATCTATTCAGATTAAGATGCATGATGGCATTGTCAGAACCTTGGCTGACATGAGGCATATTCCAAGCATGAGCAAGAATCTTATTTCTCTGAGTACTCTTGATGGTAAAGGGTACAAGTACTCCGGTGGAGATGGAGTTCTAAAGGTGTCAAGAGGTTCTCTTATTGTGATGAAAGGTGAATTGAAATCTCCAAATTTGTACCGTCTTCATGGTACTACAATTACAGGTGATGCTGCTGTAATTTCTAATTCATCATCTAATTCTGATGCTACTGATCTTTGGCATAAGCGTCTTGGACATATGAGTGAGCAAGGCTTGCATGAATTGTGCAAGAGAGGACTCCTTGATGAACATAGCATCAGTAAGTTGAAGTTTTGTGAGCATTGTGTGTTTGGCAAACACAAGAGGGTGTCTTTTAATCTCTCTACTCATAAAAGTAAAGGTATTCTTGATTATGTGCATTCTGATTTATGGGGACCATCTCGCAAGCCTTCTTTTGGTGGTTTTCGTTATATGTTGACAATCATTGATGATTATTCTCGTAAGGTATGGCCTTATTTCTTGAAGCATAAATCAGAAGCATTTTCAGCATTTAAAGAGTGGAAGGTTATGATTGAAAATCAAACTGAGAAGAAGATTAAAAAGCTTCGCACTGATAATGGGATGGAATTCTGTTATAATGAATTTAATACATATTGCAAGTCTCAAGGCATTGTTATGCACTACACTATTCCTTATACGCCTCAACAGCATGGTGTAGCTGAGCGTATGAACAGAACTATCATCTCCAGGGCCCGTTGCATGTTGTCTAATGCTGGCTTGAATAGGCGTTTTTGGGCTGAGGCTGCTTCCACTGCTTGCTATCTGATTAATCGTTCACCCTCTATTCCTCTTGATAAGAAAACTCCAATTGAGGTATGGTCTGATTCTCCAGCTGATTATTCGCAATTGAGAGTTTTTGGTTGTACTGCTTATGCTCACGTTGATAATGGTAAATTGGAGCCTAGAGCTGTTAAATGCATTTTTATTGGTTATCAATCGGTGTTAAAGGTTATAAATTGTGGAATCCCCAGACTCAGAAGGTTATGCTTAGCAGGAATGTTATCTTTAATGAGACTGTTATGTTTGTTGACAATTCTTCTGTTGATGCTCCTATTGAGGGAGAGAAAATAAGTGTGCAGGTGGAGCACTTAATTGATTCACCAGATGTTGATAATGTTGCTATGCAAGATGCACCTATTGCTGAAATTTCTCCAATTGTTGATAATTCTTCTGCTATTGAGCATTCTTCTCCAATTGTGCAGTCTCCACGACATTCTATTGCTGTTGATAGGCCTAAAAGGCAGCCTAAACCTGTTAAAAGGTTGATTGAAGAATGCAATATTGCTTATGCCATGAGTGTTGCAGAAGAGATTGAAGGTAATTCAGAACCTTCTAATTATTCTGAGGCTATTACTTCTCCTGATTGCAACAATTGGATGACCACTATGCAAGATGAGATGGAGTCACTTGAAAAAAATGGTACTTGGGATTTAGTGAAATTGCCCAAGAATAAAAAGCCTGTCCATTGCAAGTGGATTTATAAAAGAAAGGAGGGTCTTTCTCCTAGTGAGCCAGCAAGGTATAAAGCGAGGTTGGTTGCTAAAGGCTATAGCCAGATTCCAGGTATTGATTTTAATGATGTTTTTTTCCCAGTTGTTAAGCATAGTTTAATTCGTACTTTGCTTAGTATTGTTGCCATGCATGATTATGAACTTGAGCAATTAGATGTTAAAACTGCATTCTTACATGGGGAGTTGGAAGAAGACATTTATATGAACCAACCTGAAGGTTTTATTATTCCTGGAAAAGAAAACCTTGTTTGCAAGTTAAAGAAATCGCTTTATGGTTTTAAGCAATCTCCTATGCAATGGTAGAAGAGGTTTGACTCATTTATGCTCTCTCGTGGTTTTAAGCGGTCTGATTATGATAGTTGTGTTTACTTGAAGATTGTTAATGGCTCAGCTATTTATTTGCTTCTTTACGTTGATGATATGTTGATTGCTGCTAAAGATAAATTAGAAGTAGCTAAATTGAAGGCACAATTAAGTAAAGAATTTGAGATGAAGGACTTGGGTGCAGCTAAGAAAATTCTTGGTATGGAAATTACTAGAGATAGAAAATCTGGTAAATTATACCTCAGTCAGCGAGGTTATATTGAAAAGGTTCTTCATCGTTTCAATATGAATAAAGCAAAACCAGTGAGTACTCCATTAGCTGCACATTTCAGATTATCATCAGATTTAAGTCCAGAGTCAGATAAAGATATTGAGTACATGTCTAGAGTTCCATATTCCAGTGCAGTTGGTTCTCTTATGTATGCCATGGTTTGTTCTCGTCCTGATTTATCTCATGCATTGAGTGTTGTCAGTAGATTCATGGGTAATTCTGGTAAGGAGCATTGGAGAGCTGTTCAATGGATTTTCAGATATTTGCGAGGTACTTCTAATGCCTGTTTGCAATTTGAAAAATCTAGAGATGGACTTGTTGGTTATGTTGATTCTGATTATGCTGGTGATTTGGATAAGAGGAGATCTCTCACGGGTTATGTTTTCACCATTGGTGGTTGTGCTGTTAGTTGAAAAGCATGCTTGCAGTCCACTGTTGCTCTGTCTACAACAGAAACTGAATATATGGCTATTTCTGAATCTTGTAAAGAAGTTATTTGGTTGAGAGGTTTATACTCTAAACTTTGCGGGGTTTCTTCTTGTACTTCTATACACTGTGATAGCCAGAGTGCTATTTATCTGACTAAAGATCAAATGTTTCATGAAAGACAAAACATATTGATATCAGATATCATTTTATTTGAGGTGTCATTGCTGAAGGTGATGTGAAGGTATGCAAGATTAATACTCGTGATAATCCTGCTGATATGTTGACAAAGCCTGTTTCTGGAGCTAAGTTTGGACTATGCTCAAGCTTAGTTGGCATTACAAATTAAGTCCTAGTGACTTTTGACGCCGGTGATTATTTATTATTGAAGTGAGTTGATTGATGATACTTCATTTGCTACAAGATGGGATTCGTCTCAAGGTGAAGTTTGTTGGAATATGATCCGAATTATAACGTGAGTCTTGTGGGGACGCCTGGAGGGCCCACGGTTCGGGTATGTTTATTAGCGGATTTGTTTCCGTATTTGACTGCAGTCAGTCCATCCTATAAATACATCTTGTAAGCCGCACGGGAAGAGCTGACGACTCATTGTATTCCCTGCGTTCTGTAAACTCCCTCCATATAGTGAAGATTGCCGGTCGACGCCCGTGGTTTTTTTCCCGCAAGAGTTTTCCACGTAAAAATCTGTGTCTCGTATTCGATCTTGATTTGTGTTATTTGCTAACAGCAAAGACGGCCACAGCAACAAGCGCAATCACCGGTAGCATCTGTCCAGCCATGGCCGGACTGCGAGGTGCACTCCGCTGGCCTTGGGTGGGGGCTGGCCGGCTAACCTATCCCTTGTTTGCCTTTGGGAAAGGGAGGGACCGCGACCGGAGTGGCAATGGGCCAATGGCGCACCTTAAAGGGAGACGATGGCGAGCTATGGGTGACGCCTTTTACTAAGACCAAGTAGTAGTACAAAGTTAATTAATTGGCTTAGCTTTGGTAAAGAGAGATGTGAATGTGACCTGGCTATCGCGCAAAGCGTTGCACCTCCTCCTGGGTTGGTCATGGGGGCCTCTTGGTCGACCAGGAGACAGTCTCCTACTCTCGCACTCCTACACGGTAAGAGTAACTGGATCTACAGCGAAGAAGGTCGAACGATCGATCAAGTGTATCCCGGCTCCTACGTGTACTTGTGACAAAACCAAGAAGATCCCTCACTGTACATGCCCAGCAAACCCCGTCAAATTTACTCGCCATGATCTCAATTCAGTTCTGTGAGATGCTCTGTGGTGGTCCTACAGGCGAATTATACCGGTATGATGTTCTCTGTGTCTCTCAAGAGTAATTACTGCTACTTTTCTCAGAAAATCGCTCCCCGGGAGGCCGGGACTGAGTGGGGGTAACTTGCTTGATCAGAATCGATTGCTTGGATCAACCACGTTGTCAATAGGATTAGGAACATATTCTACCTACCACTCGATACATTTGTACAGGCAGAAACCTTAACACGTTTACAAGCCTTGAAGCATAGAGAAAGGCAGCCGGAATCAAATGATACGGTAATTACTTTCGATGTTTGCATTTGATAATGCTCTATGGCTCTAGTGGGATGAATCGACAGCCTTATGGCTGGGCACACAAGTTTGCGCTGGCCGATTCTTCTACTCTTAAATAAGCACCCAATAATTCTATCTTTACGTTTAGTTCTTTTCATACTGTATTGTTCTTACCATTACTTACAACTGAAGCTCTGCCAGATGCAGCCTTTTTTTTTGCCCAGGCAGAAAAAGAAGATCCCATGCACATATACCTTCATGCCTTTTTTTCATCTTTCTCCTGTTGAAAGCAGCAAAAATAAAACGACAGCCGTGGGCAGCGCAACCTTTTCCTTTTGAGACTCGGGTAGTAGTCAGTCTCCGCTCACTTTCAGGTTCTTCTGCAGCTGCACGAACACCTTTTCACCCGTTTACCGTGCCACTGCAGAGGTTGCATGATTGCATCACTTCTTTTTTTACTGTCTGCAAGTAGCTCTTCTCCAAGACGTACGCTAGTGACCAAGTCATCATGGAGTACTAGCTTATTAAGTCGAACCTGTATTTTTATGTGTAATATCATAACATGTTGTTCATATATCATAGTTGTTTATATCATTAGCGTTTGTGTGACTGTAGTCGTTGTCTATAATTTTTTATTTTTTCTTATATTTTAAATTTATTTAACTGCATTTCTTGTCCTAGGGCCCATTCAGTATCATTATTCAGCCAACCTAAAGGCCCTTTTGGCAGACCAACATCAAATATTTATTATCATCAGACAGAGTACATTTTATTTAGACCATGTTTTCTAAAAATTACGTAAGCTACTTTAAAATAGAAAATTTGGATCTAGGCCCTTGCTATTCGATCATATTTCTGCGGTTGAGTTATATTTCCATACAACATAGTAATGTGTTAGTTCCTAATTAATTTGTTACGCAAACGTATAACTGCTTTATATGCAGACAATTTGAATCGAAAGGATTGCACACATTTATTTTGAATTTGATTCTTTTATCATTTTAAACTGTTGCACAGTTGCCCCGTGTAGTAATAAGTTTCAGAAAAAAAAAAGAGCAAGTGCATAGTATTTTTGTTTTTTGACATAAATTTGCTAGGCTTAATTAGATCAACGTAGAGGTCTTTATTTTGGAATACTTTTATTTACGGGAGAGAGAAAAATAAATGGCTGTGTTCGGCAGCGCTGCATCACAGCTGCAGCTGCTGCACTGCAAATCCACAACAACGATTCAACAATGGAAACACAGTTCAAGCTACTGCTGTCCAACTGCAGTATCTAGCTTCCGAATAGAGCCAATATAGTTTCAAAAGAAAAAAAAACAGAGCCAATATTGATTGGGGCTGAACGCAAAGTGACTCCCTCTGATGGTTCAGGCTTGATATCTTCTAGTATATTTATTTCATATGACTAGCCTAGAGCCCGTGCGTTGCAACGAAAAATAAATTGAGTTTCTAACTTATTAAATCAATTAATAAGCACTTATTTAATCTAAGTAATACTATGATTTTTCTTATTGAATAAGTAGGTAATTTTAAAATTTGGGAAGAACCAATAGCGAAATGGGAAAGAACTTGTTAAAAGTTGGTGTAATAATATAAATGATTGGGCCCAAATGTTAGTGGTAGAGATGGTGTGGGAATGGACACCACCACTACTAACATTTTAAATAGTATATAGATATTTATAATTAACAAAAAACATCTAATGAACGGTCAGCTGAAATTAATTATATATTTTACATATATCAAAGTTACTCCAAAGGTGGTAGAAAATGAGGATTTGCCAGTTTGCCACCCTATCTCATTGACAAGTGTGTCCTGGTCCCACAAGTCAATACACATGAGTGGCAAATCCCAACATTAATCATCACATAACACATAGCAATATTTGAGAGTTTTGGAATTCAGTCCAATTATGTTTCTCAGAATTACCTCAAGTGTGCCAGCCACTTTTTCCGGCGGAATGCTACTTTCACCCTGCAACAGCACAACCAAGTCAATGAAGCATTACACACCAAGGAAAAACAGTCGACAATCAAGACGTGCGATCAGTCATTACTCAAAAACTGCTAAGTGTCGAATGTTCTAGGCTCGACAAAGCAGATAGCAGTATTAAGACTGGGCAGCAACAGACACGCTATGATTCATATCCCTAAGATAAAGTGCACACACATAGACCCCATTTACAGCCTCATAGTTGCATAAACTGCATTTTTACTGAAATGTGGGTAATGCCACGCTGTTTTACTTGACTTGGCTAATATATAGGCATTCTAAAACCGTAAAACGATCAATCAATAGGATTTTTTTTGTCAAATGTTTTTACTTTCGGTTTAGGAGACGGAGATATGCGTGTTTCTGCCAGCGCCTAGAAGTTAGAAGTAATAGTCCAACACCAGCCATAAGGCCATGAAGCAATGACCCTCCCCTCCCATTGAGACAATTTGACAAACACTCGCGGGGTGAACAGTGACTCCACCTGAGCGCGGAGGCTGAGCGCGTAGCAGGGGAACCCGGCGCGGGAGAAGGAGGGAAGCCAGTGCTCTGCCCAGCACCATGCCGCGTGGAAGCTCCCGTGCACGAACACCAGCGGCGGCCGCGCGGTGGCGCCGCCACCGCCCGGGCCGGGGCCGGCGGCTGCTGGGCGATGACCTCGAGGTCGAGGCCGCAGGGCAGGCGGTGGAACCGCTGCGACTAGCCCTCCCGGAGCGCGTAGGCGCACGTCGCGCGGAGGAGGGGCCTGCTCCCCCTCGCCCTTGCCGGCGTCCGTCGCGCGCGCATTGACGGCGGCATTGGCGGCGAGGGGGGGAGGAGGAGAGTCAGGGTGGAGGCGGCGGTCGCCATGGGTGGCGTTTGGTGAGTAGGATGTGCCGACGTGGATGACTGCTGGTCGCTGGGTTGACGACCCAAAATTAATACTTTAATTATTAAAAAATGCTATTAACATACTATAATTAATTAAAATTTAATTATAATAAACTAAAAAATAAATTATCTGATATTTAAAACAACTTTTTTATACCTTCCTCCTGCACCTCCCTTTATTATGTAATAGTCGTAGTAAATTTTTTACTCGAACAAAAAATATATCTATTTAGCCCATGGTACCTTTTCAGGCATTCATTTACTAAACATTACACCTATTGTTTGTCGTTTTGGACAAAAACATGGTTTTTAAAAACAACTTTAACCATTATTTTTTATTACAATATATATTGAAATATTAATAAACATATAATTCTATTGGAGCACTTCTTACGACGAATTTATACTTATGATCAGATAAATGTTTTAGATATTATTTATAATCAAAGTTTTTAAAGTTTGATAATAATTTTGTCCAAAACTGTAAGCATTATCAATCCGAAAAAAATTACTGCATATTACATGTACTGTTTAACACATTTATGGTGGTTTCCTACACCGTAGCTAACCAACCAACCATAATTTTCACAGTTTCTTTTGGATCTGCCTGGAGCGGCGCTCCTAGGCGGAGGAACCGGCGGCATCGACCACTAACAGGGAGGAACCGGCAGCATCGACCGCTAACGGGCGACGGCGGCGGTGGTCCAGATGACGAAGGTGGAGATGCAGGCCGTCGTTTCGGTCATCTTTCTTGTCGGATCTGGTGCCCCCTTCCCCACCCCGCCCATGAATCGGCGATGGCACCGGCGACATCTTGTACATCTAGTCGAGTGCTTTCTACTTTGATGTACATATCAACTACAAATTGTTGGAACAAACGCTTTCCATACAGTAGTGGGTTGAATATACCACGACACATTTGGAACTTGTAGCAATAGTAGTCCCTAACAGAGACACATAGTCTACTATTTGAATCTACACAAAGGATCAGAGCAAAAACATCGTAAGAGCTAAGGGAAATAAACCATCACATAAAAAGGGATGGGCTAGAGACACATGGATGGAAATAATAACCTAAGTCAGCATGATTATTTCCACGAGATGCGATTACATCGTCTATGGACACACCAACTTTTGGGATTTCTGGGTGCCATCCAAGCTCGCCTTTCGGAAAGAAGAGAGGGTATGATAGTGGGTCGTAGCATCCGTAATATGATTGGATTCCATACTTGGTATTATTGTTCCCATATAGTACAACGCTACGTTCGAAATTTGTACGCCGTTCATTCCCCTCTACCCACACGGCGGCCACTTCCGAAGTCATCGGTACATTATACTGCCTCTGGTCCAAACGGTTGTCAAGATTTAGGGTGACACGGTATTCCTCAAGGTCATCTGCTTGCGCTAGACTTCTAAAGGTTTGGGAGTAGGGGTTGCCACGAAGGACATCAACAAGCCTTATAACAACCTCTTGGTCAAGGCTGGGGGAGCGACGGAACCGATGATTTAGACTTGGATCGTCATCATAGAAGTATAGCTCAAGATGCTCTGGGGCCTTATCTCGTGGCCCAAAAGAGTGTATGTTGTGGTATATCTGGCCGTGGGCTCGAAACGTGTAGATGCCTGACCTCATATTTGTGTAGCGATTGTCAAGGCTCACACCGAGGGTGGTGAAAGAAAAATGTCCATTGAAGAATCTAATGTTGTCTCGAAAATGTGTCGCATCAGGATCCATGCTCGACCAGAGTCTCATTAGTTCAGGGGGTGTTTCCAGATTCGATAGTTTGATCTTTCCGCCCCGGCAACAAAACCCGTCTGTCTCATATTGGAACTTCTTAGCGCCACAATGCTTGCAATTTGCTACGAGGACATGTGTGTTACGAGGTATGTTACTGTACACATGGTCGTAGGGATCAGGTTCAACTGAGTCATGTTCTATTTCATTGAAGTCTATGTCCTCCTCATCTTCCCCATCTGGATGGATTTGGTTTAAGGAGTCAAACTATGCACTACATTATATGGAAAGAAGAGAACTATGCCAAAAAAAATATCTCCACCAGCAAAGATGTAATACTCGTCATCGGCCTCATCTTCCCCATCTGGATGGATTTAGTTGGTCACACTATGCTCTACATGATATTGATATAGAAAGGAGAACTATGCCAAAAATACCTCCACTAGCAAACATGTGGCACTCATCATCTATGTCATCTTCATGGGTAGTTTCCATTGCAACTGTCACTTGTGAGAGTAATGTACGTGCATGTATATTTTATATTATTTTTGTAAAAGTAATAAAAAAATGAATATTACCATCTTCCATGACTAATGATTGTGGTAGGGACTCTGCACCATGGAGGTTGTATGAAGATGATGGATTTACCGCAAATGAAGCACCAAAATTTGGGCATTGCATCACGATGGATTCAAGACATGGTGTATCTCATCTAGCTGCATCACTTGCATTTCGTCAATCTAGCAATGCTTGCCTCTCATTAGGCGGTAAACTTTGCCTAGCTGATTTTCTACGGGCATTCAACTCTTGCCTCTCATCAAGTGTCAAACGTTGCCTATGAGCTCTTCGGCGGGCACTTTCTTATTCCCTCTAACTTGGTGTTGCATTTTTTTGGTTTGCTCTTTGACGATCTAGCTTTGCTTGCCTTTGTTCCGGTGTAAGGCTAACATAGCGAGCCGTGTCACGAGAACGTTTCCGTGCTAAAATAGATTCATTGAATAATTTTAATTTTGAACTGTGTCATGTAAGAAAGAAGACTCCTAGTTTTAAGTCGATACCATTTGAGCTTTCTCCATGTTCCAAAACTTGAACCGATGTAAGGGTACAATTTGTAGGATTGGATCTTTTTGTTTTGTCGGATTTATCCTCCACTGCCAAAACAATTCATTACCACCACCATGAGTATGGGGATGTATTCAATACTCATGCAAATGTACTGTTATAAATAATTTGGAGGGCACAAAGCACATTGCTTTCCTTTACAAGGGTGTTTGCTAGGAGGGCGTGGCATTACTAATGGGTGAAAGAAATATGTTAGCATATAAGAAAGAAGTAGCTTGCACTCCAGTATTACATTAGCCACAAGTTGCAGCTAACAATTCTATTGTGTTTGTCCAACAATTTTTCAGTCCACATCCAACAATTCTATTCTATTGTGCAGCCAACAATAAAAACGGGCTCTTGTTAATTGATTGTATCCATAAAAAATGGAAGAATAAAAAACAATTTAAATCATTTTGTTTTTCCTCAAAAAAATTATCATTTGCTTCAACACCTGGGTGGTCAAAAGTTTTACTTGCTTCAAATTGATAGGTCAATTACCAATATACCAAAACTCATAAGACGCCACCAAGACTAAGCACGTGGACTGGATGCCAGCCAAACTAAACGACAAACTGCAATACAAGGTGCAAATGATGGTCTGCTAAATTTCTTCTAATGTGGCTAAAACTAAAATGGGATGAGCTCATGACAAGTGAAAAAAATGGCATTGGGTCCTAAATAGCTAAAGCTAGCATGCAATAGATATGCACTCATCATTTCAGCAACAAGAACAATACTGTGTAGCTCAACCTTTTCAAGATAAAACCTACAAAACTTATCAAATGAAACAACACAATGCAAACCCTTTTCAGTTTTTCACACGACAGTAATTTTGTGACTAGAGTTTGAACATCAAAACTGAACAAGTAGGTTGTGAGTTGTGACCAACCTGGGATGGAAGAGTAGGACTCAACCTCTGCAGCGGTCCTGCCTCTTTGGCCTTGGTCAGAGATCCTTCTACCATGGTCGACCTCCGTCGGAGCCGACTCAGACTCCTTGGACACAGCGTCAACCAGGCCTTCTTCGCGGGGGAGTTGCCAGCTGCGGGGATTTGGCGCACGGCGGGGGAGCAGCTTGGAGTGGCGCTGCGGCTGCAGCGGTGGCGGCTTGGGACAGCGGCAATGGCTTGCGGACAGAGAGAGAGACGGAGAGCCCCTTGACCAACAACTTCGCGGGGTAGTTGCCACCGACGGCGGCGGGGAGTGGCTTGGGATGGCTCTGCCTCCTTCGTAGGGGAGGGGCGGCGCTGCGGCGGTTTTCGAGAGAGAGATGGAGAGGGGAGAAGGCGAGAAACGGGCTTCGGGTAGGGATCGATCTACCTCGGCAGCAAGACCACGAGATACGGCTTGAGGCGGCGGCGACGACGCCTTGGGTCCTTCGCGGGGGAGGGGCGCGCCTTGGTGCGGCGCAGCAGCAATAGGAGCGACGCGGCAGCGGCTTGGGACGAGAGTGACAAAGAGGGGAGAAGGGGCGACGCGGTGGCGAGAGAGGCGGCGCTGCTGTGGTGGCTTGGGACGAGCCTCCTTCGCGAGCAAGGGGCGGCGCGATGGTGGCTTGGGGTGAGAGAGACGGAGAAGGGAGAAGGCGCGAGAGAGGTGGCGCTGCGGTGGATTGAGGCGAGAGAAACGGAGAGGGGAGAAGGTGCGCGAGGGGAGAAAGCGGGCGAGACGGAGAAGAGAGAAGGTGCGCGAGATAGATGGATAGGATTGGATAGGGATCGATCTACTCTGGCGCGTTTGAATCCCACCGACAATACCGTGGGAACGGACACCACAGTTGAGAACGTTTTAAGAAGTATATAGAAACATGTACATTGAACAACTAAAGCATAGCACAAATTGTAAATATATTTTTCATGTATTATCTATATTTTAATTATTTTTAGAAGTTTTCCAAAATTCTAAACATATTTTTAATGTGTTCTTCTTATTTTTTAACTATTTTAACGATTGTTAAATGGACTTAATCGGAGCCAAGATTAATTACATATAAATTCTATAAGATTTTAAAAATTATAAATATATATATATATCACGTATTATCTATATTTTAATTATTTTTAGAAGTATTTTTAAAATGCTAAACATATTTTTGATGTGTTATTCTTATTTTTAATGTATTCTTTTAATTCTTTAACTTTTAATGTATTATTTTTATTTTGTAATGTATTACTTATAATTTATAATTTTTCTTAAGTTTGTAATGTCTTTTTTAATTTATATTTTTTCTTTTTATTTTTAAAAATCGGGGAGGAACTGACAGGTGGGTCTGGCCTGTAGAGTCCACCATGCGCCGGCTCGTTCGTCGGCCGGTCAGCAGCGGCATTGGGTCATTCGTCGTCAGCGGCGGCGACAGTGGAGGAAGACCGACGGAGGCGGCGGTGGGAGACGAACCTAGGCAGCGGCGGTGGCGGTTAGGGTTCCGACGTCAGGGACGGCGTCGAAGGAGTTGTTCCGGAGGCGACGACCATGACGACGATGGAGCTCGGCGACTACGACGATGGCGAGAGAGAAAAATGGCTAAGTCCCGATCGGTGTGCTCGATAAGACGAACCGCCCCTATATTTATACCTCACTTTTTAATCCCGGTTGGTAGGAACAACCAGGACTAAAAAAAATCTTTCTTGATATTTCCAAATTTTATTTGTCTTGGCTATGGATAACAACCGAGACTAAAAAGTAATGAGAATATATTAAATAGAATACATTAAAAATAGGTTAAAAATAATATATAATTAACTATGACCCAATTAAGTGCATTAAAAATAAAAAAATCATAAAAATAAGGAGAATAATTAAAAAGAGGTTAAAAATTATAATAAAATTTTAAAAATATTATATAATCAACCGTGGTCCGATTAAGTCCATTAAAAATAAAAAAATAAAAAAAAATAAGAAGAATACATTAAAAATATGTTAAAAATTATAATAAAATTTTAAAAATTGTATATAATTAACCGTGGCTCGATTAAGTCCATTAAAACTAAAAAAATCATAGAAATAAGGAGAATACATTAAAAATAATTTACATCATCAATAAACCAACCTAGGATAAATAATTTACATAAGACTAGCTGTATTAGTCACATAATACAATCAATCTTGTAACGTGATGGTTGACCCAACGTACCTTCTCCTTTCGAATGCTCGTTCGCTATGATCATTGCGTGAGTAAGGGGTGTCCTCATTTGATAAGAGGATGTTCGGATCAACCGTCACCGAAACGAAGGTTGTCCGTCAAACTGATCATAATCTTTGTTTGTCTTATTCTCGACTCCAACGATTTTTCTTTTTCCTGGGAAAACCACGTGGCGCTTTAGCTCATCGGGCTCTTTCCCCTTCTTTGGTTTGCTACACATGTCCTTCACATAGAAAACTTGCGTTACATCATTGGCTAGAACGAATGGTTCGTCTAAGTACCTAATCTCGTTAAGGTCAACTGTTGTCATCCCACACTCATCAACCATTATGCCTCCACTAATTAGCCTAATGTCACGCCCCGATTTTCGATCGGGATTAAAAATTACCTAATAATACATTTTCCAGAAATTTAATAAAAATCAAAAGCAATTTAAACAAGTGAAATTAGCAAGGAAATCAAAAATTTCCTTTAAAAATCATGGCCAGAAATATTTTTGTAATATTCTCTGTGCCCTAAAGTACTCTCCGAAAATTTTTGTGAATTTTTGAAGCTAAAGAAATAATTTTAAAGTCACAAAGTTCATTTAACTGATTAAATTAATTAAAAAACGAATTAAAAATGTCCCTTTTGTTTTGGGCCGCTTTCGGCCCAAAATTTCTTTTCTCTCCCGCGACCCAAGCAGTTTCCTCCCCTCTTCGGCCCAGCGACCCGAGCCGCCGCGCCTCTTCCCTCCTCGGCCCAAGGCGGCCCAAGCCGCCCGCCTCCGCGTCCCTCCCCCTCTCGGGCCGGCCCGAGGCCGTGGCCCAAGGCCGGCCGAGAGCCGCCGCCGCCTCCCCGCGCCGCGCGCCCACTGACGGGTGGGGCCGCGACCGAGTCGTCTCCGACCCGGCCGGCCGCCGCGCCGCCCGCTCCGCCGTTTTTCCCGGCGGGATTCCCGCCGCGCCGCCTTTATATTTCCCCCCCGAGGCCTCCTCCAATTTTCCCCGCCGCCGCCGCCCCCAAAACCCTAATCCTTGCGCCGCCGCCGACGTCTGCGCCGCCGTCCTCTTCGATCTCCGGTGAGCACCCGCCGCCACCCTCCTTTCCCCTCTCCTGCTCGCCGCCGTGCGCCGCTCGCGCCGCCGCCGTGCGCTGCGCGCTGCGCCGTCGTCCGCGCGCACCCGCCGCCGCTCCAGCCGCAGCCGCGCCGCTGCTCTTCGCGCCGCCGCCCCGCCGCCGCACCGCCGGCGCCGTGCCCTCACCGGGTCGGCTAGGGTTTCGGCCGAACCCTAGCCGTCCGCCCGGGCCGTAGAGGCCGCTCCGTTCGGCCCACCGCTTCCTCCGGCCCAGCGGTCGTCGGGCCGATTAGCCCATCTCCCTCGCAAAAGTCCACCTCACGTCCCTCCCAGCCCTTTCTCCTTTGTTGGGCCGCCGGCCTATTATCCCTTCTACACACAAAAGTCTACTTTTCGTCCCTCGGCCCTTTTAACTTTTTCTCGAGAAATTCCAGCTCATCTCCTCAAGTCCAGTTTACCTCCCTCTCAGCCTAATTTTCCCCTTTCCCCTGCAAAGTCCATTCCACCTCCTTTTTCTCTCCTGTTCGCCGACACTTGTGTCGCCAACACGTGGGCCCCTTTGTTTACTCCGATCCACACCCAGACCAGTGACCGCCCGCGACTTCGTCACGTTGGCGTCCACGTCGGCGCTACCTTCTCCCTTTCGTCCGCAGTGGTCGCCTCGTCGATGCCACGTGGTGCTTTTCCACCGTGGACTGTCCGCCCTTGACCCGTTGACCCGTGGGACCCGCCGTTCCGGCGCCGTTTCCCTTTGATGATGTCAGCGTATTCCTTTCCTTTGCAAAATTAGTTAATAATTGCGCAATAAATCGATTTAATTTCCAGAAATTCATTTAAATGGCTCAAAACTTCTAAAATTCATATCTAATTCATACGAACTCCAAATTGAGCCATTCAACTTGCAAAATTCATCTAAAATTGAGCTCTACATGTTTGTTTACTTTTTATGTACTGTTTACTCGGTTTTTATTAGAGTTTTCCTCGTTTTGCGTGCCAGCGTGTAGATTCCGTCGTTTCGGGAGTTTGCGCTCGCGAGGAAAAGAGTTCGGAAGATTGTTTGAAGAAGCAAGGCAAGTCACACAATTCCCCTTGAGCATGTTGTACCTATTTTGTGGAATGTTTTACGTTTGCAAATAAAGTGCATGTTTTGCTAATTACATGGGTATAGGGTTTACCTATCCGTTCGCTTGTGCCATGTTTACTTGTTAACCGTCCTTTGTTAACCTTGGGTGATAATCTGACTAGCGTGAGTCACTTATGTTGACTTTGCTAGAATTATTTATGCTTAGCCATGCTTAATTACCACTAGCTCATTTAATGGGATAATTACACCTTTATCTTTAGCTTCTAGTTGAGCTGTGAGCTCGAAACATCTGACCATGTTTCATTGGTCGTAATTATCCAACTAAAATATGACTTAATGGTGGGCTGTGGGTGCATGGTTTTGCTGGTCGCACCCATGGCAATTAAGGACCGGTTCATGGGAAACCCTGGAAGAATAACAGTGCTTACCACAAGCAAGAATGGGCAACTGCTGGACCCGTAGTATAGCTCTTTCCTAGCCGACGCTCCCCGGAAAGGGTGGGCGTGATGGAGTCGGTTCGGCCGGGGATATACCAGTTGACCGGCTACCGGATTCACCAAGGCACGAGGGGGGCTGCCCACTGCCTTTTGAGGGGTGGGGGCGAAACCTGCGGTGTGGTGCGCTTGGTTAGGAGGAGTTAAGCGAAAGGTCTTGTCACAATTTCCCCCTTTTGCAGTATCGTGGTGATACTTCGGGGCATGGTAACATATGTGGAATCGTGTCTTGTGGGTACAGTTGCGCACCTCTGATCAGAGTAAAACTATTCGAATAGCCGTGCCCGCGGTTATGGGCGATCAACCAGATTCACCGTGATTAGTCCCTGTAACACCCCGACCCAAGGCATAATAGGATTGATAGGATACTCATGCCAACAAGTTGCAACTTCTTTTCCGGAAGCCCATCTCCAAAGAACTCTAAAGTTAAGCGTGCTTGGCCTGGAGAAATCTAGGGATGGGTGACCGACCGGGAAGTCCTTCCCGGGTGCGCACGAGTGAGGACAAAGTGCGCAGAAAAGACTGATGTTGGTTTGTGAGGGCAGTCTATGTCCTAATTAAGCTGCTGCTAGATGTAAGCGGGCCCGGCCTCGTGGAGGCGGGACGTTACAGTCCCACATGCTTAATTAATTTGACTTAATGAACTGGTGTAGTTCAGGTGGAATGGTTGGGCCTGTTCAACGTGGTTGTAGCGTTGTTCAGTGGAGATTTAATATTGCCTTAATTAAACAACTGTTTTACTGGTTTAAAATGTAAAGGTTTTTGACCGCTTTTCTGCAAATAGCCACAAGCCTCCCTTTGTCTCCCCTGTGCATGGTTGCATCTTTGGTGTGGCTTGTTGAGTACGGTGGTTGTACTCAATCTTGCTATTTTTTCCCCTTTTTCAGAAGTTTAGTACTTCTGAGTTGAAGATGAAGTTAGAGGACCAAGGCTCAGACCCCAGTTGAGTTTGCCTGTGGAGTGGAGCTGAAGCCCCGCTAGGATCGTCTCTTTCCGCTGCTGTTTTCTTTTTGGTGTGAGGACTAAGTGCCTCTGTTGTAAGTATTTATCACTTTATTTACGTTTGGATCTGTTTATTGATTTGTCGTTTTGTGTACCCTGGTTGATGCCTGGACAGGGACTTAATACACAAAATGGTCTGGAAATTTGGGAAAATTTCCGGGCGTGACACCTAACCCATTGGCAACGAAACAGAGGGACCTTCAAAGGTCCATACTCGAGTTCCCATATCTCCTCGATGCCACCGTAATACATGCTAGTTGTCTCATCGTATCTCATGGCATCGATACGAACAACATTGTTTTGGTTCGTGTTCGTTTTGTCTTGGGTTCTTGTGTAAAATGTATACCCATTGATCTCATATTCTTGGAATGTCGAGATTGAGCAAGATGGTCCCCTCGCCAACAAGGCTATTTGTTGGTCAATCGTCCCGTTACCCATAAGATGTTGTCGTAACCAAGCAAGGAAAGTATTAATGTGATGATGTGTAATCCAGGCAACAGACATCCCAATGATTTTGGAGCGAACAATCTCCATGTGCTCCTTGATGTAAGGAGACACCAACGAAGATTGTTGCAAAACCGTGAACTGTGCTTTATGGAATAAATCGTTGTCTATAGTTATTATTGGTTTCCTTCCAAGAGTTCCCTTTTTCCGTAATCTCCCCTTATGGCTTGATTCGGGGACCCCAATTGGACAATGGTCTTCAATAAATTCTACGCAAAACTCAATGACCTCCTCTGTTCCATACTCCTTGGCGATGCATGCTTCCAGACGAGAACGGTTACAAACGTACTTCTTTAGAACGCTCATATACATCTCGAAAGGGAACATGTTGTGTAGGTACACAGGACCGAGAATACCGATCTCTTTGACAAGGTGACATAGAAGATGCGTCATTATATTGAAGAAAGATGAAGAAAAGATCATCTCAAAGCTGACAAGACAGTGCACCATGTCATTTTGTAGGACTGTTAATCTGTCTGGATCGATAAACACAAAGCTTTCTTATTGTTGTCCGAACATTATCAAGAAGGATACCTCGAATTATAACAGGAAGCAACTGTGTCATCAACACGTGGTAGTCATGAGACTTTAGGTTTGTAAACTTCTTCTCTTTCATGCTTATTATTCCCTTTATATTTGACGTGTATCCAGACGGTACCTTGATATTGTCCAAGCATTCAAACATACTTTCCTTCTCTGCCTTGCTCAAAGTGTAGCTAGCTGGACTTAAGTAATGGCTTCCTTTCTCCTTTGGTTCCGGATAAAGGCCGTCATGTTGTTTCATATGTTTCAGATCATGAAGTGCTTCAAGTGTATCTTTCGACTTCCCATATATACCTAGAAAGCCTAACAGGTTAACGCAAAGGTTCTTAGTGAGGTGCATCACGTCGATTGAGTGGCGGACCTCTAAGACTTCCCAATAAGGTAACTCTCAAAAAATAGTCTTCTTCCACATCACCGCGTGACCATCTTCTCGTGCTATAGGTTGACTGTCAGGTCTCTTTCCAAATACTACTTTTAGATCTTTCACCATAGCAAATACAGTTTTTCTTTGCAATGTTTAGGCTTAATACAGTGGTCTGCCTTCTATTCAAAATGTTTTCCTTTCTTTCGTACAGGGTAGCTTGCACCAAGAAATCGACGATGGCCCATGTACACAACCTTCCTACAATGTTTCAAATACGTATTGTTAGTTTCACTATACAGTTGGTGCAGACCCTATACCCCTTGTTTGATTGTCCCGATAGGTTGCTAAGTGCAAGCCAATCGTTAATGGTTACGAACAGTAATGCTCGTAGTTTAAATTGCTCCTGTTTGTCCTCATCCCACATAGGGACACCTTATTTCTTCCACAGCAGTTGCAGATCTTCAACCAATGGTCTTAATTACACATCAATGTTGTTACTAAGTTGTTTTGGGCCTTGAATCATAATTGACATCATGATGTACCTTCGCTTCATACATAACCAAGGAGGAAGGTTGTAGATACATAGGGTCACAGGCCAACTGCTATGGCCACTGCTCATCTCTCCAAATGGATTCATGTCATCCATACTGACGGAGCGTCAAACTCCTCACCGGGAGACCATGTAGGTCCCCCTTTGCCGGTTCGGCCAGGGGTGCAAGGTGGAATTCTTTGCTCTCGGTCGGTGGGAAATCAGAGAAGGAACGTGGGGACACCGGCGATTTAGACAGGTTCGGGCCGCTGGGAAGCGTAACACCCTACTCCTGTGTTCTAGTAGAACTGAGAATATGGGGGGAATCCGGAGATAGCCGAATCGGTCTCTCTCCTCTCTCTTAGGCCTGGGCCTCCTTTTTTATGGCAAGGGGCTACTACATGGGCCACGAGCTGTCTAAGAAAGAAAACATTTTTTTACATTTTGGGTTATCCTACTGTCGGAAGCAGTCTCTGACAGACGCCGCAGCACGCCTTCGCTCGGTCAGATGGCTCCTCCCAGGGTCGCCCACGTCTGTCTTCATTAAATGGCGGGCGACTTCTGCGTCCCGCCCGCACGGGAATTGGGAAAGTATCTGACCGGAGCTGGCGTACCAACTCCGGCCGTGAGACGAGAGACGGAAGGCTCTCATCATTCTGACGGGACGGGGCAAGGCGTGTAGCAGACCGCCTGGCGCGCGTGCGACGCACAGGCGACCTGGCATCACCTAACCCGCGATATGACCGGTCCGTGACCGATCACTCTTTGTGACCGGTCACGGACCGGATATGCACGCGCCACGCCGCATTAAACGCAGCGTAGTGCGCTCGTCTGAACCGCTATAAATGCAGTTAGGTGAGCTCTGCAGCGCTCACCTAACCTGCGCACGTGGCATCAAACCCACAGGGGGTCGGGGCGCCCCGGGCCTCGGGGGAGATCCGAGCGCGGCCCGACCCCGGGGGAAACCGGGAGGGCAGCCACCACGTCGCCCTTGGGCCCGACCCCTCCGGGGGAACGCGCCACGTGGATCCATGTGGCCGCCCTTCCCTTTGATCTCGATACCCCCGGACCCGTGTCACCGACACATACTTAAACCAAACCTTATGTTTCTTGCATCTTTTTTGAAGTCTTGAAATATTCTGTCGATGTTTTGCTGTTGTGATCCATCGGCGGGGTGTCTCAACATTTCGTCTTGTTTACGTTCTTCTGCATGTCAGCGCATCATTCTAGCATGCGCCTTGTTCCTGAACAAACGCCTCAGACGTGGTATTATTGGGAAATACCACATCACCTTAGCAGAAACTCTTTTCTTTGAATGTTGTCTATCAACATCACTAGGGTCATCTCGTCTAATCTTGTATCGTAATGCCTTACAAACTGGGCATGCTTCCAGGTTTTCGTACTCCTCACCGCGATAGAGGATACAATCGTTCGAACATACGTGTATCTTCTGGACTTCCAATCCTAGAGGAAAGACTATCTTTTTAGCTTCGTACGTTGTTTTGGGCAATTCGTTTCCCTCCGAAAGAATATTCTTTACGAGTTTAAATAACTCGCCAAATGCCTTATCAGTCATACCATTTTTTGCCTTTCATTGCAAGAATTCTAGCGTGGTACCCAACTTTTTGTGCCCCTGTTCGTAATCTGGATACAAGGACGTTTTGTGGTCCGCTAACATACACTCCAATTTCTTCACCTCCTTTTCACTTTCGCAGTCTTTCTTTGCGTCGCACAACATTTGACCAAGATCGTCTACACTATCATTTTCTGCAACAGCTCCGTCCGCCTCGCCTGTTGTACTATCTACAAATCCACCGTATTGAGCCCAGTCTGAAATGTTATTGTTTTCTTCTTTATCTTCTTCCATTGCAACCCCTAACTCTCCGTGAGAGGTCCAATAATTATAGCTAGGCATGAATCCCGACTACAAAACAAGTGGACATGAAGAATTCTTGATGTAGAATGCTCCTTCTGGTTTTTGCACTTTTTTCATGGACAACGTATAAAACTCTTCGTTTTGTGGGCATCAGCCACACTCAAAAAATAATGCGCGTCATCAATAAACTCCTTCGGCCGTCGGTCTGCGTTGTATTCATTGTCGATTCATCTACATCAAATAAAGAAATATAAAAGAAGTCCACGAAAGTAAAAATAATTAAATAAGCATTTAATAATTTAAAACATCATAATTAAAGTCAAAACTAGGGTGACACATAGAAAGCTCATATGCGGTCCTAATGAAGAGATTGTTGTTGAGCTGACAAAACTCTATGACCATTTTTTTATTACTGTGGGGGAATGCAAGGCTAAAGAGCCATGGTTAATTATATATAAATTCTAGAAGTTTTTTTAAAAATATAAATATATTTTTCATGTATTATCTTTATTTTAATTATTTTTAGAAGTTTTCTAAAAATTCTAAACATATTTTTAATGTATTCTTCTTATTTCTAACTATTTTAATGATTTTTAAATGGACTTAGTTTTCTATTTTTTTTCTTTATTTTTTATAATTTTTCTTTGTTGTCTTTTTTAACTTTTTATCCAATGTCTCTAAAATTATGATGTACTCTTATTTTCTCTAAAAATTTATTCTCTCTCATCTTTTTTCATATACCTTTTTTAAAGAGAATGACGTCTAGAAATATAGCTAAATGTAACATGTTAACCATACATCAATAGAGGATGAAGTTGCTTACCTTTTAAATCCCTTCGATTTGTGTAATATTACCAAAATACTTTCGTAAAAAATTTTGGCAGCACTCTCTTTCTCCTCCTCTTGACAGCAATAGCTCGAGCTGGAGAAAAAATAAGACATATAAAAATGAAATGATCTTTAGTACCGTTGATGTTACCAACCGGTACTAAAAAATCCGGAGGCCTGCCACGGTCTAACAAGTGTCAGACAAGGTTGAACCGGGACTAAAAACAATCTTTAGTACCGGTTAATAATAAAGCCGAGATATTTGTATTTTTGAATATCATGACGAAAGATCAGTTCTCCAGTATTGTTAATACTGCCTATGATCCGTTTTCGAGAAACCTCATCCCTTGTTATTGTTATAGAGCTCTAACTTCACCGGTGAAATTGCTAGCCAGGCGGCAAAGATGCAATTCTAAATCACGTGTGATAAAAATCTTCTTCAATTTGATTTGCCTCACACTAGAGTTGAGAAAGTTGAGGATATGCCACTCCATGCAAATAGCTTCAATAAAATACCACAACATTGTAATTGTTAAAATGTCACTAACAACATTGACTCATCTGTTTTTTTGTCATTATGGGGTTATTAATTCATTTTAATTTCTTCTTCAATATTTCCCACAGCCCAGTCGGCTGAAATGACCAAATTACACCCCTGATTTCTCTTTTTTCTTGAGTTTTTTAGACTACTCGCAAAATGCCAGTGCATTGCAACAGAAAAAATTTAAACACGATAAATATTAATCATTATGTATTTCTATTATATCTGTTATTGGTAGGTAGCTCTAAATTAATATCAATATACAGAAATCACAACACATTATTTACATGCCCTGTCTTTATTGTATTTTAAACCGGAGAAAGTCTTTTGCATTGATTCTTTTTTTAGATGCATTTACACGATTCAAGACTTGTCAGTTTCTGACATAATGGAAACTCCCTTTATTCCATTATTTTGTTGCACTATACAATCTGACAACTATTTTTAGCTTTAACTATAAATTTTTGAATCCACTAGAAAAACTACCCATGCGTTACAACGGGAAAAAAAAGAGAAAATTGAGAAAAAGTTAAGAAAGATTTATATTATGTAATTAATTAGAATACAAAATTTTCGGAATACCTGAGTATTTCTAAGTAGGTAGGTGTAGAATTAAATTAATTTACAAGTAAAGTAAAGTAAGTGTGAGAAATAAAATTACATGGCTGGATTTAATTTTTTTTAAATTATCCATGATTAATTACACTCTCTAAAATTTTGTTGGAATTTTCAGAGGTCAATTGCTAATTTTAATAATACAAACACTTTTTCAATATTTATTTAAATAAAAATCCAAATAAAAACCCTCCTTTCTCTTTGAGACAAGTTCGGCCCAGCAAGCAACCGAAAATCTAATTGACGTCCCCTACCGGCCCACTTTTCTCCTCTAAATAAAAACCCTCCTTTCTCTTTGGGCAGATTCGTCCCAGCAAACAACCGAAAGTCTAATTGATCTCTCTTGCCGACCCACTTTCCTCTCTTCTCTCCTTCGCTTAGCCCGCAAGCACACGTTCGGCTCAATAAAAAACCGAAAGTCTAATTTGTCTTTTTGACGGACGAAACAAAAAGTGACGAACGAAAAGTTACGAATATTTATAATAGGTATAGATATGTAGCCCTACGCGGACGAGACTTGATCCGACGATCTCCTCGTAGGCTGAACCATATAAACACACAAACAAACACATGCCAAAACGCATTAGAAGGAGAAGTATAGTTCAAAGCAGACCGTATCACGCAGCTGCAACGGCGACCCGCGCCACCATCCTGCCGTCGCCACGCGCACACTCCTCGCCGATGCACAACAGAGAAACACAGACAATTAATCCGACAGAATTAATGGAGACCGACGTGAAGTGAGGCAGCCGAGCAGGCTGAGACGGGAGGCCAAGCCATATCAGATGCGGCAAGTGCCAACCATAGAGGAAAACCTCTCAAAGTTAGTGTCCATGCATGCACCTTAACCCTACTTATCAACATAGGCCTTCAACGACCTCGCCTTCATCGTGGAGGGCTTCCTTTGTGCTCGCCCACAACTGCGTACTCACAGCGTGAGGCCTCTATCTTCCGTATTTTCTTCTACGGCGCCGCCGCTGACCAGGCTGCCGAGCCTGGCATGCGACCGAATCGGGTCATGTTCAGTACAACCAGTGACGAATCTAGAACGAAAATTATCTGGTGTCCCAACATACCTACTAACATATATATGACATTTTAATACTTGTTAACGTCAAAATTTGATAAGATTCTTTAGTGGATTCAGTTAAGAAAAAAAAGTTAAACAGCCGATGAAAGTTTATCTAGAAGAGACCAAGTTCAGAAAAGAATCGTGAAAACCATGACATTACAGTTTAATTCTATCTATTCATTAGGGAATATTTAGTAATTTTTTTATCTTTAAAAAGTTTTGTTTAGTGTCTGATTAGGACTTGAATCTTTCTTTTTATCTTTACGAAAATTGTAAAGTGTCCTATCAAAACTAGTATCAACCTGAGAGTATAAATATATACACCTAGGATCTCTGTAATCTATCTCTACAATTGAATAATATAACTTTTGGCACATCGTCACCCTAGTTTTCAAGATTTATTTTGACGAGTTCTTATTTTCGAGTTGGGCTGCATCGGTTGAGTTCGATCTCTGTTGACAAGATGAGTTTCGTCAATTTCGCTTGTATCGGTGGGGCTAGGGCTTCCTTGGTTGAGTCCGATACTCTGTCCCAACCGATGCAAGCGTTATTTATCATATATATTGTTCAATCTTAGTTGATATCATTGTTTGCTATTATCAGTCGATTCATCTCGAATCAACCGATACTATCCAAACTATTTTATTATCTAAGATTGGTCAATATATCTACCACCCCGAACAGCAGTTATCGGCCTATTTAGATCTATCAAATTTAGTTATGACTTGATGCTGCATCAGTTAGATTTGACCTACTAAGTTGTGTCTAAAATTATAAGAACTAACTTGCTCTATAATTGCCGATAAGGGTTCCATCGGGGTTTCAGTCAATCTTACCTGATAAAACTGTCTTTGTCTAAGATTGCTTGTTTTCTTTACTAGATATGTTATATCTATCATCTTATGTGAATATATCATTCCTTTAAATTTATTAAGCTTGTTATCGATCTTGTACTGTCTCGGTTAGGTCCGATCTGCTAAGAACTTGACTCGTTTAATAAATTTAACCAAGTATGATATTTTCACATAAGGCTGTATCGGAGCTCTAGCCGATACATTATCTATCTGCCTGTCTAAGTAAGTTTATGGTCTATTGTTTAAGTACATATAATCATTAGTTTAACTGATCTTGGTTACCAGCAACTAATACTGTCTCGGTTAGGTTCGATCTATCCTAGTTGTTTCTTTCAAAGAAAAACATTGAATTAGAAATTATATCACATTTATCTTTGAGCCGATCATAGTTACTTTGGGTCCTGTTTATATTATCCTATTTATCGGCTTGTTATTTGGAACATATAATTATATAGTAACTGACTTTCATATTATTAATCTTATGCTGCATCGATTTAGTTCAACCTATCAAGATTGATTTTATTAAAAAAAATTTATTTATAATATATTCAATCCAAATCTTGTCAATGCACAATATTCTTTCAACTATTTTAAGGATAGCCGATTTTTCTGGCATCGGCTGACAACATGATCTCTAATCGGCTCTGTGGTCGATTGGGCATTGACATTTAATGTTTGCAATTGTTTATCTTGTTGATTACAGGGTCAAATCAACCGGCACACCCTAAACTCGAATTTTAGGACTTACATTAGAGTGAAACAAATCTCTCAGGTCTTTGTGTGTGCGACCAATTTCGTGTCAACAATACTTTGATTATCATGGATTAGTATTGAAATTGCAAATTTTACCAGGTGTCCCAGGCACCAAGAAAGCATAAAGTAGATTCGTCCTTGAGTGCAAGGGTGCTTATATAGGGGATGTGGGCGCTTGTGCGCGAGCCTGAATCGGGCTAAGAAATCAGAGAATTGTTGGTCTTTACGAATTTGGAAACACGTGCATGGATTAACAACAACAACAGGAGGTAAACAAAAAAATCGTTGCGCGTGCTTTAAACGGACTCCACATTGCATGATGGACGAAATTTTCAAAGTGAATTGACGGACATCGGAAACGTCTTCCTCTTTGACGGAAAAGTATGCTATATCTGGCGTCGTGCACTCGTGCAGGAAGAAGAAACCGGATATGACCCTTTACACGGACCCTGCGATCTGGGAAGCAGAAGGAGAAAATACTATGTCTCCTGGTGCGTTGGATGCGTGAGACATATCCTAATCAGAACCAATTCATGAACAATCAGGCGGGACGCAAATAACAAACGAATTCAAAACATATTCGGTTACGTCGCGCGTTAAGTGGATGGTGGACAAAATTTGTTTATGACACATAGAACTCGACCAAAGGAACGCAAAAACCGCCACAAATACGGATAACGTATCAAAAATATCGACAAAAACATTTTTAATTTTTATAATCTTAAAGATTGACACTTGTTTCAAAGGGCTTCGCCAATTTAACATGCTTTATCAAAATAAGGTGGTGTTCTAGTCTCATTAAGATGAAGATGAAGATTAAGTGTTTTACGTAAAACGAGATGGTATTAATATATTATTAATTAAGTTTTAATTATTACAAACTTGAAAAATAGATTAATCAGCAATTTTCATATTGAAAGTTTTCGCACGAAATACACCGTTTAGCAGTTTGAAAAACGTGTCACGAAAATCTTCATCTTCATCCAACCATTGTTGGAGAAAAGAACGGACCTGGGCCCTGTTCGTTTCCTCTGAAAAGAGGAGATGAACTTTTGGATACTCGTGGCACGCTTTTCAAACTACTAAACGGTGTATTTCGTGCGAAAACTTTTTATATGAAAGTTGTTCTAAAATATGAGATAAATCCATTTTTCAAGTTTGTAATAATTAAAACTCAATTAATCACACGTTAATGTCACCTCGTTTTACGTGAAACACTTAATCTTTATCTTTATCTTCATCTTCAGGAGTTTCAAACACCACCCTGGTGTTCTTTTCTCCTGAAGATGAAGATGTAGGTGAAAATTAAGTGTTTTACGTAAAACGAGGTAATATTAACGTATGATTAATTAAGTTTTAATTATTATAAACTTAAAAAATAAATTAATCTGATATTTTAGAGCAACTTTCATATAAAAATTTTTCGCACGAAACACACTGTTTAGCAGTTTGAAAAACATGCCACAAATATCCAAATTTTCATCGCTTTTTTCAGCGGACTCGTTGCCCATTGGGTTTTTTTTTCCTTTCCATTTTTCTCATTAGATGACCGAAATGCTCTTGGGCCACTCCACCCTGTCCGTCCCCTCACATGGTTGGGTTGAACCAGACGAAGCCGCCGCCGCTTCTCGCTCTGTCGACCGGCGCCCACCACCGCTCCGGCAGTGCAACAGCTCGAGGTCAGTATCCGGCGACGGCCGGCGGGCAGGAGGCACCTCGAGGCCCAGGTCAAGGTCGGGAACCATCAGTGGCGAGTGGCGATTTTCTTTCTGATGCACCCCTCCAAAACCACCGCCACCGTCGTCGCCAATGTCGCCGCCGCGGCCCTCCCCCGTGCCGCCACGCCGCTCGATGCCCGCATGGTCAAGACGGGCTTCGACGTCCTCACCTACCGGCTCAACCTCGGCCTACGCTCCCTCGTCTCCTCCGGCCACCTTCACCGCGCCCGCGCCATGTTCGACCAAATGCCCCACAAGAACATCTTCTCCCTCAACCTCATCCTCTCCGCCTACTCCAGGTCCGGCGACCTCCCCGCCGCACAATACCTCTTCCTATCCTCCCCTCATCGCAACGCCGCTACCTGGACAATCATGATGAGCGCGCACGCCGTTGCCGGCCGAACCTCCGATGCCTTGTCTCTCTTCCGCGGCATGCTCGGGGAGGGTGTCGTTCCAGACCGCGTCACCGTCACCACCGTGCTTAACCTGCCTGGATGCAGTGTCCCGTCGCTCCATCCCTTCGCCATCAAGTTCGGTCTTGATACCAATGTTTTCGTCTGCAACACGCTGCTGGACGCCTACTGCAAGCACGGCCTCCTTGCTGCAGGCCGGAGAGTCTTTCTGGAGATGCCCGATAAGGACACAGTCACGTACAACGCCATGATGATGGGCTGCTCCAAGGAGGGACTGCACACCGAGGCGCTCCAACTATTTGCTGCTATGCGCAGCGCTGGTATTCCCGCCTCCCACTTCACCTTCTCCAGCATTCTCACAGTCGCAGCAGGTATGGCTCATCTCCTCCTTGGGCATCAGATTCACGCTCTCGTGCTTAGATCCACCTCAGTGTTCAACGTGTTTGTTAACAACTCATTGCTCGATTTCTACTCCAAATGCGATTGCCCTGGCGACATGAGGAAACTGTTTGATGAGATGCCAGAGCGGGACAATGTTTCCTATAATGTGATTATTGCAGGCTATGCTTGGAACCAGTGCGCTGACACGGTGCTGCGGCTGTTCAGGGAGATGCAGAAGCTGGGTTTTGACAGGCAGGTGTTGCCTTATGCTAGTATGCTAAGTGTAGCTGGGTCTCTGCCTGACGTGCACATCGGGAAGCAAATACATGCTCAGCTGGTCCTTCTGGGCCTTGCTTCTGAGGATCTTTTGGGCAATGCGCTGATTGATATGTACTCAAAATGCGGCATGCTCGACGCTGCAAAGAGTAACTTTTCTAACAAAAGTGAAAAATCTGCCATTTCATGGACTGCAATGATCACTGGGTATGTGCAGAATGGACAGCATGAAGAAGCACTGCAATTGTTCTCTGACATGAGAAGAGTTGGTCTAAGGCCTGACAGGGCAACGTTTTCAAGCATCATCAAGGCTTCCTCAAGCCTCGCAATGATTGGGCTAGGAAGGCAATTGCACTCGTACCTCATTAGGTCAGGCTATAAGTCCAATGTATTCTCCGGAAGTGCCCTTGTTGACATGTACGCAAAGTGTGGCTGTTTGGACGAGGCACTACGGACATTTGATGAGATGCCTGAGAGGAATTCCATCTCGTGGAATGCTGTTATTTCAGCCTACGCTCACTATGGAGAGGCAAAGAATGCCATCAGGATGTTTGAAGGCATGCTTCATTGTGGTTTTAATCCAGATTCAGTCACCTTCTTGAGTGTTCTAGCAGCATGCAGTCACAATGGTCTTGCAGATGAATGCATGAAGTACTTTCACTTGATGAAACACCACTATAGTATATCACCCTGGAAGGAACACTATTCTTGTGTTATAGATACATTGGGTCGGGTAGGCTGTTTTTCTCAAGTTCAGAAAATGTTGGTTGAGATGCCATTCAAGGCTGATCCAATAATATGGACCTCCATTCTTAACTCATGTCGAATTCATGGAAACCAGGAATTAGCTAGAGTGGCAGCTGATAAACTGTTCAGTATGGAACCCACAGATGCAACACCCTATGTTATATTGTCCAACATATATGCCAGAGCTGGTCAGTGGGAAGATGCTGCATGCGTGAAGAAGGTTATGAGAGACACAGGGGTTAGGAAAGAGTTGGGTTACAGTTGGGTTGAAATCAAGCAAAATATATACAGCTTTTCTTCAAATGATCTAACCAGCCCAATGATAGATGAGATTAAAGACGAGCTAGAGAGATTATACAAAGAGATGGATAAACAAGGCTATAAGCCCGACACAACCTGTGCCTTGCATATGGTGGATCATGAGTTAAAGCTGGAGTCGTTAAAATACCACAGTGAGAGATTGGCCATTGCATTTGCTCTGATTAACACCCCACCTGGGATACCAATCAGGATTATGAAGAATCTGACTGCATGCCTAGATTGCCATGCCGTCATCAAGATGATGTCAAAGATTGTGAACAGAGATATTATTGTAAGAGACTCACGCAGGTTCCACCATTTCAAGGATGGGGTTTGCTCCTGTGGAGACTACTGGTAGGAGCTTGGCTAGCTGCCGCCAGGAACGGAAAGGGTTGTAGTCAGATGAAGAATGCAGGCTGCAACTGCTGGTGGATGACCGAAGATTGAGGAGACATCTCTCAGGTACAGTCTATGTATTTCCTCCATCCCAAAATATAACAATCTAGGACTGGGTTGGACATATCCTAGTAGTATATAATTTAGGACAGAGAATTTACTTATTATGAATGAGGATTTGTAATTAGTGTAGCCCTGGTGTGATATTGGTACTACTCTACATTTTAAGTTTGCAGATTGTGCTTTCTTTGTTTTCAAAAAGAAGTATCCAGTATTTTTTTTCTTGCATAGATGTTACTGCCTTAATGGAAGTGAGTCTGAGGGTCATTTTGCAGTACTCCGTTTCAATTTACTGTTGAAGGAATTTGGGCCGTGGCTCCCTGCTCCCCCGTGGCTCGTCTTCTGCGCGCCGGTATTGATCAGCATCGCAACAACAAGATGATCCATCCATAAGACGAAAGTAATGCTCTCCTTTCCTGCCTTTTCCCTCCCTTCCATTTACAGATTGGCTGTCTTTTAGTAATGTTGACTAATGTAAACGTTTCAACATACTAGGTTCATATGGGATCGGAGCAGGATTTCTTTCTAGGATGGACGCCGGAACAAACCTCCTTGGGTGAGAGTCCAAAACCCTGTTTTTATTGTGAAAGTTTCAATTTTTCAGGCATGGGACAAAATGAAAAGCCATGAAAATGATGAGACCGTAGCATTATGCTTTGATTCATATGTTTCAATTTTTCTGTTGCATTCTGACATTTTGAAGGCATCAATGCGATGTGAAATCTGGGGACTCCAGGGGGAGTGCGTGTGGTTGGTTATCAGATGATGGCGTGTGAGAATGGAATGGATGAAATCTCGGTGCGGTGTGTGGTTGGTTGGTCAGTGTCTGGGTGGTCACAGTCGCGCGCGCATATATCCAATCCATTATCCATTCCTTTCCTTTCCTTTCCTTGATGTAGTAGTAATAGTAATTTTATCTCCCTGCAGTGTGATATATTACTCATCCATTCCATCCGCGACAGCACGGGGAGCGTAGCATGCAGGTGCAGGTGCAGATGCAGATGCAGCAGGCTACCACCATTCTCAGCAGCGGCAGCAGCAGCCGGCCTTGGACGCCGTGGCGCCATCCTATCCCAGTAGTCTCCTCCCCAAGCCCCGCCAAAAACAAGAAGCATGGCCTCCGACTCCGAGCAGCCATGGCCATGGTCTCCTCCGAGCTTCCTGACCTGAGCGCAATAGTAAGCTGCTTTGATCTTAATTTCTTGAGCATTACTAGTATGTAGAGAAATTAGTTATTGATGGATGGATGGATGGTGGTGCAGCAACGCGTGGTGCTGGACATCGAGGGCACAACGACGCCCATCTCCTTCGTGGCGGACGTGCTCTTCCCCTACGCGCGCGACAATGTCCGCCGCCACCTGGCCGCCACTTACGGCAGCAGCGAGGAGACGCGCGCTGACGTGGCCCTGCTGCGCGCGCAGGTGGAGGAGGACCTCGCGCAGGGCGTCGACGGCGCCGTGGCGATCCCGCCGGATTCGGAAGGGGAAGGCGCCGTGGTGGAGGCCCTGGCGGCGAACGTGGAGAGCATGATTCGCGCGGACAGGAAGGTGACGGCGCTGAAGCAGCTGCAGGGGCGCATCTGGCGGCGGGGCTTCGACAGCGGCGAGCTGCGGAGCGAGGTGTACGACGACGCGGCGGAGGCGTTGCGGAGGTGGCGTGCCAAGGCCTACATCTACTCCAGCGGAAGCAGGGAGGCCCAGCGCCTCATCTTCGCCAACACCGCTGCACACGGCGATCTCCGCGACCACCTCTGCGGATTCTTCGACACCACAATAGGGTGGGTGGGTCACTCTTGTTTCTTCTCTTCTCTTCTACCATAGCTGTGGCTTACCATCACCAACTAATTCACCATGCATGCAGTGCCAAGCGCGAGGTTAGCAGCTACTACGAGATCTGGCAGACTCTGGGCACGGACCGCCCCTCCCAGATCCTCTTCTTGACAGACGTCTACCAAGAAGCCACTGCGGCAAAGACTGCAGGTCAGTCTCAGTCTCCGTCAGCTCACCTCAACAAATTTCCCATCCCCTCCGCCGCTGCTCTGCACATTAACATCACTCCAAGGAGTACTTCAGTATTTTGATTCATCACACCTCTACTAATCACAAGCATATTTTCTTGCGCCGCAGGCCTTGAGGTGCTAATATCTGTCAGGCCTGGAAACGCACCGCTCCCTGATAATCATGGTTTTCACACAATCACATCATTCGCTGAAATTTCCATCTGAACCTAGCCAGAAATGTCTTGTTTCCTACTAGTACAATCTGATCTGAACAATATTCTACCGTACGCTAGCAGCACAGTTAGCAAGTGGAATGTTAGGTTTAAGGCAGACAATCTGGTGTGTAAATAAATGTGTAATACTCCCAATCAAGCTAATACTATCAGGTTTCCATTCCATCCAAACCTGGAACAACAATTTCAGATGCATATACTATTCCTTTTCCCGCATAAAGACCGTCAATGTCTTACTGAATCTAGTAAAATTAGCACATATATCCTACTTTGTCTGATCCAATGAATCATTAATTCCCTACCATCAACCTTGCATTTCAACATCCGTAGATTCAAGCTCCATATTGTTTGACTGAATCGAGACAACAAGATCCTCAATTTTCAGAGGAGCATGCCTAGCAGCATACTGGAACAAAGCCTGAACATACAAAAGGCGATCAAACCATTGGCCACAAGGCATGAATGAGATGATATTTTCTCAACAAAAATGCATTCTCAAGAGGCCACTTACTTTCGAGTGGCTGTCAGCAAAAGCGCGAGCACGATTCGGCTTTCCAACAAATTGCAGCTCACTAATCTCCATCTTTCCATCCACAAGTTTCACTCTTTCATCTCTGACAGCAAAGCGAAGAAGATTCCCTGGCCGCAGGTTTGACTGTACAGCCATGTAACAGTAAGTTAATGCTTCAGACAGGTTCAGGTAAGGACTGAAATCACAGTGAAGGAAGGCACTTCTGGTGCCTAATCAGGATAAGCACGTTACTTTTTAAGCATAACATTGTAACACTTCCAGACAGGGTAACACAATCAATATAACCATGCATTGGTTTCATATCAACAACTAAAAGCTTGGAGCACCATGTGGAAGGTACTCTGATGCAGATTTCCACCCTTAAAGACCAGGGAACCATGAAAGCATAGAATCCTATGTAATTATCACTTGTTTTTTTGAATGTAGGCTGCATTACGCAACAGTACCTTCTGAATGAATTCATTGTCCAAGCTACCAAACACAACTGGAGGATCATCAGAAGTAGTAAGCTTTCCATCCTCTTGCAGCTCCAGCACAACCTGATTGGATAGGAAGAAACAATGCACATGAGAAGTATTCTCTCTGTCCCATAAAAAACAAACCTATGATAGGATGTGACACATCCTGATACTACGAATCTGGACAATCTTCTATCCAGATTCATAGTATTAAAATATGTCACATCTTGTCCTATGTTTGTTTTTTATGGGACGGAGGGAGTATTGTATTGGGGAACAGAAGTAGTAGCAGGGCATCAGAGTTGACAACATCTTCGTCTGAGAATATTGAAGATGATAATTATTAAATATGATGCCCTTTTGTAAAGAGAAACAAAATGCCCCAAAATGGAGTTCTATCGGCAAAATATATTATCTTGCTAGCTGCGACATGAAGCAAACATTGAAAGAAGGAAACATACATGCTGCTCACTTGGGACTTGTCCCTTGCTATCTGTGTCAATAACATATTGACTACAAGCCTCATCTTTCCAGACCAGTGCAAGGGGTGTGATACCAGCTAGATAATGTGCATGTCTTTTAAGAGAAACACAAGAAAATCAGTTAGTCAATGCAGTGATGTAAACTGTAAAGGCAGCTAGCAGATATGAGGGCATGTCTAATAAAGAAGACATCATCAAAGGTAGAAAGAGAAGTTACTTGTTGTAAAATAGCAAGCCATCTTTCACATATGGTGTGCTTCCTGAGTATGCTGCTTGAAGACCCTGAAGCGTGCACTCGTATATAGGGACAGCACTGAATCTGTATCGATGGTACGTTGATGGAGGATCACCAGCAGTGGTCTCCGTGAGCTTAGAATTCACCCAAAAGAACCTAAACTCAGCGGTGCAGTCGTACAAGGAGTAGCCTCTCCAACAGATCATATCAATGATGTAATATGTTTCATCAGGCTGCAGTACAAGAGGCACGACAACGTTATGAATGAACAAGCCAAAAAAAAAAGGCAGGTCGAGAAGGATGGATCAGGTGGTAGCACCTCATGAAAGATGCAATCAAGGATAGAATAGGAACTTGCTGGTCCGGAGATGTCTCTCTTTGATCCATTTGGAAGAGCGGAAGGGAATCGGTGGAGAATGGATCCGTTTCGCAGCCTGCTAATGGTCATGCCGTTGCAAGAGACGACCAAGCACCGTTTCCCGGCAGGTCTGGCAAAAACATGCCTACACACAGAGAAATTGTTGAGGCCGATCGATCCTTTGTTGAAACTTGTAGGAGTAATAGTATGCTTGTACTACATACAGCTTAAGCAGTAAAAGTGAAATTTGCAGGTTAACAATCATAACTAACATAACACATAACAGGGGTACTCGAATTGAAATGCGTACTGTATGTAGTAAAGAGAAGGAGCCAGGAGAGGGAGAGGGAGGGGAAGGCACCAACCAGTCGGTGGCGAGGTGGGGAGGGGCGTCAGCCATCCACTCGGGGAGCATGATCTGGCGGGCGAACCAGCGGCGCGCATCGGAGCCGCGAAGCTTGGAAGCGGCCTCGGCGACGGTGGGCTCATGATCGCGCTCGCTGTCGCCCTCCACTGCTGTGTCGGCAGCGGCAGAGGACGGGGAGAGAAGGGAGTTGGCGAGGCTGCGGGCGCGCGCCTGGGCGTCAGCGCGGCGGGCAGACTGGACCTGGAGGGCGAGGTCGCGGCGGCGCTGCTGGTCGGAGATGGCGGGGCGCTTGTAGGGTCGATGCGGCGGCGGCGGCGCCATGGCTGAGAGAGACACACACGGACGCCCCGAGGAGATGGGCACTGACGAGAGCCGTGGGCCCGTCACCCTTGGCCCGACGGACCAAACAACCGAACCACAAGAGAGAGATCTTAATGGGCCGCCGGCTGTTCCCTTGCAAGTACTAAGTAACATCGAACAATAAGTTCACTGTTCGTCCCTCAATTTGTCGCAGAATCTGAAAGTCATCCCTGAACCGCAACATAGATATGACGCTCCCTCAACTCTCAAAATGAGTGCAAATAAGGTCTCAAGGTGGTATTCGGCTAACGTGGCGCCTACGTAGTGTTGATGTGATACTTAAAGTCAGAAAAAAATCATGAGACCCGCATGTCAATTAGTGTTCGATTAAAAATAAAAAAATTTCAGTGAGACCCACCTATCATCCCTCTCTATATGGTGAGGGAAGCAACACTGCCATCTCCGTCCCTCCAGCGTCGCCGACACCTCGCCCATGCTTCTGTGCGAAGGAGGACCGGCTATGCCCCGCCTCTCGCCGCCTCCATCCTCGCTACGCTGAGGAAATGTGGCGGTCGGCCATAAATTGCTGCCATGGAGAGGATTGGAAAGAGAGGAGAAGGGTAGAGAGAGAAGAGAGTACTAGCCACTGACATGTGGGGGGGCGTGAGTTCCACGCTGACTCACCTTTGTCACATCAGCTAAAAATGCACATAATACTACCAAGGACCTTGAATGATCCAATTCTGTAAATTGAGGGGTCCGTCAGATTTGGTACTTCGGTTAGGGACGAATGTTAGACTCGACAATAAACTGAGGGACCTAACTTATTCCAACATCGAATAGTGCGCGTGGGCCTAGGCCTGGGCCTGGCCGGGCCCAACAAGACGAGAAACAACTACTCCGACGAGTCCCTTCCCCTTGTTGAGATTTGGGATTTGAGAAGCTGCTGCTCCTCCCCTCCCCACAATCGAATCGCATCGCATCGAATCCTCCTCCTCCTGGCTCCAGCCGAAGAAACCAAACCCTAGCCCCGTCGATCTCCCTCTCCTCGCCTCGCCTCGCCTCGCCGGCTTGCCGCATGGCGGCTCCCAAGCCCATCTGGGTGCGCCAGGCCGAGGAGGCCAAGCTCAAGTCCGAGGCCGAGACCGCCGCCGCCGCCAAGGCCGCCTTCGACGCCACCTTCAAGGCCCTCTCCGCATCCGCCGCCGACGATCCCGACCAGGACGACGACCTCCACCGCCCCTCTTCCCCGGCCCAAGCCTCTCGGGACGCCTACTCCGACGCCGACGACGACGACGACCGCCCCCATGCCCCTCCCGGTCCAGTCGACCCCTCCAAGTCCTCCGCCGCCGGCCCCGGCATCGCTGGCGGTTCCGCCGGTGCCCCCGCCACCTTCACCGTCGTCTCCAAGGACCGGGACTCGCGCAGGGTCCCAACCGGCGGCGCGCGCGTCCGCGTCCGCGTTTCCCCGGCAGCTGGCGTCGGCGGCGACGACCTCGACGGTGCAGTCAAGGACAACGGCGACGGCTCCTACGCCGTCACCTACGTCGTCCCTAAGCGCGGCAATTACATGGTCCATGTCAACCTCGACGGCTCGCCCGTCATGGGGAGCCCCTTCCCCGTCTTCTTCAGCGCATCCAACACTGCCGCTAGCGTCACCTCCACCTTCCCGGCCACGCTTCCGGCTGTCTCCTCCGCTTACCCCAACATGGTCAACCAGACCATGCCCAACATGCCAAACTACGCAGGCGCCCTCTCGGGTGCCTTTCCCAGCCTTCTCGGCCTCATCCCTGCTGCGTCTACTGGTGCTTCTGGTGGGGTTGTGCTGCCTGGTGTTGGTGCCTCGCTTGGGGAGATATGCCGGGAGCATATCAACGGTAAGTGCACTAAGGCTACAGACTGTAGTAAGCTCAACCACCCGCCACAGCAGCTGCTCATGTCCGTGCTAGCTGCCACTACATCTGTCGGCGCTCTCAGCCAGGCGCCCATGGCACCTTCTGCTGCTGCCATGGCTGCTGCTCAGGCCATCATGGCTGCACAGGCACTGCAGGCACATGCTGCGCAGATGCAGGCTGATTCCAAGGCTGCAGGAGGGGAGGCTTCAGGTAATCCCTCAACCTTTAAGGAACGTTGTTTTCTTGCCCCTAGGTGTTCTATGATTGAACTAGGAACCATGAGTTATGAATGTATAGTCTGCCTCGCATACTTGCATTGTTTATTTACCATTCTGCAAAATGCTTGCTTAGATTTCAGTTTCTGTGCTGATGCTCTTGATTTTTACTACCTTAGTCATCTTTACTACTACAGACTCTATATGGAACTTCAGTTTAATTGCATAAATATTTCTGTTGTTTTGCTGAAGCTAGCTAAATGCCTGTATAATTGCTATGGATGAAAACAAATCATACACTTCCTGAGCAGATTAAACGAATCTGAGTTTTTTTTTTTACATTAAGACACCCTCCATACTTTTGTCACTGGGAGTGCTTCTGAAATTAGCTTTAATACTACATATATTTGTGGCTATTCAGTTATCTTAGATCTTTCTAGAAAACATTAAATTTGTAGCTGAGATAAAATGAGAAAACAGTGGTATTTGAAGGGACCAATATGTAATACTGAAGAACTTAAACAGTGTTTCTTTTTCGTGCCAAAGGATACATTGCTTACGTTGTACGTTCCATTGTTGTAGGTTCAACAGATAAAACTGATAAAGGTGATGCTCTGAAGAAAATGGTTCAGATTAGCAACCTAAGCCCACTTCTTACGGTGGATCATATTAAGCAGCTATTTGGGTACTGTGGCAAAGTGGTTGATTGCACCATCACAGACTCAAAACATATTGCATATGTAGAATACTCCAAACAAGAAGAAGCAACTGCAGCGTTGGCACTCAACAACATGGATGTTGGTGGTCGCCCCTTGAATGTGGAGATGGCTAAATCCCTCCCTCCCAAAACTAATTTGGCAAATAGCAATCTGCCCATGATGATGCAGCAAGCTGTTCAGTTGCAACAGATGCAATTCCAGCAGGCACTGATAATGCAGCAGACAATAGCAGCTCAACAGGCTGCTGCACGCGCAGCCACCATGAAATCTGCCACTGAAGCAGCAGCTGCAAGGGCTGCTGAGATAAGCAGGAAGTTGAAAGCGGAGGGCTTCGGTGGGGAAACTGTCGAAGAGAAGGATGCTAGAGGGAAGTCAAGGTAGTGCTTGATTCTTCTTTAATTTTACCTGAACTGGTATGGTATGCTTTTAGTATTTGTTGATTAGATTTTTTTTCTTATATTGTAACAAATTCTGGTCATTTGCTCGTAAAATTTAGGTGACAGAGACTATGCTCTCATCCCTCACGGTTCTTATCAGCCTCAATTGTAGGAAATGAAATTAGATTATTTATTTACTTCTGTGCAGAAAATCTTGCTATGTTCTTTTTCGTACTGAGGTGTGATTGATGGGGCACATGCTATTAGAAAGTTGTGCTTTATTTTGAAGAGGTGGCTTTTGTTTTCAACAATGTGGTTCTGTTATTCAACATATATTTCACTTTTTTTTGTATATATGTATGTGTGGTTTCTTGTATCAATATTCAAAATGAAGCATCCATCAGAGAATGGAAGATGTCTCGGCATTTTGACTTCCAGCAACATGACTCATTAACTGTATGGGAGCATGAATTTTCACCTATCTCATTTTTAACCTTAGACATTGCCCCTGCTTTGAACAAAAAGAAAAAAGAAAAAATATCATTTTTTTACTTTATACATATTGCAAGATGGACATTGACTGGTATGCCTATTTTATAGGTCGCCATCACCTTCTGCCCGTAGATCAAAATCTCGGTCAAGATCACCTATCAAGTACCGTCGGAGCAGGCGGTCTAGATCATACTCTCCGCCGGTTAGACACACGCGAGGGCGCAGATCACGATCACCATCAAGATCTTACCAGTCAAAGTATGGTAGTGATCGATCTCATCGGGATGATAGGGACAAGTATGGCAGGCCTGGGAGAAGAGAGAGCGACCGATCTCGTGACCACTATTCATCTAGCTCAAGAAGAAACAGAAGTAGAAGTATAAGTCCAAGGTATAAGAAGTCCTCCAGATCTGATTCTCGGTCACCCAAGCGACACAGAGAAGAAAGTTTAAGCCCTTCAAAATCACGGAGGTCAGCTCGAGCTGGTTCAAGGTCACCCAGACAGCACAAAGGAAGCAAATTGTCGCCAACTCGTGACCATCATTCTTCTCGCCGTAGTAGGCGTTCTAGATCCAGATCTCAAGAGAAGAATCGCAACAGTGATAAAAAGGACAGCAAAAAATCTGAGATGGAGGATAAAAAAAGGAGATCTGATAGAGGCAATAGAGGTGACAAAGATGAAAAGTATCTAAAGGATCCAATGGAAGATAAGAAAGTAGATGTGTCTTCCGTTGCTCATAAAAGGAGTTCATCCGCATCAGAAGATGAAATGCTGAATAGTAATTCCAAGAGATCTAAACATGATGCTGCTTTGGAGTATGATGAGAGGAAGGATGAGGATCATATTGAGGAGGATAGAAGGGATTTGGATTCTGTGGGATCAAAATCTGAGAAGAGAAGCCTAGGAAATGGTGATCATGAAAAACAAAATCATGATACAAATAGGAAAACAGACAACAAGAGTCATGACAGGGATGATTCTTCTCGTAAGGACAGAAAATACAGAGAGGATGAATCAAGACATTCTAGAGATAGACGTTCCCATCATTCATCTTCAAGATCCCATAGAAGTTCAAGGGATTCAAGGGAAAAGTATCATGGAGATACCACTGATCAGCATAAATCAAAGAAATCAAAAGAAGGTTCCAAGTCTAGGAAGGATGATTGTCTCCTTGATGATACCTTGTCTTCAGATAGAAGGAAAGTTCAGAGTGAGGACTCTCCTCGTAGGAAGCATAACCAGTTAGCAGCTAGTTCAGATGTTCATGGCATCAAGCATGATACTGGAGTTAAGCTGCCAAATGATTTCTCAGAAGCTGATCAGGGTTTCCAGGAAGCCAAGCAAGTCGTTCATGAAACTGATATGTCCTCTGCACCACGCCTTGAGGACCCATTTCTTGCACAAGACAAACAAGATAACCCTATTGTTGCTGGCCTTAATGGGCGACATGAACCTGGAGTTGATGGTGCATTTGTGGGCACTGAAGAGTCTGCTATATGATATTAACCACAGTGTTTACTTGATGGCTGCCATATCATTCAGTTGGCTGATCACAGGATCTACTTGATCAGTGGATGCAGATAGATGAATTGGTGTTTGTTATCTTCCTTTCTGATTTAGGAGTTTTATTTGCAGGATATGGAGAACATGGAGAACTTGAGTGCTGACCGAAGTGTTCATCTGATCTATAAAAATGTACTCATTAACTCTTCAGATGGAGATTTTTTCTGTGGAGTAAACTTTTAGATGTAACGCTGGAGTTTGTGAGGTGATTTAGTACTGTGAGGTCAAACCAACCATATATTTGTCGTTGCAGGCTTGTGGTTCCATGAAGAGTTGGAGCTCATTCTGGGATGTCAATTGGAGATACAAGGGAGGTCACACTTTTCCATTCTCAAGTAAAGTCCATTATACAAGGCTATATAAACCACTTCTCTTGTAGGCTGTGATACATTTCAATTGGCATGCTTTGGCTAGTGCAATGATCCAAAGATGTTTCTATATGTAAACATCCTTTGATTAAGTTGCCATGCTCCCTGTATTTGTTATGCGTATGATTTTCATCATGTCTGCATCAGTAATGGTCGAAAAGATCTATAAGCTTAATATGTATTTAATTCTCAGAGCACGTAACCAGTCCATTTTACTTTGTATTTTGATTAATGCAGAGACTTGCCCTGTGGTTCTTGTTTACTATATTGCCTGCTGCTTAATTCTGATCAGTCCATCTAAAATTAATGTGTATTTCTTTAAAAAAAATAGTATGTGTGTGTAATTGAGTATATATCCTGGTATTCATTGTTTTCCTTTCCCTTCTGTTTTCTTTTTGTTCCTTTTTTCCCTTATTTTTCTGAGAAACAGGGTCCATCCGAGAGGCCAATGTAAGTGACTGGTGAGGAAATTGTTGATAAAGTCCGAGCAACCTTTTACCCTTGATAGTTCCAGAGATAAGAAGCATATCTTTGAAAAGTAGCATTATTTGTGTCTTTCTTTAGTGACTTTGCATTTATGTTGGTTTAGTTACTAAGCACTGCCTCTGCAAAGAGATATTGGTGCTTTACTTGCTGTGATTGGTGGTGTCATTGGAAAACCTGTGCAGGGTTTTCAAAGGCGGTTGCTGTTGGAGTATATCTGAGGGAAGTCAGTTAAGTCTAAGAGCTGCCTGCCTGTAGAAGAGGTAAGGGTTTATGATGTGCTCTTGATAAGATTTAAACACCCACAGATTATTGCCTCTGGTTTTGATCTTGAATTGAGGTTGTGCTTCTGCGGATGTATTATACTCTTCCACTGTATTGGGTTACTGTTAGAATCTTGATATTCGTTTTTACAGCACAAACTGGTGTATATGCGTGTTGGCGGTATGTCAGCATTCCTCTTTGTGCTTGTGTTTTTTTCTTTTTTTTTTCTGTGTGTGTTTGGTTGTCTTGATTTAGGAGCGCTGTTGGGTATTGGGCGGTCACTCGATGGAGATGTCGTGTTGGAGGCTGCTGGATCGTTAACAGGGTGCCGCTGAATCGGCAGATTCAGTAGTAGAATAAGAGTTGATGTTAAGCTCAACTCAGTATGTGTTTGGGGTGAATGTTTGGATTTAACTGAAACCATTGCAAAAGGACCTGCCTTGGGACTTGGGAGGAGATGCTTGGAGTTGTAGCTGGTTGAGCATTAGGTTAGTAAAAAACATTAACCACTGGATCTAGTTTTCCTTTACTACCTCCGTCTCTCAAAATAAGTTCATTTTTCATTTCTTCCACACATACCAATATAAAATCAAAAAGACTAGAATATTCATATTTTATTAAATCTTAATGCAACTATTTATCACTTTATTTTTTTTCCCAATATAACTATTTTTTATTTTTACAAATTTTGATGTAATGATTATTCAAAATGAACTTAATTTTGGAACAAATAAAAGAAGTTAGAAATGAACGTAATATGGGATGGAGGAACTAGCTGGTTGAGCATAGGTTAGTAAAAAACATTAACTATTGGATCTAGTTTTCCTGAACTGCCATTTTGTCTTGTTGATGACTGTTAGTCAATGTACTAAAATTTGGCGGCGAACAGCAAAAGAGCGTGCGTGCATGATTGTATTTTGAGGCAATCCAACAGTTGAGTTGTGTGCAATGCATAAGTGCTGCTGTTGGATCTTGACAGAAGTCCGTGACTGCCAAAAAAGCCGAAAATCAACGCAGGAATGAGGAGAAAAAAGTATCCTGTGTTCGGTTTCATTAGCAATAGTAGCTTGCTGTCGCGGGATCATTTCATGTTGCCATTTTGCTGGTATAAATTAGCAAGGTGCAAAGCAGTGGCGGAGCAGGAAGATTTTTGAGTACGGATAAATTTTAATATAATTAATATTTGTTATAAAAATTTTATCATCAATTTACTTATTAATATTAAAATTTAATGAAGTTTTCGTCGATGAGTCCGGATGGCTGCCCGGGCTAGCCGGATGATGGCTCCGCCACTGGCGCAAAGGCATTGGATACAGCGATAACAATCTCTAGTTTTAATAATTTTATTTTTACTCTGCTCTTGTTTTGATACGTCGAGATCCGTTCGTTCGTTGTTCATACATCTGGGTTTTGGCTCCATCCAGAATATGAGTAATAAGTATGATACTATCTCCAACTGACTGCTTGCATTCATGCAGAGCCACATCACTACAGCAGAGGCGGCTCTTCATTCTTGTTAAAAGGTGTAAGGCATTTTATGAGGACTAGTAATATGATAATAGGCTAAATTAGAAACATGTTGCAAAGGCATACTCGTTCAAGGGGAGGCTACCTACAAATCCTGACCTGAACCATACTGATTGTAATTATGATCTATATATTAATAATAAGTTGGTATCAGATCTACACCTTAAATATAAATTATATTAAAGTGACATGATGAGTGGAGAGAAGAAAGCGGCAACATATAATAAATATCGATGACTTTGCATGTCGACACCATAGCGGGTCCTTTTATATTTGATTGATGCCATGCCATAGTAGACTAACTGGAGTACTCCAGTATTTAGAGAAGGAACATTCTGAGTTTTTCTTTTGCATATCAATATATCATCATGGCTTGTGTAGCTTGTGCTTAAACCAGCCATGACATGAATAACGAAAATATAATACTTATACTGGGTACTGTTGAGGTGTCTCTCTTCTCTCTTGACGAAAATCTCTTGGAGAGGAGATGGCGGTGTCCTTAGTGTTGTAATCTTTATGGAGATGTTGTTTTCGAAGAGTCCGTTCTATGGTGTTATAGGCGGCGACCGGTCATGCATAGCGGCGGCCAGTTTGGTGCTAGGCTTTTTCCTCAATAGCATGTGTTTGTGTTGTTAGCGCGTGGTTTGGGTGTGCACTTTTTTTCCTCGATCTTCGGAGACCTTGTGGGAAAAAAGTGAAAAAAAACTAATACAATATGGTGTTGTAGACATGTACTACATAATCCGTGGCACAGCAAAAGAGTAAATAGCGCATTAGAAAAAGTTTTTGTTGGGAGTATAGTGTAACACTTGAGAAAATTCCTAAATAAAAATACACCGACCAAAAAAAATCATTTCTGATTTATTTTTATAATTTTGCATCATGCCGACAATTTCTTTATTTGTTTTATGCCCAGTGCCAAACTTTTATTGAAAATTTTCAATTTTTCTACTCCTCTGATCTTTTGGTTTTTGTCCCAAGATTTTCACTCTGACCGAAATTAGTTTTGCTATAAAAAGTCCGCTTAAACTCACTCTACTTGGGCCTTTTTGCTACAAGCCTTTTTCCTAGAAAAGTCCATGTTGCCTCCCCAAGCCATTCATTCCTGTTGGGTTGGTAATAAAAAGATAAAGTCTAATGCTCCTCCCCGGTACTGTTTTCGGCGACGACGTCGCCGCGCGCCGCGCCGCTACGACCAGGCCGCTGCGACATCGCCAGCTGCTGCCCTTCTTTCCCATCGCGCCAGCGACCTCGCCGTGCGCTTCCGCGCCTTTGCCTGACCTCACCGGCGAAGCAAACGTGCATGTCGCTAGCTAGCTGTACGTAAGTGCAATGCATATGCATGCATGCAGCAAGCTAGCAGAAGCTTGCATGCAGCTAGCTTAGCACTAGCCAAGCATGCAGCACGCATGCAGGCAACCGCCCAGGCCGTCGATACGTCGTCGTCGTCTACATCTTCCTCCCCTCACCAGCAGCCAGAGCCACTACACCAGCCCGGTAAACCCCGTTCGACCGACACCGTGCGAACTCGAAATAAAGCCACTCTTCCTCGAGTCGGGTAGGTGGCGACGGCCGCTCAGCAATCACGTTTGACGGCGCCGTGTTTTGACGACCGCCACGGCCGCACTACCACTTCATCGCCGCCACGTGCCCCGACCAGGTGGACGACGTTTCCGTCGCCAATACGCAGCCGTCACCGCTCCCACCTACACACGCGTTTTCTGGGATGGAATGAATGCGGGCAGTAGCAAACGTCCCTTCCCCAGACTCTATTTAAGCGCTGTCGCGGGTGAGCACGCAACCGGTCCCTCTCCATTCTCTCTTCTCTTCCTCCTCATTTTGCTTCCCCTTAGCTACTCCCTCCCGCGCACACGCTGCCGTCTCTCTGCTTGCTTCACCGCAGCCGACTCCGGCTGGGCCTCAGTTGAGCAAGAGGACGGATAGGCCGCCGCGCCGTCATCTGAACCCCGAAAACGACTAACTTATTGAACGGCTAACCTCTAACATCTAACATTCGACCCATTGACTCACTAACCCGCTGACACTCTAACTTACTGACTCACTGACCTCTAACTCGTTAACCCCTAACCTCTAACTTGCACTAACCCGCTAACATTTACTCCTTAACGTTGTGTGTTCGTTTGTTACCACCGATCGAACACGTGGTGTACGAGGACGATCCGCGGGTCTACCGTCCCCAGGCTGTACATCGACGACCGTAGTTTCATGCGAGGACCGCCGCTCGGTGTGCCGCTACCCGGCTGCCGCAAGGTGAGCTCCTCTCCTGCTCTCTCTCTTGCTTTTGTTTCCTTACTGCATTTCTCGTCTACCGTTGTTGCCGCGGCGCGGTGACGTCGTGAGGCGCAACACCATACCCGTTCCTTGCGCGGCTGCCCTCCGCAGCGATCGCCGCTTCACCGCCAGCCATGCATGCGCCATGCAGCAAGCTGGCTGTACGTGTGCATGCATGCAAGCAGTTGGCTGTATGTGTGCATGCATGCATGCAAGCAGCTCACATGCATGCAGCTAGCTAGCCGTGTGTATGCATATGCATGCATGCTTGCAGCTCGCCCAAGCCCTCCACCTCAACGTGCGCACATCCTAGGGAAACCACAACCACCTGAGGATTCTATTTTCGCAGCCAAGCGCTAGCCCGAGTACACACAGGCACACGGCAGGAGAGAGAGAATGAGAGAAGGAAGCACAAGGAAGAAGAAGGAGGAAAGAGAGGCTGACTCACGGGTCCCACACCCATTTAAAAACAGAACCTGCACGTGAAGAGTTAAGGGCGGTCCCACCCGTCAGACCTTTTTCCTTTTCTTTGATTTAAAACTTTTCCAATCTTTCGAATTCCGTATCTCCCTCGTAGAAACTTTCGTCAAAATCTTTCTAAAATCAAGATCTACGCAATGGCACTAGTTTGGTTATTTTTCAATTTTTTGGGAATTTTTGGCTCTTTTTATGTTAGCGAGTAGTTGGTGACTTTATTATTCAACTGGACAGGGTACATCTGCGAGGAGGAAACTGAGCTAATTGAGAACAAACCCCCAATTGAGCAAGGCAAGTCTCTACGCCCCCTTCCTCGAACATGTTAATCCTATTTTTATAAATGTGTTGATTACAAATAAAATTGCATACTAATTATAAAATGCGTACCTACATTTGCTTAAGTCTTACCTTTGATATTGTTTATGCTTATGTATTTACACACCTTTGTTACCTGAGTATATTACTTTACGCGTGATTATTTATTCACTGTTTAGCCCTGCTTACATAGACGTTATACACTCCATATGTGTGATATGTGGATGTGGTTATACCGATCACTCGATGAGAGTGATTGTTAGAGATCGGTTGGAGACATAGGCGCCACCCACAGCATGAAAACCTTTGCGAAAACCCAAAAACTTAATTAAACAAAAGTGATTTCGACTGGGGCGGCATGGATAGAATATGGGTGATTCTGGGAACGGTAAGCCGCCAACCTTGGTCAGTTAAGGACCGAGTCAAGAAGCTAAGCATGAAACGAACAGAGTACGACCACACTTCTTGAGTGGGGTTAGACCCGGTGGACTAAGTTATTCTCGTGGGGTGGCACCCCAGATATGGTAGGTTCTGGATATCGGTATTGAAACGTGGAAGTGTGTGGTTTAATGATGTCAAAGCTTTATATATGTATAATGTAACCTTCAATCTCGGGAGCACCAGGACTCCCCTCACAACCGGCTTGAGGTAGGAATGTGGCGCCGGGGGTGCAATAGGGATTCATAGTCCTTGGAGCGGGTGCCGCCATGCGAGGGTAGCTGAAAAACCGGGCTGTGACAAGTCTCATGTGTTGGGTGCGTCACGGAGTGTGGGATTAAAAGCATACATCCACTGCAGTGTGAGTAAATTAAACTATTCGAATAGCCGTGCTCGCGGTTAATGAGCGCCGGGACTTGTATTACTCTCGACTAGACTCACATGTTTTTAAATTGTTTAGAAGAAGTTGGGATAAATAAAACATGTGTAACCTTGCCCCATGTGCGGGAAGGTTGAATTGCGATGAAGGAACTCCTAATTAATGACAACTTTACATAGCGATATTTTTTTTCATGGTTAAAACTGCTAGGTCATAGGCTTGTGAAATAACTCGCGAAAACTGGCTTTACGCAAATAAACCGAAACCTGCCGTGGATCCCTATACGCATTTGTTGCATTTCTATAGTGCTGACTTGCTGAGTACGGTTGGTACTCACCCTTGTATATTTCTACCCTTTTAGCTTTTGATGATGAGGACATGCCAGTCGAACTGATCCCCGAGGAGGGGGATGGTACGGAGGAACCATAGGGACTAATCCTCAGTTGATGCCTGTGGAGTATAGATGGACCGCTGCAGCCTCGCTTCCGCTATCCTATCTTATCCTATGTTATTTGGTATTGTATCCGGCCAGACACGGCCTATTAGAACCTACTCGGGTTCCCATGTACTATTTGGTATTGTAAGACTATGCGATGCAGACTGTGTGTACCAGATTTGTAATGTGTGTATACCAACCTACCGATCCAGGGAGTTGGTATTTGTAAACACATATGGTTTCCTGTGCTATAAAATCAGGGGCCGACATATAGGACTCCAACAACGGGGAAGCGTGAACCCCTTTGAAGATTCGGCCACGGGGTGAGTCAAGCCAAATATATAGGTTTAGGTCACACGAATGCATAACACCCTACTCTTGTGTGTATATGGATTGTCGGTGAGGAAACAGGATTACAATGAGATATGGTGCTTGTGTGAGCTGTAATCTCTAAGGAGTTGAACCCTCTATCCGTTGGCATGGATCCTCCTTTTATAGATCAAGGAGAGTCCACAGTGCCAACACATAAGTACTGGAGCAGGCCTCGCTCCAAAGAGTTGGGTATGCTTAGTCTTATTGATGTCCCCTACGACAAGCTGGCTAGATGTGACAGCTTCGCTCTCCGGTTGACACTTGGCGTAGGAGCAAGGTGATCTTTGCCCGGTCACTGTGGAGCCCACTAGTCAGCCCTTGCGAGGTGGCAATGTTGAATGCGCTGAAGTGATGTGGGCGTGACACGTCGTGCCCCTTCTATTCCTCTGGCAAACGTGGGCGTGCGAGAGGCTGCATGCGGCACCATGCCCCTAAGATGTAGGTGGATGAGTTGTTCTCCAAATAGCTCCTGCCTACAATAGAAATCATGATGTTGGGTTGGAGTTAAGTCCTTAGGCCCACCTAGAGAGACGGAGAATACCCCAAAGTGAGCCCGGGGGCAATGAGGTGTGCTCGGGCCCTCGCCTGGAGCCCCTATCCACCTGTACTGCACGCTAGGGCAGCTGCCTACCCGGGGCCTGTTTTCATGCCTGGGGCACCAAGTTTCCCTAGGTCCCCGGAGACCTCTTTCCTTGTTTCTTCGTAGGTTTCCTTATTACCTTGGACGAGTTTCTCGAAGATGTTGTTGATAAATGAGTTCATGGTGATCCCCCTTCGTCAGAGTGGCATAAAGCACCTGTCTGCCTTTTTAATACCTTGAAGATGTAAATCTTGTAGGTCTTGACTTTTTTCTTGAGACCTTGGATGTGTAGATCTTATACACCTTTTGAAGATGTAGATCTTATACGTTTTTTGAATATGTAGATCTTGTACGTCTCTTGTTGTAACATACATATTTGGGTGCCTCGATGATCTTGGAAGACCCGGGACCCTGTTCCCGTTCCTCCGATAGTTTTAAACTAGACTAAAGCTAACTTAATATATTCACTTAACACCACAAATCTTGACTGGTGTATGCACACTATCGATCTTCTCCTCTGCACGGGTATATGTGACTTGGCCGCCACCACTACTGTCCTTGATGGTATACATACCAGCCCAAGGGTGCCTTCATCAACATCAGTTTATAGGGTTAGGGTGAAACCTGCATTTCATGGCATGGTCTGCGTGTTGCTTCTTGATATTTCTCTCGTCGACCCAAAGTGTCGAGATTAGGGATTGAAATTGTCAGGTTGGGAGTGTCGAGATTAGGGGGTGGAATTGCCAAGTTGAGAGTGATATTTTCTTGTTATTGTTTCCCTTGTTGTCTGAGATAGCCACGAGGAGAATCAAGAATTTTTTTGATCAGGTTTTGAGGCAATAGATGATCCACATCAATCTCGATTCAACAACATTAGAGGGCAGGTACGGCAGTTTGAGTTTGATAAACATATCTAGTCCAACGTGCACTTTACCACCACCACAACAACAACAACAATAATAATTTTGTTTTTTTATTTAGGGTATCGTTTATTTATTTATTTTCGTAATTTTTTGCAGCCAGCAATGGGCGCCATTGGCAGAGCTGTTGCAAAAGAAAAACAAACCCAAAGTACCCCTAACCCAACAAGCAATACAAACAAAAAAAAAGGGAAGGAGAGGACAAAAAAAAAAGAAGGGAAGGAGAGGAAGCAAAGCGAAGCATAGGCGCATAGAGAAAAGAATCATGCCCCATCTCGCCGCCGCCGCCGCCGCACCTGCCTCCGCCCGCGTCGCCTTCCTGCGCCCTGGCCCCGTCCCCCGCCCGCCGCTGCACACGGCGCGTGGCCTTCGCCCGGACTTGGGCGCCCTGCGCACTGCGGAGCAGCCCACGTTGTACGACCTGCTCGGGATCTCATCGGAGGGCACCCTCGACGAGGTCCGCGCGGCCTACAGGCGGATGGCCCGCAAGTACCACCCGGACGTCTCGCCGCCCGACGCCGCCGCCGAGAACACCCGCCGCTTCATCGAGGTGCAGGAGGCCTACGAGACGCTCTCCGACCCCAGCCGCCGGGCCACCTACGACCGCGCCCTCGCACGCGGCGTCTGCCGGCTTGCCTTCTCCTCCTCCCGCCGCGTCGCCCCCTACTATCAGGTACCCTATCTATCCCATTCAATTTGTTTCGTCTCGTCTCGTCTCTAGTGATTTTGATTTGAATTTGTCCCCAACTTCAACACAAGCCCCTCCCTTGCCTCGTTGGCCTAACAATATCCATTCCGTTTCTAACACACAAGCCCAGCCCCAGCCTTACATGATGTTTGATCCAGCAGCCTGACTTAATATGTCTGCTCGATCTTCTCCCCCATTGTCGCGTTCGTCTGAGCACATAACTCAATATTGCGCCTGCCTGTGCTTGTGTACTTGCACATATTTTGGCTTCAACTATATATTGCTCAAGTTCACTGGATCAATTCATCACTGTTTGTAGGATGCGAGTACAAATTTACCTTTTGTTCAGGCACTAGCAGTGCCATACATACAAATAAGTCCTTTTCGTGTGCCTCATACTTAAACTTATCCAGGACATAAGTTAGAGAGGTCTTGTCTTCCGTGTAAGGTTGAAACTGGGAGAAGCTTGGCTTGTTTGGCTATTCTGTTAGCTGATTTCTACTTTCACACGGTTCATGATGTTGATCTGCAAGTTGGCAATTTCCATTTAGATTGTCAAACCATTGTTTCATATGCTGCTTTTTCCATGCTAACTTGCCGCCCGTGTGACTCAAACCATAGGATCAGGAAGACAAGTCTGGCTGGAGGAGAACTTGGGGAGACCAAATTGAGGAGCTGAAGAGGAGGAGCGTGAGGAAGGATTCAGAGGAGAACCTCTCCTGGGGAGCTCGGATGCGAAGAAGAACCGAATCATCATCCTCTGAGTAACTGTGATCGTAATGCTTCCAAAGTGCAACCCTAGTAGTATATCTTTTGCATCAGCTAAATTATCACAAGCTGTTAACAAGTGCAAGGTTAGAAGGGTGTGCTGTGCTGGTATTAAGCTGTGCGTTTTGTATTTACTCCTACTAAAGATGATGCGGCAACCCTATGCACAAGGAATGCTAAGCACTCCTCTACTATAGATATTAGTGGCCATTGTAGTGGTGGCATAGTTAGAAGCCCGTATGGGGGTATTTGGGTCAGTATACTGTACTGTATACCCTACCCAAGCTATGAATGATGAAGTGACCAAGTATAATGTGTATATTTGCGTAGGAGATGGCTCTGCGTTGCTCCTTGTGTGCTCTAGTGTAAATAGGGGGTGAGCAACTTGTCAAAATAAGCAAAGCTAAGGTGTATCCTCAATTTTGACCATCTACTATTTATTTGTGTGTTGTGCCTTGAGTATTAGGGATTGGACTAGACTGAACGGTGAATTGGTGATAAGATCGTAGTAATAACAAGATAGTTGATGTCATTTTCACTTACTAGCAATGAAAGGCTGGGAGGGACTGGAAGCCTGCCTGCCTCTAGTAGTTGTGAATGAATCAAGGGGTGGGTCCACTCACTAGTTGGAGGTGAGTAATAATGTGCACCAGTCTACATCTTCTGGTCTATACTAGAATCCATTCTGAAGACTTGTGGCTGGTGGTAACCGGTGAGAATGTGGTTTTCACAGTTGGTGTGTGTGTGTGTGTGTGTATATATATATATATATCACTATTTATTCGGCTGATTACTATTCAAATTCACACTGTTCAAATTACTGTTCACTTCGAGAGATATTTTAACTTCAGGATCTTTGAGGGGTGGCGAAACCTACTTAGACAGCCACAGAAGCTTGTTTCAGGTGATGTAAAGTCCTACTCGGTACTCACCGTATGCCTCACCTATCTGTCTCTTTAGAAGCAACTTAAATAGATATTCCAAATCACACTTGTTCTAGCTAAGAGTTTATCGTCTCCCCAGGCAGTTCCACCTGAAGGGAACACTTCTCTACGGATACCGATTCTCCAGACGCCTATGCAAGATGCAGGCTAAAAACGAGAACAACCGAAGAGGTTTCTCCTATAGGGTCCTTAGCATAAACACTTGTCTAGAACAAACGTGCAGGAATACTTAAGGAAAATTACTTCATATTAAACAGATAAGTTTATATACGGTTTTTCCTTTCGGGAACCCCGAAGGTAGATACAAACAAGTTCTTCTTACCTTACACAGCGTTATATCACAACTCTTTGCTTTAATATATCATGCAAGGTAGACTAAAGTGACTACTACTAAGAAAGGTGGAAAGGAGGGTGAGAGCGTTTTTTGAAGCTTTGCTCTGAATGGTGTCTTCGTTGTTGTGTCCTCCTCAGCTAGGCAAACCCCTCCTTTTATAGGAGCTCGAGAGGGAGGCTCGTCTGTGCTTCATGCTTATCTTCTAGATACAGTATTTTCACGAGCTGGCTCGCACCATGGAGTAGCGTTTCCCTTTTGGCTTCACTTTGTCCTTAAATTGGCCGAGGTGGAGACACCTTTGTACCTATGCCTTTCTTTTCCGCCGAAAGCAATATTCTCCACAGTGTTTTTAACAGTATTATGTCATTCACTGTCATTCACCGAAAGTGCATTTTGGATTGATTCAAATTTATACTTTGGTCATTCGCACTTATAGTCTTACTACGCCCAAAGGATTGATATTTATTATCAATTTATATTATATTGCTTTATTGGTCAGGCTGCCCATGACCACCCAAATCCATAGTATCTACATCAGAAAAGGAGACTTCAAATTTTTCATCATATGCTTTTTTTATTTCTTCAAATTTATCATTCATTTCTTTCCTTAATTCTGTAAGTATTTCTTCTTTCAATTCTTTTTTAAATTGGGGGATGCTTCTTCAAATTTTTCAATTATTTTTCAATCAATATATTCGCCATCCAATGGATCTACTCCCTTAGTCAAGCATTCCTTATATGTAAGTTTTTTGAATGATCCTTCATTCTTAATATTTGAACAATATGGATTCTCTGGAGCTTTCTTATTTTTGGTTTTTCTGCTTTTTTGTATATATTCTTTTGCTGTTGGTTCCAAGTAGTAGTTTATTCCTAATATTTTTCTGGCCTGGGTTAAAGCTTCATCAATATCTATATATTTTTTCCATGACAATCCACCCATTAATTTTGCATCTATTTTTTGGGCTACTATTTCTTCAAAAGATATGTAAACTCCAGGAAGCTTTCCATCAAAAACCACATATATGGGTTTTTGCTGTATTACTTCATTATTTTCTGAAGTTGGCATTATATCATTTATTAGATGGAAATATTCAGCAAGGCTGTTTAGTATTGATAGCATATAGCCTTTTTCTTCCCTCTTATTATTGTATTGATACCAGAAATTATCTAAAATGCATTCTTGGACTTGATCTAATATTATGTGGGTTTTTGGCTTGAACTTATAATAGGTATTCGGTGAGAATACTTTGAGCTTATTGTCTTCTCCAAACGTGAAGAATTCAACTCCATTATAATTCATGGACTTCTTCATTCCTACAAAATAGGCAATCGCGAGAGTAGATCAGGTAAATGATTATCCTTTCCCTTAATATGTTCAAATATAACTTTGTATCCATTGCCAGTAATGATATCTTCAAATAGGATCCACCTCCTAGTGGAACTCTTCTTGCTATTAAGCTGATTATAGTATCTACATATAGCTTCGCAATCGGTTCTAATCGTAAATTCTTTGAACCCTAGATATAACCTAAAAGCATTTATCGCATTGATTATTGCAAGTATCTCTCTATCTGTATTGCCTACGGTTTTTAATTTATAGCTTCCAGAAGCATACCTACAAACTTTTTCTTCTGACTTAGGTGAATATTTAGTATATCTTTGTTTTAATACAGCACCCCAACCAAGCTGCGATGCGTCTGTTTCAACAATAAAATAATTTTGTTGTAAGGGTAATTCTAGAGGTTTTAGCTCCTTTACCTTTTCCTTTATTACTCTTACTAATTTAATGTCTTCAGAATTAAAATATCTCTGTCCATTTTTTCTTAATTTAGCATATAGAGGTCCTGCTAGTTTTGCTAAATTATCAATGTGATTTCTAGCGTAATTTACAATCCCTAAGAATTGCTGTAATTTTGTTTTATTATTCATAGCGTTAGAAAATTGTAAAATTTTCTTAGCAATATGTTCTTGTAAGTGTATTTTGCCTTCTCCTATTTCATGACCAAGGAAGCTTATTTTTTCCTTGCATATTTCCATTTTCTTTTTGAATAGTATTAACCCATTTTGTTCTACTTTTCTAAAAAATATTTCGAGATGTGCGATATGTTCTTTATAAGTTTTTGAGAAGACTAATAAGTCATCTATGTAGACTAATATGAATTCTTGGTTTTCGTTAAATATATTTTGCATTTTTCTTTGGAAAATAGCTGGTGCATTTTTTAATCCTAATGGCATAATAAGCCATTCATAATGTCCTTGGGGACATGTAAATGCAGTCCATTATATAGATTCTTCTGCCATCTTTACTTGTCAGAATCCAGCTTTCAAGTCAAATTTTGAGAAATATTTACTACCTTGTATTCTATTAATCCATTCTTGCTTATTAGGAATGTTATAAGCATTTTCAATTGTATTATCATTTAGCCTCTTGTAATTTATGAACATCCTAGATTTACCTCTAACTTCTTCAGCATGATTTCTTACTATAAATGCAATCGATCTATGAGGGCTCCTGCTTTCCCTAATTGCTCCTAGCTTTAATAGTTCTCCTATATGCATTTTAAATTCTTCTACATCCTTTGGGGTCGTCTCTATTGGACATGTTTTAATTATATAGTCAGGATTTATTATACTAATTTTGCAGATAATTGAATTTTTTTCCCAATACTTCATTGGGATTTCTCCTACTATATGGATGTCTTCTAACCTTTGAACAATTCTCTCTATATCCTTTTTGGACTTAATATCCCTGTACCAATTTGGTGCAAATGATTGCAGTCCTATGCATTCTATATTGGAATTTGAGATGTAATACTCCTCTATATCCTTACTAAGTTCATAATCTATACTCATTTCTTCTGATTTAAAGTTGGGTGTTTCAAGGCTATCGAGGTTAGAGGAGGCGAAAGAGGAGGTTCCACCACGCTTTCGTACCTCTGAAATATATGAAACATTGTCTTGATATGGTATAAATGTAATTCCTTGTTCATGTATTACTGTGGTCTGTACTGATTGTTGAAGGAACCTTAGACCAATTATCATATCATCATTAATCATTGACAAATCTCTTATTGTAATCTCATCTATTTGTTGGCACAGAATTTCAACCCGTCCAGCAACCAAACGGGTTTCGCGTTACCACGGCGGCCTAGGAGATCTGTTTAACTCCAGCGCAGGTCCAAATTGGCTTGCCTAGTCGTGCGCAGAGCGTGCCAGTTGATTTGATCCGCAATCAACAAGAAACAAGTAAACCATATCAGAAAACAATGGTCGATCGGCCGATAGGCCGATGTCACATTGTTATAGCCCAGCCGATAGGGCAAAGCTGTATCGGCTTACTTGATATAATAAGCAAATTGAAAAGATCTAATCTCATCGGCCCATGCTAAAAGCGTGTGACAGATTAATGAAATTAGCCGATGAGGGTTTCATGAGGATAACTACACTAGCTATTACTCTAGTGTAAACTTATACAAGTCAATCGGCTAATATAAATACACCAACCACAAAGAAGTCTTTAAAAACACTCTGTGACCGATATGTTTATATTCGTCGATCCACATGTATAAGTGGCAAACACATGCAAAAACATAAATAATCACATGCATTAGATAAGACCGGCTGAAACCCCGGCGCTATCCTTAATTACAATCGAAAACAGGCTTCGTGCTAGATCTCGAAACAGGACTAAGGTCGATAGCAACTCAAAGTGTGAATCGAGACTTAACACAAAGAAAATCAAGCCGTCGATTGCTTTTGGGGATGGTAAATGCCTTAGATAATCTATATAGATTATGCTATATCATATTGCTACATCATCATGTCATCGTCAGCTGATCGTCTCTATATAGATGTTTGCTCAGTACATCAGCTGGAATTGTGCCATCGGCCCATCGGCTGATCGATTGCTTTGACTATCGGCCTATCGACCGATACGTTTTTGCCTTATCGGCCTATCGGCTGATAGACCTTCTGTTCTGCTGTTTTGCATATCTTGTCAGTGGCAGGATCAAACTGACTGGCACGCCTGCGCTTCATCAATTTTAGGACCTGCACTGGAGCTAAGCAGATCTCCCAGGCCTTCGTGTGTCCGCGCGCCGGATCCTCATCGGCGGTACGGATTTAGCGTCAACAGAGACAGAATCAGAAGACCGCGTCAAGATTAGCTAACACACAATAAACGACGATCACATCATCAGGGCTTAACGTGCCTAAAGCGACACGCTAGCCCCGACGATGCAAATCGTCGGGTACGAGTTCTTACCTTGCTCTTGGGAAGCAAGAACTCGTTAGAAGTCTACCTCTTGCGAGGGTTGGCGATGCGCCGAAAGTAGATTAGTTTGATTGTATGATTGATTGAGAGAGAGCCTCTATGTACAAACTATCGGGATATTTATACCCGAGGTTACAACAGAACCCTTGTAGGATACAATCTTATCTACAACTAACAAACAAGTCCTTGCGGCAGACTTAAGCCACAGATTAGATCTAAACTACTTAATTTACAAGATACAACTGCCTAAAACCGAGCTTTATCTCTATTTGGCAACTTCGTTGAAGCTTATTCCGAGCCCAGACCAAGCCCACGCTGACTCTGTCAACTTACAACCCGTATCGGCCAACAATCATATCGAATCCGTATCGGCCGATACACTCTTTCTGACAACACCTCCCCAGTCCGATACGGTTACCGGGTCCGATACGAAGCCTGGTTCGACTCCAACTCAATCCTTCCTCTCTGCTTCGGTTTTCTCTTTTCTTTCCAAGTCGATTACCAAAATCCGTCGTTAACACATGCCCCCCAATTCCGCTTCATTATATAATGTGGCGGAATTAGCTCCGAGGAACCCATCGACTTCTTTGCTAGGTCTTGTCTGAAAACCGTGCAGATCCAGATTCGAATCCTTCCGCCGCCGATTCAACAAACCCTTCGCGTTTCTCAACTCCGGCGACCCCTCGGCGTTCCGTCAACATCGACCCCCTTCACAGCGACCCCTTCAACGACAACGATGGCCTCCGCCCCGTTCTATGCCTCCGAGATCCCTGCGGTAAGTCAATTCCTTCAAAATCCACATTATCGCTTTTTCCGCCGATTTCTCCAAGTTAGGGTTTTTACTCTCTGCCCCCCGAGTTTTATATTTTCATCGTCATTCTCACGATCTAGGTCTTCAAAAACCAAATCTTGATCCCCACCGACGACAAATCCCATCGCTTTCTACTAGGCCCTATGGGCGACTGCGACCCAACTTGGCTAATCAATGCTGAAACGGACATAATCCCCTTTAGGCAAGCCAAGCCCAATGTGTCTTCATGGAAACATACTTTCAGGTCCTGGCCATCTAAGCTCAACGGATACAGAACCTGGCATAAGAGGATTGCTGCTGCCAAACAAGTCCACTCGGACGAGATTGGGATCGGCCAATGCATCACTTTATCCCTAGCCGATACCAAGAAGAATGAGCCACTCATGTCGGCCGCCAGCTACTTCTGGTCCAGTACCTTGAACGCCTTTGTGTTCAAACAAGGTCCGATGACCCCCACTCTTATAGATGTCAAGATACTGACAGGACTGGATATCGACTCTGAGATCAATCCCTTCAGCCTCCTGATAAACAGCAATCACAAGTTGAAGACCAAGAAAATCGGAGGCTAGTCCGGATACATCTCTGAACACATGGAACAGGGATCGGTCTCAGAGCGAGAACATGTAGCTTTCCTGACATTGTGGTTGGAGAGATTTGTCTTTTGTGGATCGACCTGTGGCCCTACCACAAACTGTCAACACTTGGCTCAGGCTTTGGTCGACAAGAAACAAATCCCCTTGGGCTGATACCTCCTGGGAGCTGTCTATCGGCTGTTCCATGTCTCCACACAGGACCTGATGCTAAAACAGACTGTAGCTCATGGAGGACCATGGTGGTTCATTCAGCTCTGGCTAACCATTTACACCAATACCATGGTTGATCGGCCACCCCTATCGGACTCTCGCTTTCCATCAAAATACGCCGATCACGAAGATCCCAGGAGCAGAAGATGCATGTCCTATGGGAAAGCGGCCTCCGTTTACCCAGGTGCAGACCAATCGGTCGATGACATGGCTACATGGTTCATTCGTTTCTTCACCGGCCCTCCATCAGCCAGGATGGACATGTTTGTCTACATATCGGACCGAGATTTTGAACTCCCCGACGATCTTCAGCTGAGCTTGATAAATGACGACATGGAGTCACGAGAGTTATTCATGATCGGCCTCACTCCGAGCCTGCTCCCAGTAGGCATATTTCAGGGAAGGAGCACCAGCCTGTCCTATGAGTTTTACAACCCAATGGTAGCTGCTAGACAATGCGGGCTCGGGCAACTCCCCATCAGTCTGTACCTTCACAAACTCGTAGAGAGCAGAGGCACAATTCCATCAGCACTGGTCATGAGCAAAGCGCTGGTAATCGAGCTCCCAAACCTCGGCGACTACGACCGGCTGCATCTGAACGCTTTCGTCCACATCAATTTCCAAACATGGTGGCAAGAGTGGGCCAGTCACATTTTCCATCAATCGGCCAGATTTTATGTGACGGAGCTCATCCAAGGTATCAGCCCTCAAGTCCCAGATGAGCCGACTCCATCTGTGAGCAACAGCGGGCAGAATATTTTTTATGCTCAAGCCGTAGCCCCATCAGGATCAACCATCCTGGAATCCATCATCGGCCTTACTGCTCCGAAGATATCATCATTACTTCAGGGGCCGATGATTAAAGAAAAACCCAAGAGGAAAGCGCTAACCAAGGGCAAATCCCAAAAATCCAGCAAGAAGGCTAAAATTGACGACCAAGCCGATCTTGAAGAGCTGGACCCCTCCATGCAAGAATTCCTTGAAGAACAAGTGATGGAGGAGGAAGTCGATGCAGCGGCTGCCGATGCATATGAAGAAGAAGACCCATCGGCCGAAACCACCAAGGAGCCATCGGCCGAAGCTACTGAGATTCCACCAGCCGATGACCAAGGCGATGCCCCCCAACCAAAAAGGACCAGACATGCAGTTCGCAAGGTCAGTATAATCTCTTCTTCGCGTTTACATAATCCCCTTGTAATGTCATACTTTAACTTCATATCCTCTTCAGGCTGCGGCGTCGTCTATGTTGAAGGAGAGAACTCGATCGGCCCCTTTACCCAGAACCAAGAAAGTCACTCTACAACGGCGCGAACGAGCCAAGGCACGATTGAGGACTCCTTCTCCTTCTCCACCACCCTCTTCGACTGTCTCGGTAAGAGTTGATTTTCGCATTATCTTGCTATTTACATAACCCTATTTACCAATTTCCTGCTTTTTCAGCCTAGGGCTCCATCACCTTCACCACATCGGCCAACCCCCTCGCCTACTGCTTCAACACAGCAAAGGGAGGCCGATGCAAGCACCACCGATGCTCCAACACAGGTAACCACGATTACTCTGATCCCCTTTCTGCCGGTTCCTGTTTAACAAGGCTAACCTTGACCCATATTGATATTTGCAGAACCTAGCCGATATGTTTTCTTTTGATATCGGCCAGTTTCTTGATGATGAGGACAAGGAGCCACCCACCATAGCCAGGGCGTCAATTTCTAATGATCTGAAGAATCGGCTGACTGACATCGCCAATCGGCTGGAGTCCTCGTTGGAGTACTTGGTGGAAGATTGCACCCCCATCAGGGTTAGGGTACAAGAAATTCAGGATGAACTGCCCGAAGACCTGATGGAGATTCTAACACTAGCCATCTTCTTGGAGCAATACCGATTCAAGCTTAACAAGGCAAAAGAAAGACTCGCAGAGCGACGAGAGCGTGAGCAACTGGAATCGGCCCTGTCCGCTAGCAGGGCTCAAGTTAATGCTGACAAGACCAAGTTGGACGAGCTAGCGGTGGAGCCGATTATCTTGAAGCACATACTTGAAGAACTCCGTCGTCTCGAAGCAGAGCTAGAATCCAAGCTAGAAGCCACGCGCCACGAAATCCAAGAAGTTGAAGCCGGGATAGCTGCATCACCCAAGGCTATCGAAGACCAGACGGCAAAGCTCAAGACATCGGCCAAGTATCTTGCCACCCTGAGTAAGTCATTGAAGCCAATCCCAGGGTCGACGGCCAATGACGCCCAAGCTATAGAAGACATTGAACAAATTCGCCGTAGAGCCATTGCAGCTATTGCAGACTTCATAGGGTGATGTAACCTATTTTTTCTTTTTACCGTGTAAATACAAACCTTATCGGCCACACAGCCGAATTTGATCTGAAAATTCCAGTGTGAAAATTGTTTCTGAAATCCATCCTGCGAATAGATATCCCTTCACTAATCAATCTCATCGGCTAGAAAGCCGAATTCGATCTTACTCTGAAGAAGAAAATTCCTTGAAAAATTCCGCGTTCCGCGCTTGTATATATATATGCCCCCCAAATTTTAGAAGATGAGGGCTCATGTTGTAAAATTTGAACTAAGGGCGATAGTATGTATCGGCCATCTAAAGACGATGCATAACACATCGGCTGTAATCATAAATCGGTTGGAGGGCCGATCATGAGTCGATCCAGAAGCTAGGATAATATTTCTTCAAGTACTTGCCATTAAGAGCTCGTCCACAAATCTCGCCATCCAACCCCTGGAGCAAATAAGCATTGTGAGGAACACAGCGATGAATTTGAAAAGGACCTTCCCAATTAGGTGACCACTTGCCGAATTTATTATCTCTGGAACCAATCGACATTATTAATTTCCATACAAGATCCCCTTCTTCAAACGACTTGGCGACAACTTTTTTGTTGTAATGACGAGCCACTCTATCTTTATCATGTTTGATCTTCTCTAAGGCTCGTAATTGGACATGCGCCAAATCGTTTAACTCATCTACCATAAGATTATGGTACTCATCGGCTGTCAGGTCGTCTTGCAAGGCAATCCTCCTTGAGCCGATGTTGGTTTCCCACGGCAGCACCGCTTCGTGTCCATAAACCAACTGATACGGAGGCACTTGAATTGCACCATGGCAAGCCATCCGATACGCCCAAAGGGAATCGGCCAGTGTTGTGTGCCATTGCCTCGGCTGTTCGTTGATTTTCCTCTTGATTAATTTGATTAAAGTCTTATTAGAAGCCTGTGCCTGCCCATTAGCTTGCGCATAGTAAGGAGAAGAATTTAATAATTTAATGCCCATGCTATCGGCGAACTGGATGAACTCATCGGACACGAAGATTGATCCCTGATCGGTGGTTATCGTCTGAGGTAACCCAAACCGATATATAATATATTCCTTGACAAACTGAATTGCATCTTTGGAATCAACCTTCTTAAGGGGAACGGCCTCAACCCACTTTGTGAAGTAATCTGTAGCCACCAAGATATATTTGTGTCCCTTGCTCGATGGCGGGTTAATCTGGCCGATCATATCTATTCTCCATCCACGAAATGGCCACGGCTTTATGATTGGATGCATAGCTGATGCCGGTGCTCTTTGAATTGCTCCAAACTTTTGACAATCCTGACATCCTTTATAATACTTGAAACAATCCTCTAGCATGGTTGGCCAAAAATATCCGACGCGCTTCAACAGCCATCTCATTTTATGGGCCGATTGATGGGTTCCACAAATCCCTTCATGTACTTCACTCATAACAGTTTTGGCCTCCTCGGGGCCTAGGCACTTGAGTAAGACACCATCAATCGTCCGATAATACAAGTCATCATCCAGCAGGACATAATGTAAAACTTTATACTTCATTCTTCGTGACGCCGATTGAGAAGGATTTCTCAAATACTCGATGATATCAAACCTCCAATCATCGGCATGCACGAGAGCGATCTGAATCTGAACATCTTTAGCCATCGGCCTGTAACCTGATGCCCCCTGAGCTAAATCATTGGCCTCGAAGTTCTGCTTCCTGGGTATATGCCTCATCGTCACAATCTTAAAACCTTGCAGTAACTCCTTGCACTCCTCGTTGTAGACTCTGAGAATATCGTTCTTGCATTCATACGCCCCAGAAAGTTGATTGATTACCAGTTGCGAATCACCAATGATTTCTACGGAATCGGCCTCGACTTCTCGTAATAACTGCAAGCCTTTAAGCACCGCTTCGTACTCTGCTTGATTGTTAGTATAATAAGACTTGATAGTAAAAGCATACTCAAAACTTGCCCCCCGAGGGGATATGATAACTAGGCCGATACCGCATCCATGTCTGCAGACAGACCCATCAAAATACAAGGTCCATGGCACAATATCTGAATATGCAATTGAGTCAGCTGAACAATAAAATCGGCTAGGGCTTGTCCCTTGATCGCTTTAGCCGATTCATACCGTAGGTCGAACTCTGTCAAGGCAAAAATCCACTTCCCAATTCTTCCTTTTAATACGGGGGCTAATAGCATGTATTTCATCACATCGGCCTTACTTACCACGATGCACTCATTGGAAAGTAAATAATGCCTCAACTTAGTACATGAGAAATATAAGCACAAACAGAGTTTTTCTACCGACGTGTATCTTGTCTCTGCGTCTAGCATCCTCCTACTGAGATAAAAAATAGCTCTTTCCTTACCATCAATATCTTGAACCAAGACTGAGCCGATGGATTTCTCATCGACCGATAGGTACAGTCTGAACGGAACCCCTTTCTGTGGAGGGATTAGAACTGGCGGAGAGGTTAAAAACTCCTTGATATCGTCCAGCGCCTTCTGCTGCTTATCACCCCATACGAACTCTTCATCCTCTTTTATCTTCAATAACGGAGTGAACGGCTCTATTCTTCCTGACAGGTTCGATATAAAGCGCCGAACAAAATTGATCTTGCCGAGCAGAGATTGTAACTTGGTCTTGTTCGTCGGAGGTTTGATTTTCTTTATAGCATCGATATTCTTCTGTGTAATCTCGATTCCTCTTTCGTGGACCAAGAAACCCAGGAACTGACCGGCCGATACGCCAAAGGCACACTTGTTAGGGTTCATTTTTAAGCCATACTTCCTCGCTCTTTCAAGTACCTTACGTAAATCAGCCAAGTGCATATCATATTCTCGCGTATCGGCCCTAGCAATCCTTGAAATGCCAAATCGGCCAACTGGGAATCGGTCAAGCTGAGGCTGTAACACCTGTTCCTTATGTCTCTAAACCTCTGGATATACTCTGGGACGTTTCATCTCTTGTACGCCATTGTAGAAATACCTGTGAAACTGTTTCTCCAGATCTATCCATCCTCTGATGGAATTGCAGGGTAAAGATGAAAACCACGTGAATGCAGACCCTGATAAAGATAGAGGGAAAAACCTCACCCTCAACGCCTCGATAGCCGATGCCTCTCCGCACTGTGCTAGGAATCAGCTGGCATGCTCGTACGTTGAGACGTTGTCCTGCCCCGAAAACTTGGAGAAGTCCGGGATCTTGTATCGGCCTGGCAATGGCACTCTGTCAAATTCCTCGGGATACGGGTGCCGATACACTGTAGAGTTTTCCTTGGGCTTCAAGCCGAACTGATCTCGCATCACTTCAGCTATCATATCGGCCCAGTATCCTGCGGGCCGATGTGGGAGGTCTTGCTGATATGATTGCTGCAAGCCCTCTACTTGATACTGCCTGGGGGAGTACGGCTGGTAGTGGTGATCAAGATTCTGCGCGCCATACTGCCCTGCGGTGTGCTGCTGGTAGCCTTGTGGCACATTGTATGCAGCTTGAGGTGGATGATTGTTGAACACCGGGGCTTGTGGCTGTCCAGCCGATGGCTGGTGAACAGGAACTTGCTGCATCGGCTCGATCACTGGTTGCTTCCCCTTGGTCCATTGAGCATATTGCTCCTCCATGATGTGCTGAGGGCTCCCCCCTGTCTGACTGGTGAGGACCAGTGGCAGTGTTGTTGTTGGCTGCGCCGATGGGGGTGGCATCGGCGCTGTCGGCTGAGCCGTGCTCAGGTCGTTCCTCAGGGTCCGATAGGCAGGGAACTTATTTTCTGGTAAGAAAATCGGCCCCTGAGGCTTGTACTGGTGAATCGACCCATCTAGGATCGATTTGACCGTATTGGTCAATGTGTTCACTAAAATCCCCGATTGGTTGACTAGCGCAGAATGAACTGCGGAGTCAATCCTGTCTTGCAACGTCGGCGCTGCAGTATCTTCAGTCTTGACGGTGTGGTCGTGCGCCGCCGCCGACGTGCCAGCTCCATCTCCAGGACTCGGCATAACTACCTTGGATTTTTGGATCAAGGTGCCTTGCCGAGTCCTAGAATATGTTTGCAGTTACATATTCTGGAACTGCTCGACCAGATTTTCCATCTCAGCCTTCTGCTCTGCATTGAGCTGGTCAGCGGTCACAGGGACGATGTTCTCCTCGGAAATCTCGACCTGCTTCGACATCTTGAGGAGATTTGTTGCTGTTGCAGAGTTTGCGTTCTTTGTCCCACCAGGCGTGCCAAAAGCGTGTTGGCATAGAATTTTGACCCGTCCAGCAACCAAACGGGTTCCGCGTTACCACGGCGGCCTGGGAGATCTGCTTAACTCCAGCGCAGGTCCAAATTGGCTTGCCTAGTCGTGCGCAGAGCGTGCCAGTTGATTTGATCTGCAATCAACAAGAAACAAGTAAACCATATCAGAAAACAATGGTCGATCGGCCGATAGGCCGATGTCACATTGTTATAGCCCAACCGATAGGGCAAAGCTGTATCGGCTTACTTGATATAATAAGCAAATTGAAGAGATCTAATCTCATCGGCCCATGCTAAAAGCGTGTGACAGATTAATGAAATTAGCCGATGAGGGTTTCATGAGGATAACTACACTAGCTATTACTCTAGTGTAAATTTATACAAGTCAATCGGCTAACATAAATACACCAACCACAAAGAAGTTTTTAAAAACACTCTGTGACCGATATGTTTATATTTGTCGATCCACATGTATAAGTGGCAAACACATGCAAAAACATAAATAATCACATGCATTAGATAAGACCGGCTGAAACCCCGGCGCTATCCTTAATTACAATCGAAAACAGGCTTCGTGCTAGATCTCGAAACAGGACTAAGGTCGATAGCAACTCAAAGTGTGAATCGAGACTTAACACAAAGAAAATCAAGCCGTCGATTGCTTTTGGGGATGGTAAATGCCTTAGATAATCTAAGCGAGCAAACTGATTCAACCATCATCGGCAACAAACCCTAAAACGAGTTAACTGCTGACGAGACTGTTAACACCAGAATTTGGTAAGCCCCGAAGTCCTCATCGGCCCAGGTTCATATCGGCTTGAATCGGCCTAGGGTTCTATATCGGCCGATGGGGGCTGTTTTAAAACAATCACCAACAACAGTCGGATTCTTGTTAGATTCGGGAAGATCTTATCCAGAGAAGACCGAGTTCAAGGAGTATGCGGCTTGTATCTTTTAATTAGGAATAGTTTGTTAGTTTTTTGTTTTATCTTTAGGAAAGTGTGTTAGTGTCCGGCCAGGACTTTATCTTTTTCCTTTTATCTTTAGGAAGTTTGAGTCCTAATCTGTTAGGATCTTTGTTAGTTTATGGGTATAAATATGTAAGCCCAAGGTTCATGTATATCATCTCACGATCAATACAACTTCGGCGCATCGCCAACCTTTTTACTTTCGTCTTCTTCGGCGAGTTCATGCCCTTCTCGCGAGGGGTAAGTCTCGTTATGGCTGCCTGCGCTGTCGGGGCTAGGGCTTCGACGTTCTGATCTCGTCAACGTAAGCACCTACTATCATATATCTTAGTCAATCTGGTTTGGTTTCTTGATTTCGTGGAATCGGCTGAGATTCGTTTTAGGGTTTATGCCGGTATCGACTAAATCGCCTTGCTAGATTGGATTGGCTAAGGTATCCACCACCCTGAAAATCAGTCAAGGGCTTGATTGTCTAGATCTTGCGTTTCTTTTCATACTTAGTGCTGCATCAGTTCGGTTTGACCTACTAAGTCGTGATTAGAACCGTAATCTCTAGCCTGCTTGTTGGCTGCCAATAAGGGTTTCACCGGGGTTTCAGCCGGTGAGTTATCTGGACGTTGCATCGGCCCAAGAGTTTTATATATAGATTGGATCTGGCCGATGACAACAGAGTATTTATTGTTTGTCTGCTTATTGAGAGTTTTTGCCATCGGACCTCCGGTCGATGTGTACTTTAATCTTCAGATCGATGTTTATCTTATATTTATTTGGATTATGCTATATCATATTGCTACATCATCATGTCATCGTCAGCTGATCGTCTCTATATAGATGTTTGCTCAGTACATCAGCTGGAATTGTGCCATCGGCTGATCGATTGCTTTGGCTATCGGCCTATCGACCGATACGTTTTTGCCCTATCGGCCTATCGGCTGATAGACCTTCTGTTCTGCTGTTTTGCATATCTTGTCAGTGGCAGGATCAAACTGACTGGCACGCCTGCGCTTCATCAATTTTAGGACCTGCACTGGAGCTAAGCAGATCTCCCAGGCCTTCGTGTGTCCGCGCGTCGGATCCTCATCGGCGGTACGGATTTAGCGTCAACAGAGACAAAATCAGAAGACCGCGTCAAGATTAGCTAACACACGATAAACGACGATCACATCATCAGGGCTTAACGTGCCTAAAGCGACACGCTAGCCCCGACGATGCAAATCGTCGGGTTCGAGTTCTTACCTTGCTCTTGGGAAGCAAGAACTCGTTAGAAGTCTACCTCTTGCGAGGGTTGGCGATGCGCCGAAAGTAGATTAGTTTGATTGTATGATTGATTGAGAGAGAGCTTCTATGTACAAACTATCGGGATATTTATACCTGAGGTTACAACAGAACCCTTATAGGATACGATCTTATCTACAACTAACAAACAAGTCCTTGCGGCAGACTTAAGCCACAGATTAGATCTAAACTACTTAATTTACAAGATACAACTGCCTAAAACCGAGCTTTATCTCTATTTGGCAACTTCGTTGAAGCTTATTCCGAGCCCAGACCAAGCCCACACTGACTCTGTCAACTTACAACCCGTATCGGCCAACAATCATATCGAATCCGTATCGGCTGATACACTCTTTCTGACAACACCTCCCCAGTCCGATACGGTTACCGGGTCCGATACGAAGCCTGGTCCGACTCCAACTCAATCCTTCCTCTCTGCTTCGGTTTCCTCTTTTCTTTCCAAGTCGATTACCAAAATCCGTCGTTAACACTATTATGTATGTAGTTCCATTAATGTAAACCTCAATATTATAAGCTAACTGATTGTGAATTTTCTTTATTCCGGACATGTCTGTAGAAACTTCTGCCTTATTATCATCGATTGTGTGAACTATTTCAGGACATTTTATGAAATATTTGTCGTGAATAATATTCTTTGTACATCCAGTGTCTACTAGTGCTAATATTTTATAAGATACCTTGGGTGATAACTTCACTTTAACAGGGATTCTTATTCCTAAGATTTCTTTGAAGGGTAACTTTGCTATATATTTGCTTCCAAAATTAGTTATAGCATCTTTTAGTTGAATTATTTTAGAATTATTATTATCTTTTAGTGTTATCACTTGCTCTTTAAACTCAGTGTTTTGTATGTCCTCATTCTCTGGTAATGCCTTAATTTCACCTTTGATTTTTAAATTTTCTAATTCTACTTCTAGTTTATTTAATCTATTTTCTAAAACTCGTACTCTACTAGATAATATCCTTTCATCTTATTCTAATTCTATCTCCTTTAACCTTTCATTTTGCAATGTTGTATATCCTAATTCTGGATCTTCAGTTATAATAATGTTAGATATAACATTTGCAAAATTACGCGGATTACTACCAGCCCTTTTCAGTTCTTCATAATTACTAGGATTCTTTTCGACCCATTGTTCCCATAAGACCTTGGCAGATTCACCCAAAAATGTTTCTAAATAGGTTATCATGTCTTCAACTTTGTTTCCTATATTATGCTGGTTTTGTATATATTTTTGAACTATTAACCCTTTCCAGATGCTAATAATATTAGGCCAGTCAATGGGGTCATGTGCGGCTAAGTTTAGTATAGCACCATCACTTCTTTGGTTTTGAAATTTCACAGGCTTCTCGAAGTCTCTTCTCTTAGTGCCCATATGCCTGTATTGTCCTGGGATATAGTTATATGAAAATTCCTCTCTATCAGGGGGCCATTTTCCTGCTGCCCTAGCTGGTCTTTCTCTTTCTCCTTCGTTTTTCACAGTACCTTCTCCATATCTTTCTCTTTCCTGTTCCTAAGTCTACTTCCATAACTTCCATTGCATTATCAAGATTATGTAACCCTACTTCATCTAATGTGTTTATAAAATCATTGTATTGTTCTGCATTGTCTATTTCATTTTCTATATTGTTCATCTCATTTATTAGATTAATTTCTTCTTCATAACTTTCAAGAAATAATCTTCCATTCTCTGCGCATTGCTCTTCTTCACTTAAAACTTTACCAAGATCTTGCTCTTCTTTGCCATGCTTATCTTGCTCTTTCTGCTTTATCTGTTCTATCTTGGTTTTTTGGTTTTTAGAAATTTCTACAGCCATATCTTTGTTCTTCTTTACTTTCTTTACTCTAGCTAATTCTCTATAGAAATAAAGTTCTTTATTTCTTATTTTAGGCCACTCACTCTTCATTGAGTTATTATATTCTTCATTTATTTCTTTTAATTTAATTTCGTAATATTTTATCTCACTTTCTTGATCTAATCTTTTCATAAACACTGAAACACTATGTCTTCTATTATCTATTATATTTCTATCAGATGATTCTGTTTCTAAGTCTTCTGTGGTTCTGGGTTTGTAATTTATAAACCTAATGCTGGTATTCCATTTACTGTTTTGATAACTCACATAATTTTCAGGCTGACTTAAAGTTTTACTTTCAATTAAATCATTGATTTTCCATTCTTCTCCTGCCCTTTCTTCAGAACTTATTTTTAAAGGGCTCATGAAAGTTATTCCCTTAGAGTGCATATTTTCAATCACGTCATTTACATTTATTTTGTATTTGGAGGCACTTCTATTAGTTAATCTTCCTATAAATTCTATGCTTACTAGCAAATTTGTTCCTTTAAATTCTTCGTATCTCTTTGTTTGAAAACCAAAACTCATTTTATCTATAAATTCTTTTACAGGCATCATTAGATCTGGGGCTATATATGTTATCAACATATTCTCATTCATATCACCTTCTAAAAATCCTAATGCTGCTTTGTCTATCGTGTCCCACCTTTTATCTAACAGAGTTATTAAAACTTTAGCTCCTAATTTCTTTCTTGTCATACCTTTAATTCCTATTATATACATGCCTTGGTGAATATATTTATACCCTGAATACTTTAATCCATTTTCAAATTCCTTGGCTACAATATTTAACTCAACTGGCTTTGTTAAAACGTTTAATTCTACTTCTCTAGATATTCTATATAACCCATTTTTATTCTCAAAAAATCCCATACAATATATTTGTTGAGGTCTTATTGCCCTCAAAGTATCTCTTTGATATCTTTCGAGTTGTTTGTCCACTTCTGCAATATCTTCAAGCTCATCTATGTCTTCATTTTTGCCTTTTTGTTTATCAATACAACTTAAAGATTTATCATCTCTGCTTGCTATTTTTTTAAACAGACTCCTAGATAGGTCCATTTTTCTGAATTAATAGCTTGAGACGAGGTAATTATGCCTGTTGAAGCCAAAACTATCTCTTTTCCTTTACTAGAATTTATTTTTTCTAATAATTCTTTGATATAGTCACTGTTTTATAATATCTTATTTTGCCTTGTTTTATATTCCTCTAGCACTTTTAGCGTTGAATTTAATTTATTACTGACAAGCAAATATTGTTCTTCAAATTGCTTTCGATCTTTAAACAAATCTTCAACCCTTTGCTCTAAATCTTCCTGCTTTTTATCCCAATTTATATAAAAATTATATATCAGATCAGCAATTAAATTTAACTGACTATTGTTAGAGTGCCAACTATGGTCTTCAATGTGATTTAGTCTGCACCTTATATTAAAATTATCTTTGGTAGTTATTACCTTTCCAATATTAGCTTCTGAATTTGATTTCTCTATGATGACGGGCTCTGATACCACTTATTACTATCCAACACTATTTATTCGGCTGATTACTATTCAGCCGAATATATATATATATATATATATATATATATATATATATATATATATATGAACTTTTTACAAGTGGTCACTGATTAAACTTTTTCATAAATGGACTCTCTAAACTTGGAGTAGTGATAATTTGGCATTATTTTTATAGCAACTAAATGATACTTCGCGTTTTGCAACAGAATATATATTAAGTATTATTAAAAAAGTGAATATATATGTTGAAATATTATGAAAATAATGTAAAGCGTGATGATTAGATATATTTGTATGTTGATTTGTAGAATTTAATGAATTATAGATGATGTTGTTACAAGCTTGGATATATAGAAGGTATAGACGGCACCGTAAAATTTGGTCTGTGTTTTTATACTCCTTTAAAAGAAGAAGGCAATGGTGATGGCAGCGAATCGGTCACCTCACTCTTATAGTAAATTTTGCAAGTTAACCCTTGAAATTTTAAAAATAAAAAAGATCAAATCTAAATGGATAGTCAAATATAAACAATTAGAGTAATATGAATATTCTCTATAGCAAAAAGATGGGTAACACATTAAAATATTTTATTTTATCCATAACAAAGCATGGGTATTTTCTTTTTAATATACTTATATATAAATTATATTATAGTAATAGTATAGTTACATTTAAAAGCTTTCCACTCAAAAACTTACGACAGTTTTTAATAGTCCCTCAAATAACACTGTAATCTAATCCGAGTATGTTGCTGCCTACTTCTGCCACTGAACGGCAACGGTTGGATCAGAAAATTGTCGACAACGGTTTCTTTTAACTCCAAACATTTACATCCCGTTGCTGGTATAGAAGAAGCAAATGTCATTGCTCATTTATTAGCTGGTCTGGGCTGGACTAAGATTTGTGATGGAACGGCCCATATAAAAGCCTCAGTCAGCCTGACTGAGGCTTTTGGGCGCCGCCCACCTGCAACTTCACTTTTTTTTTATTTTCCCCCTCTCTCTGTCTTCTTTGCCTTCCCCGTACCTAGCTTGTTTTGGCGCCAAGCTAACCCAGATTTGGCGCCAAAATCCCCCCGCCCGCGCCGCTTCTTCTCCCTCCNGCCCGCTGTGACTTGCCAATCCATTCAGACTGCAAACTCTGCGCGAGAGAGAGAGAGGAGGAGAGAGCGGCCATGCCCACGCAACACCTCACCTCTCGCCGCCACGCTGAGCTACTCCGCCATCTCCTCCTAGATGGCGGCGCCGCTGTCAAGGACCTCCGTCTCCGCCGTGTCGTCCCGCTCACCTCCGCGCCCCTTGACGACTCCTCCCCCGACGGCGCTGCTGCCAAATCTGGATCTGCCGAGACCACGCCGCCGGAGGCCCAAGACGGCCGGGAGCGAAAGCCGGTAAGTCTTCTGCCGACGGCCGCGCCTCCCTTCATGTTCATCTCAGACAATACACGACGCGTTCGTGCTAGCTTGGTGTTGGTGGCCATCTCATCTCAGTTTTATCCGGGCGGATTAGGTGGCGCTCGTGCACGTCCAGCGGTCCAAGCTCGTGCACGCCCCGGCCTCCTTCGGCTACCGCCGCTTACTGCCTTTCCTCAACCGACTGACCAACCAAGGTAACACCATCCTCCTCTCTTCCCCCCTCCCAACTAAATGGCCCTTGTTTCTTCTTAGCCCATTCCCTTCCCTTCCCTTGCGTGCGTGTGGTTCAGAATCAGAAAGCCCTAGTGGCAAGGACAACTCCAAGATTGATGCATATGCCGAATCTGAATCTGAAGCTCAACCTGATCCTGTGCATTGCTCTATCAGCACCACCAAGGAAGAAATCAACATTTCCTCTTCTCATCTTTCAAGCACCAAGATGGTGAGTACTGAGTTTGATGTCTTCCTTTTGATCTCCCTTATGCTATATTCAGCCAGGTCTACTCCCATCTCTTCAAAATAATTATTAAAATGTATGCATGTACTATGTTTCAGTGCCTTTCCCGGTGTCAGAGGTCAAGGTTTGTTCACCACCCCAGCTCATTTAGCTACAAGAGGATGCTGCCATTTGTTACGGAGAACGGTAAGATCAGATGCATGCTCACATGATGCAACTGTCTACTTATGGTTCAGGGTATCACGTTGCCAATTTATCTCATGATGTGCTACTCTCTACTTTCTCAGAGATAACTTCTCAGGAAGGTCACAGGACCAAAATTCCAAGACTCGTACAAGAAAGACAATCGTCAACGGATGAGAATGGTATCTTGACCCCTGGACAGCATCATTTTGTTATGTCAGGAGACTCTGCTGAGGAATGCAAAACAGTTCGAGTCGAAAGATTAGTAGAAGAAAAAGAATCAAAATCAGACAGGGCTGTTTCTGAAGCCGCTCATCTAGAAGTCAGTACAGTTGAAGTGCAAAATCTCACACAGGAAAGAGTGCTAGCGTCAGATGCACACCTTCTATCTTCAGACAAGGGTGAGTGCACATCGAAGTGGAATGATGTCCTGCCTGCTGGACAGCATCAGCTTGCTGCCTCAGAAGACTTCTCTGAAGAACGCAACAAAGCAGGAGTTGAAACAGTATTAGAAGAGAAGAAATCAGTTCCAGATGGAAATTCTGTTCTTGATGGCAGACAGCTTCAGACTTTTGTTTCAAAAGCTTCTCCAGAAGGCACAGCTGAAATGCAGAAGGCCACACAAAAACAAGCAGTGACTTCAGATGGTGATGAGGACCCTCTAGCCTCGGGCAAGGGTGGATCTCTTGCTAAAGAGCAGCCTCTACTGCATGCTACAGAGTTGTCCGTAAAAGGCAATGCTGAAGGTGATGAGGTACAGCAATGCCAAAGCCCAGAGTTGGGAACTTCTGATGTTTGTTTTGGTAGTCCTACCAAGGTTGTAATACCATCAGTGAATTCCCACAGTGCACTAGAGCAATCTGATTCTATGGCTTCTCTAGATGAACCATTGCTTGATGTGGAGATGACATGCATTCCTTTGGACCCTTGTGCTATTGGTGTGCCCTACTCAGTGAAGGAAACGCCTGCTGGTGTTCTGTGCACGTCTGATCATTGTTCCACTGGCACACCCTTAACAGTGGAAGAAACTTCCGGTTCCGTTTCTTTTGTTCACATTGAGCCAGTGTCAAGCAAAGTCAGCCCAGTACAGCAAAGAGGTTCCCCTTATTTGGAAAAACGAGGCCTTTCCCCTAAGAAACTATCTCCAAAGAAAGGAATACTTAAGAGACATACAAGGGGGTGTAAGGGAATCTGCATGTGCTTGGACTGCAGCACATTTCGTTTACGTGCTGACCGGGCTTTTGAGTTCTCTAGGAAGCAGATGCAAGAGGCAGATGATATAATAGATAACTTACTAAAGGAGGTGTCAAGTCTTAGGAATCTCATGGAGAAATCTTCTGGCCAAGTAAGTGCACTTCACTTTTAGTTTCTTGTCCTTACAATGATCAAATTTTATAGTACCCTTTTCCAACGGAAAGAAATGCTATCATCTTACTTTGTTGCTTGTCTTTTACATTAATTGTGTGACTTCATCAAATTTAAACACTTGAGAGTCAAGATCAGGCTCTGTACATATCAAAACATGGGATGGTAGAATGTGATAAACTTTTAGCAATCCTCTTTGAGAACACAAACAAAATGGGGAAATCTTCTCGTACATATGTGGAATTTCTTGTTTAGATCGATGATGCCTTGTGTATTATTATCTTGTCCAAATATATAAGTAGAAGAAGTTGGTAGGGATTGCTTTCTGCAGTGAACATATATGTATCAGAACACATGCATATGTTCAGTAGACATGAATGGCAGAATGCATTTGATGCCATAATTTATCATTTCTCACCAGGACCAAAATCTTATGCTATCGTAATAAGGTTATCTCTGGCTCTGTCAGTTCTTCCTGCACATTACTGATGGACACTTTCACTGCTTGATGTTCATTGAAATATGAAATTGAGAGAATACTGAAACTGAAAGAACACTTTGGTTGAGTTGCAGGAGACAAAGCAAACAGCCTGCCAGCGGGCGTCACAGGTGGAGGTGGTGGCCAGAGAGCGTCGTAGGCAGATGTTGATGGAGCTGAACTCACATTGCAGAATCCCTGTGAGTACTGTAGCTACCTGCTCTACCGATAATCAGCAATATTCGCTTTAACTAAAAGTAGTAGCAGTGGGAATTCATGTGTTTGTCTGTGACTGACTCAGGGACCAAGGGTGAAATTTGCACAATACGTTGAAGAGAGGATGGCGTCGTCTCCAGCACCTGATTCACCTGGCAGAAGATAAACAGGGGAGGATGTGTCTGTCTGATCTATCGAGCTTACCTCATTAATTTTTGTGTAGTGCAGTGCAATGCAATACTTGGTTAATGTGTTGTAGAGGGTGGGTGGTCTGTTTTTGGAGGAACAGCATGTCATGTGCATCCTTTTCCAGATAATGGAAGTGCAGCACCAGGACCATGTGCGTGCTAGATGTATTATTACCACCAGTCCAGTGAAATAGTACAATGATACTATATACTCAGTTTTGAGGGAATTCCGCTGCTTTTTTTTTTGTAGAATCTGAGCAATATATGAGTACTAATTAGTAGTAGCAGCAGCAGCAGCAAACATGCAGGCATAGTAAAGGGGTGAGTATCTGGAATGGATGAATGAATGAATGGAAGAAAAATATGGGAGGGCTAGCCGGCGTAGAGGTGGACGCCGACGGCGACCATGAAGATGGCGCAGAAGGCGAAGAAGAGGAGGGCGTGGACGAAGATGGAGGCGACGCTGGTGCGCATGCTGTGGAACTCGACGACGCGGCCGTTGCTCCCGGGGATCTGGCACAGCAACCCCGGCGTCAGCAGCACGAACAAGAGCAACGCGATCAGCACTGGACCCCAATCACCAGACCCCATCTTGGCGCTCTCTTCTTTTCAGGCTTAATAATTCCTTGTACTACTTGTAGCTGAGCAGTATGCACTGCACTTTCACTTCACTTGGATATATAGGAGTACTCCATATGCTGGCTGCTACAAGTACAGGTACAAGAAGAACAAATCATGTACTCCATATGTGTTGGCTGCTTATTGCTGGACCTGGACGATCGATCATCGATAGATGCATGAATCTAATGGCCGGCCTGACAAGTACGCCTGCAGCATTGCACTATTGCTAGTACTAAATCGTAGTAAGAAATTGTTGAGGCCGGCGCTGGACGGCATATATATGTGCCGAAGTATATACTCCAATCCAATTGCAACTTAACTTGGGTAGGGACAACAATCTGAAGGACAGCTTCTGATCCTCCAAGGCAGATAGCAGGCCCGGATCTTAGATCCCCAACATATAATATAGTAGCAGTAATTTTCATTAAGAAACAGTTAAGTAATCTTTCATTAAAAAAAACATGAGCAAAGCCCACCCATCCCTCAGTCCCTATCTGAGCTGAAAATCTGTGATATATATATGATCATCGATATACACTAATTAAACTAGTAGTAGTAATAATACAGTAGTAAGTACAGTATATGTGTTGGGGATTGGATTAGCTAGGTAATTACTAGTTAAGAGACTAGTGTAGTGTAGGTAATTAAGGGCAGCAGGTTGTTGTTGATGTTGCAGTAGTGAGGGATGGTCTCATGGTTACAATGGCGGAGTCGTTTGCACCCAAGCGTTTGGCCCGCTTGCTGGCCTCCAGGAAACTTTTGACCGCTCGCCTCACATACGCATCCGCCTGCTTCACCGTCATTGTGGAGATCTCATCCTGTGCGTGTGCGTGTGCGAAGCTTGACAGCATGTAGTCGCCGTTGAGGAAGGCCGCCAGCTGGACGAGCTCGCGCTGGAAGTCGGACAGCCATCCGTCTTCCTTCGCCGACGAGGAGTACGGCGACGGCGGCACCTCCGGCAATGTCTCCGGACAGTCCGTCCTTGGCTCGTCCATGTCCGTGAAGACGTGTTCGAAGGTGCCCGCCCACGCGTCCCTCCTGGTGAGGAAGTCGGAGCTGAGGTTGAATATCTTCCTGATGGTGGCCGGTATGGAGGAGTGCTCGTACTCCGACGTCGCCGTTGGCCCTCCCGGCGGCCTCCCCACCACCGTCCCCTTCCTGATCCACGGCGACACCATGATGGTGGGCACCCTCACGCCCAGGCGGTCGAACCTGAAGAAGAAGGGCAGCGGGCCACGGATGCCGTCGGGGCTGGGCACGCCGACGTTGGGCGGCGGCACGTGGTCGTAGAAGCCGCCGTGCTCGTCGTAGGTGATGATGAGCAGCGTCTGGTTCCACTGCGGCCCCGCCCGAAGCGCCTCGTACACCTCCTTGACCAGCCTCTGCCCGTTGGCCACGTCGTGCGCCGGGTGGTCGTCGTCGGCGGGCGTCCCCGTGAGGTCGAAGTAGCGGGGCTCGATGACGGAGAGCGCCGGGAGGAGTCCCCTCCGCGCGTGGTCGCGGAAGGCGGCGTCGTAGCGGCGGAAGGTGCCGCGGACGGCGTTGGCGACGGTGCGGAGGCGGCGGTAGAAGAGGGTGGTGGGGATGGTCTTGAAGTAGACCCGGTAGTCGAGGCCGTCGGCGGCGAGGGAGTCGAAGATGGTGCGCTGCGGGTAGCCGAGGAGGAGGTTCCACTTGTCGTGGGCGACGGCGCCGTGGGAGGTGGCGGAGTAGAGGAACAGCCGGTTGGGCTGCGTGGGCCCCGGGATGGAGGAGAACCAGCGGTCGAACACCGCGAAGGAGGAGGCGAGCGCGGAGAAGGCCGGGAGGCGCGACGGGGTGAACCCCCGCATCACGGCGTCGGTCAGGAGCGCGCTGACGGAGACGGCGCTGCGGACGAAGCCCGACATGTCCCCGGAGGGGGAGGCATCGACGCCAGCGAAGGCGGTGGCGTTGGGGCGGAATCCAAGCAGCTGCTCGAGGACGTCCTCGAAGGCGTGGGCGGGGTCGTCGGGGACGACGAGGTCGGCGTCGGGGGAGACGCAGCGGAGGGACTCGGCTGGAGATGGGGCCGGGTTGCACTCTGCGCCGGTGAGGCCGTCGATGGGGAGGCCCAGCAGCCGCCGCATCCACCCGAGCATGTGGTCGAACGACCGGTTCTCCAGCGCCAACACCACCACGTTCTTGATGGGGCTCTTGCTCTTGCTGCTCATCTTCGAATTGGAATTGGATGCCTGTGCCTGTGTGGCGACGGCGACCAGCATTAGGAGGAGGAGCAGCAGCAACACAAGGTAGTGGCGGCGAGCCATGGCGGCGGAATGGCCGTGGTGGAGCGGCCACATTACAACTCGTACCAAAGTACGAGGAGGAAGACGACCAAGCTAGGCTTTCGACAAGAGAAAAAAGAAAATACTCCAATTAAAAGATGGCGGTGGATCGATCCTACACACAGCTGCATGCGCTGCGCTGGCTTCATTTGGCGCCACTCACCAACTGCTCGTGCTCCGATGCTCCCCCCTCAGTCCCTCACCCACTGCCCATGGATGACTGGACTGGGTCTCCACATTTTTCTACCTTCTTGCTTAATAACAATCACGATTACTGTATTAACTAAATTGTCATAAAAACTTTCAAAAAAATTAACAATTTAAATTAATACGAGATATACCACTCCACAAACATAAATAACATCTACAAGCTGTAAAAAACAAAAATAAACTAAAAGTAATTAATGTAAATTCGCACTTATTTTTTTGTTATAATTTGTAGAAAAATAAAATATGAACTTACATGTTTATTATAGAGCTATCTTCTTCAAATTTTCATTTAATAACTATTTACGTGACATGTAAAAAATAAGAATATATCCTCTCAAGATGAAAACACTTTCCCTGCTTGGGATGTAATATTATTCTAGCCTTACATATGGAGAAAATATATAGTGAAGACTACATATATACCTGGGGACTATAGACGTTTGAGATTTATCCACGTGATCACGAGTAAAAATTTTACTCGTAAATTTATTCATGAGTAAAAATTTTATTAAATGATATGAACGAATGTCAGACGTCTATTTTTTTTTATCTAACAGTAATTTTTTAGGTTTTCACGTATTTTTCCACCACATATTTTTTTTCTTTGCATATGGCTGTGGTGGCGACAGCCTGTATTCCGGTGAAACTTGTTTTGTTGTTCCGTTTGAAGATGCAGTGGCCCTGTAGTTATGCTGCACGTGACAGGTACAAACAAACTGGCCGACATATGTCAAACAGATTGCCGCCGCCGTTGGTTCACGGGCTTATTGAGATGGGAAGCCGCCCACTGCCTGCCCACCCGTTTTCTCTCGTTAATTATTACTCCTATATTACAGCTTACTTGATAAAAATAATTACACTACTCCTATAAAAAAATGACCAACGTCATAAAGAAAAGCAAAGGGAGGACTATGTGTTGCCATTGATAAAAAAATGGATAAAAGGGTTGATCCAATTTACCCCTCAACTATAAAAAAAGATCGATATACCCTCCTCAATTATGATACAAGATGATTTACACCCCTTATCTTTTTAAACTGGACAAAATAACCCTTTAACCGAATACAAGAAAGTTTCACTCCTACCTGACAATGATCCGACCATGGTAGCAGTGTGGCAGTCTAGTCAACTGTTTCACTCTCCTCTCTCTTGTCCCTCTTCCCTTCTCTCTTGCTCTTCACATCTCGCATTACTTCCCCGAGCTTGTTCACGGTGCGTGCGAGTTGCTTCGTTGCTGGCTGTGCAATCCCATCCTCGGTGTCCTCCACAAGTTCACCCTTAATGTGGTCATCCGAAGCTCGCCCCGCTGTGAGAGAGAGCAACTCGTGAAATCATTTGGGCTGAGGTGGAGCTCGACGTGCAGGTGATGGATGCGAAGCTCGGTGACGAACCAGGCAAGAAGAGGCATAGTATTGCAGTTTTTTCTGATCTCGCCATTGTGGGTGGCCTTCAGCTCAATGCTTGCCATCTTCTCCATCGCCCTGGCAAACTTCTTCTTCCATGATGCCGAGAGCCTTGTATTGGTGTGCACCATATATCCTCGCTATTACCGGGGACGACAGCGGCACGGCGTCCGACGTGAACAACTCCCTGCCCACGAGCACGTTTTGGCTTAATGGCTTCCGCATCAGCACTTCATTGAAGCTACTGACTAGATTGCCACGTCGGTGCCACATGAACTGATCATCATCATGTATAGGGAGCGAATCTGGCTTGTATTTGGCTCAGGGGATATTTTGTCCGATTTAAAAAGATTAAAGGTTTAAAATATCTGGTATCATAGTTAAGGGACATAAATCATACTTTCGCCATAGTTGATGGGGTAGGCGCTGGCAGTGGAAAAAAGAGCACGGAGGCGACGTGACCTGGAGTACATGCGGTGGGGCAGAGAATGCACGATGCGCACAGAGCCACCAGATCTCATGCCCCTCTGGCCAGATCCGATGCCCCCCTGTCGGGATTTGGCCTCTTTGGCGAGGGAGGTCGTCCCCCCGTCGACGGCCTTAGCGACGACAAGGGAGCATTGACGATGGCGGGGACGACAACAGTTTTGGGCGGTTTGGTTGTAGCTTCTTTGTTGGTCTAGCGGCGGCCAGTCTGGTGCTAGCCTTCTCGTAGGTTCTATATAGGTGTTGTTGGTGTATGGTGGTGATTTTTTTCTTTCCTGGCTACTGTCTTTCAAGATGTTGGGCTTGTAATTTTTTTCTAGTCTATTCAATGAATTATCGCACCATATGTGTTCGTCATTAAAAAAAAAGAAAGGAAGGAGGTGGTTGTAAATCGGACTTAACCTTTTTATTCGGTTTTTTACCGTCATCAGGTTAGCGTCCATACCACTCTGTTAGCGTCACATGATTTCTTCAAAATAACCAAACTATTCTTGCCGTTCAAGGTCAAAAATAGTCATCAATTCTATTGGATATGGCACATGAAAGTGAAAAAGAAGGGAAAACCTAAACCTCTCACGGGCAGCAGTACTGTCGTTCCATGCAGCGTGGTCAGTGGTGGAGCGCATCTAGGCAAGAGAACTAGCGGTCAATGGTTCAGTTCCTAGTGATGTGGGTGGCGGAGTTAGGAGTTCATGCAAGTACGTTGACAAACTCTCCCACTTGGAGTCTCTCTCCTTTAGCCTCCTCACGCTACTCTCCATTGCGTCGGCTTCTCCTCCCTGACCACCTTCCTATCAGTTGCCACCCTCTCGACAAATTGAAGATGAACCAACATCACTTTCAATGCGAAGCCGGCATATGTATTCTCCACCATGAATGTAGCAAATCATAGGTTGAACAACCGCTTGTGGCATTCTTGTCATAGCCACACCTATCCTCCCTAAACCAGACATCGAGTGCGGAGCTGCCAAGACGAGTCGGAGCTTGTGCCTTAGCTACCGATTCAGCCGTTGGTGCCAGACTATGTACTTCTTGCTGATGAGCAGGACTTGGAATTCTCTCTTTTTTTTCATGGGGAGAGAATTGATGGGTGGTTTATATTATGCTGGTCTAAAATATAAACCGGCATAGGCTGGAGGTCACAATATTATCTATGATTACAATACCAGTCCTAGGATATACAAACTGCTACTCACAGAATAATAGTGAAATCCAAAAATACAAAGCTTTTATTACAACATTGGAGGAGGTCTCAAATCACTACCGTCGTGGACAAACCCCAGACTGATAGAAACACTAAAAAGATAAGGTACACACAGGCGGAAGCATAACAGCAGTGGAGGAAGACATGAAAAGTGAAGTACTAGAAGCGGAACAACAACCATAAATTCATAGGCTATGTTTGGGAACTAGACTCGAAACTCGAAGAAATCATACTCGGCCTGTTCCTGAAAATAGGCCTCGACTGAAGGGTCAGGGTATCCTTCTTCTAACTCTATAAATAATAATAATAGCAAGAGTAAGTACTCAGTGCACTCAGCAAGTCCGGGGAAAATATGACATGCAAGGCTAATAACAAGGAGGTGAAACGATTTTATTTGAAAATCCAAAGTTTTTAAATAATTTAGTTGTAAACCTCTAGTATGTCAATTTTTTTGTTTTGAAGGAAGGCTCACGCCTTACTTTATTTCACAGGTTGCTTTACAACAACCTGTCATTGTAGTAAGCCATAACATGAATACCATGCCATCTTAGCACTACTCGGCCATCTTAGCCACTCTACCTTGGCCATCTCGACCCACACCTTGGTGCCAATCGACACTCTGAGTCACACATGCTCGTTCCCAACCACGAAGGCTGGCTGTTCGTCACAAATGTAAACTCTGGTAACGATTCCCATCCCAAGAATCTTTTTTATCAAGTTTAAAACAAAACCCTACGCTATGAGAAACACCTCACATCCACTCATGACCGTGGGCACGACTGTTTAAACAGTTTGACTAAACTTTACAGAGGTTGCATGCTTTACCCACACGTCGTGAACTTCTCACATTACCGAACACATGTAGATCAGACATGGCCGACAAAGGAGAGCTCACTACAAAGCTTTTTCATAACCAACTCATAAATATCCTGTGTCCCACAGTTGGGTGGAATCTCTCCACCAAGCATCAGGCCATATTTCAAGCTCTCATCTACTCAGACCCCACCGTATGGACTTCGACACATCCCCACAGCATGGGATTGCCATATACGTCACCATACCAGTTGCTCCTCAACCGCTAACATGCTGGACATCTATGTTTTAGCTATTTACTCGGCCAGGGGCATCCCACTATACCCGTGTGGTTATATTGTCATATGTTTGGATGAATTTTCCAAAGGTAACGGTCCTTATGGATGATGCGTAGCCAAACTACCAAGGTACTAACTCCCGCATCATCAGGTTTTTATAAAACTTTCTCTTCTTCGTAACCATATCAACATCTCGTCGGGCTTTCAAAATAAATGAATAATAATAAGTACCAAGTTTTCCCGCATGACAGTACAATCGTGACCTGTAGGTAATCTACTTCGGCATTGTGAACACCGGGGCAATATATTTAGTGAAGTTACAAGAGTAGGGGTCATCAATTCTTATATAATAAAAGTGCGACTACTAGGTAGGTCCAACGACTCGTATTCGAATCGTGGCCAATGATGCAACCTAAAGCATGTAGTTTGGCAAACAAAATACTGAGTTCAAAATATAGGTGCAATAAGTGGTCAAGGGGGCTTGCCTTGATCTGCGGCAACGAAATGAACGCCAAACTCTTGTGTGAATCCTCCGTCCGCCTCGGGCTCTACGCGAGAAAACAAACAATACATGAAACCACTGCTAAAACAAAACAAAACATGAAGTAAAACAGAGCCATTAGGTAGAGGGGGATTTTAGAAAGATTTTGAAACTTGAACAGAATCAAACGGAGTTAAGGATGAAAAGATATGGATTTTTAAAATTTAGGGGATTTTTGGTGGGATTAATAGAATAGGGAGAAATATTCTAGGGAATATTCCGAGTGGGGCCCAGCTGTCGAGTCAAACGTAGGGTCAAAGGGGAGAGGAAAAGGTGAGGCCCGTGGGTCCCACTATTTTTTATTTTCTTTTTTCTTTTTTTCCTTCTTCTCTCTCCTTCTTATCTCTTCCTCTCTCTTTCTTTTCTCTACTCTCCTTCTTCTCACGCCCGAACAGCAGGGAGAGGAGGGCACGCGACGGCGTGGGCGGGGCGACGGCGGCCGGGTGGCGCACGGAGGGGTGGCGGCGGGGCTTGGTGGCTGGGCGCCGGCGGGGCACACGGCGTGGTGGCTTGGTGCCGGCGCCGGCGCGCGGTGAGGTGGGCGGCGTCGGCGCCAGGCAGGGAGGAGGAAGGGGGTGGCTTGGCCTTGGGCAGGGGAGGAGGAGGAAAGGACCGGGGCAGGAAGAAGAAGAAGAGGAGAAGGAGGTTAGCCTCCTCGACATGATGAACTCCGGGACTTCGGCGAATCGGCTCCGGAGTGGTAAAAATGGAGTGGTGAAGTGGCTGAGGATCTACATGGTAAGTTTTTTGGGTATTTATACAGTCCGCAGTGATTTTGGAGGGAGACTCCGACGACGAGAACGGCCATTGATGCACCTGTGCTTGCTTCTCCATCTACAGGCTTCCCTTGCTGTTGTTGTTGCCAGACCTGCTTGGCGAGTGGCGCAAAGCAGTGCCTAACCTCAGCAGAGAAGATGGAGACAGTACCAACTTCCGCTGTGCAGCGACAGGACGGTGCCTAACCATCGGTTTTACAGGGAGCGGTGCCTAATCTTCGGGTTTGCAGGGAGTTTAGGAAAATAGGGGGAAAAAGAAGTATGCCTGTACGAGTGTTGGATGAGCATAGTTTGCTTGCTTGACTTAATGAAAGTGCAAAGAACTCCGGATGTGGGAAAAATATTATGGAAAAGGGGGAGGATAATCAACGGGCGGTAGAAGTCCAAAAATATTTCAGAATATTTGGACGGAAAGGAAAATGATTTGATATGACCAGGAAATAAATTAAAACAAGATTAAAACTAACTTTGAAATTTTTCGGAGATTTTGAACGGAAAGAAAGAGTGATGCTAAAATAAATCCTAAACTACAGTTTTAGAAAAACACGGGCATTATAGAAAGACACCGCACTGGGAATAAAATTCTCTGCGGCAGTGCCACATGACACTTCCTGTGCAACAAAACCGCTAGACTGACAACGAGTGTCTAATCTTCTGCTGTAGCCCAAGCCTTTTCTTTGGAGTTTGGAGCCGAGCCGATGTCTGATCTGTAGCTGCGCACACAAGTAGAAGTTGATCCTACCCATGTCATGCGGCACCGGCGCGAGCGCGTGGCAGCATAGGCCCCGTAGTGGACTCAACGCCCAGGAGCCGACTCTCACCTACGACCTCCTCGGTCCTGATCCACCTCCTGTCCATCGCCGACGTCGATCATGCACGCCTCCTTTCGCCGCATCGTCATCGACCCTGCTTTCCTCCACCACGTGCGCGCGCTCCACCTATCGGTGCTCCTCAGTTTCTATGGCGGCCTCACACGTCGGGTTCCACCCTACCGAGGAGCCTCACCCGTCCGTGCCATCGACTTCAACTTCTCGTTCCTCCCCTCACCATGCAGTTGGGCCGTTCGTGAACGTCATCAACGGTCACTCCCTTCTCATCCAGCGGAGGCCTTGCGAGCACACTAATTCCAATCCCAACGAGATACTACCTCCTTTTCAAAATGTATGACGCTATTGACTTTTCGTATAACGTTTGACCATTCATTTTATTCAAAAATTTAGTATAAATATGTAAAATTATAAGTTAAGATTATATTTTATTTCATGATAAACCAAGTCACAACAAAATAGATAACATTTATATAAATTTTTTTGAATGAGACGAATGATTAAATATTGTATGAAAAGTTAACGGCGTCATATATTTTGAAATGGAGGGAGTACATTATAAAGAGAAGCGAGAATCAAACATTCGTTATCGCTTCAAGAAACCTACTTTCTTCTCCCCTTCAATTCATAGTCTCTTTCTCCTCTCTGGTGATACGATGAATTCCATTTTGGGGTAGTTGGAGAGGGGTGACGGATCGAGTTAGGTGCATGGAGGATGTGGTGGATCTCAGGACTGAGAGGCGGTGGTGGGCAGCCGCACGACAGGAAGAGGATGGCTCGGTGTACTCCTGGGCTGGGCATCCGGGCCCCAAATCGATCAGTGCCTTTGGTTTGTGTTTTAGGCTTTCAACGCATCTCGGCTAGGCTTCAAAGAAAAAGCTCGGCAGCAACAGGAGATCAGGCACATGTCAATCTACACGGTGTTGCACAGGAAGCGTCGTGCGGCACTGTCGTAGAGAATTTTCTTTCGCCGCACTGTTTTACCTATAAAGAAGGAATACGTACGTACGTGTACGTAGTTAATTTCCCATCTTTGGGGAGGGTTAAAAAGAGAAAAAACATACATATTCTGGATGGGTAGATAAGAAGAGGAGATGGAGATGTGATCGATCGAGGGACAACAAACCAAATTAACCACGACTCAGGATCGATGGAGTGATGGATAGCAGTACGTATGTAATGACGTCATCCTTATCATCCTCCACAGCCTCTGCTGCTGCTTGTTGCAAGCCTAGCACTCGTAATCCTCCTCCGGCGCCGTCGCCGCACACTAGTGCACGAGTAATTCGCAGCAGCAGCAGCAGGCGGAGGCTGCTCTTCTTCTCCGCGGCGGCTGCGACGAGCGGTCTCATCCAGACCCCGGATGGGCAAGCCTACCCTTTCGCCAACGTGAAGCAGCCGCAGCCGTCGTCCACCCCCTACTCCCAATCCGCATCGCAGCAGCAGTTTGGCCTCGATGCCAAAGGGTAATGAATTAAACCGCCTCAACCTGCCTGCATGGTCGTCGTTGAATTGGATCAATGGATAGTATTATATTATGGATGCAGGAGGATTAGGGCGTGCCCGTCGACGAACCCCGGATGCGTGTCCACAAACCCGACAGTCGGCGCATCTTGCTCCTTGGCCTCCCCGCTCATCGTCCCCGCTAATACACCAACGGACAAGGCCGCCGCTGTACGTATACGTACGCACGCACGAATTTCTTTGTTACCATTAATTTGTTTCTGAATTCTGAATGTCCATATATCGATCTGATCCTCCATGCAGTCGCTGCGTGAGGCTATCCTCAAGACGCAGAGGAACGCGGCGATCAAAGCCGACGAGCAGACGGCGTACGGACACTACATCCAGGCGGAGGTCGACGGCGACGTCATGGAGTTCCTCCTCAAGGAATCCCAGTCGTCTCAGGAGGGACGACAGGTGGTCGCGGCGTACCGATGCGTGGCCACCAAGGTCATCTTCGTCTACCCCTTCACCACAGCCGTCGGCGACTCAAGAGGGCAGAGCCAGAGGATCGCCGCCGTCTCCCAGGAGCTCGGATGGTACGCCCCGGACCTACTCAACGCCGCCACCGCCGACGACTCTATCATCGACTATTAATTAACTGCCTGCTTATCTGTTTATTATCTGTCTCTACAAAACACGCGACTAGTATTTAATCTCATCCAATTCAATCCACAACACATATTCATACTAGTAGCGACTGCTGCTATATATACAGCAAATGTACGTATAAATAAAAATGCTAATTTATTTCTGTGCCGGTCGGCAGCATTGCACTTTTTGGATGATAGCGGGCCTTAATTTTCATTATGGGTCACCGATCGAGTTAACCCATACACTCCTTACTACGTCATTAACAAACAAAACATGCGGGTCTTACTTTTTTTTATTTTTTTCTAATAGAATACAAACTGACATGCAGGTGTTTTTTTTACTTTTTGCTGTAGTGCCATGTAAACACCACATGGACGAAAATCAACTAAACAAGTCATATAGGCGTCATCTTAATCAAAACCGTTGTCAATACTGTTGACGGATACAATCTTCGTTAGTTTTAGAAGTTGAGAAACACTATATACTTGGTTTTGCGTTCGAGGGTTACGAATGAAACTGGAGATAGCAAACCGGGTTAGGCTTGGGCCAGAATGCTCCTCGGCCCAAATTTCCTCTTGTGGCCATGCCTCCTTTATCATTTTGGATAAACTCAACTACGTAGATTAGGACTATACTTGTATCTTTATGTCTCTGTTGGTGTTGGTATAGGCCACTTTGACCCATACATTTTATCCTTCCGAGACCTCACGGATCAAAACATGGACCCATCCATGACCCATATGATTTCGGCTCCCCACCCAATCAGATGTATAGGGCCAGATGTCTTCCGGCTTACAGGGGCAGATCCCCGCCCCAAATGAGAAAATTTCTATCCTTAGCAACCACAAGTAATGAGGGGATTATATATGAAAGTAAAGAAACATATAGGAGATAAAATGATCGTGCATCCACAGTTCACCGCCTCAAAAAAAACTTGAGTAAAACCTACGGATGGATGATCGGTGGGAAAGACGTTCCTCATTAAAATATAGTAGAGAAGCTATCTGATTTATGTGGGAAAATAAGAAAAATAGTAAATCAATTTATGTGCATGCTTATATTCGCAATAAACGATTGAAATATTATATGCTTTAGAAAACAAAAAGAGTGGAGCACATGACAACTGGCATATCATGCCAAAGGGAACCCTCCAGAAAGATGAAGTCCCAACGCATAGAAAGCACTGTAACCCAACTTTTTCAGCTCACATCTTTCTTTTTCCACACGCACGTTTTTTAAACTATTAAACGATGTGTTTTTTTTAAAAAAGTTTCTATACGAAAGTTGCTTTAAAAAATCATATTAATTCATTTTTAAAAAAAAATAGTAAATACTTAATTAATCATGTGCCAATGAGTCACTCCGTTTTACATGCATGAAAATTTTTTCTCAACCCACACTCCCAAACAAAGCCTAGGAGCACCAATGGATTGAGCAGATTCTCTAGCCTTGACCTTCAAGCGCTCAGTTGTTTTACTTACCTCACTCACCTCTTCGTGTATATTTAGCTTTTTATGCTACCCGTGGGTCTCTTTCGTCATTGATGGGTATACTGTTCGTGGTTGATACTAGTGCTATAAATATCTACTGGCAAAGTTGATTAATGCTGTATATCGAAACGACAAGGTAATTTTATTTTCTCCTTATGAGTTTTTCAACTCAAAGTTTCTAGTTTTTTTTTGCAACCAACAATTAGTCTCTAATATTAATTTGCTAAATCAAGTGATATTTTTTTCTTTTTTAAGATGAGGGTGAAGATTAGGCCAGAGCGCAGGAATTTTACAGGAATTTCACATGTAATAGTTCAATTATAGTAGGAACTAGAAACAGGAAAATTCATGGGTTACAAATAAGGTTCCATTTACATCATCGTGCATCTATCGAGCCAAGGGTAGGATCTACCTATACCCATGTAAGCCCCTCTGGTTTATGTGATTTCCTAACAGGTTCTAATCAAGTAGAGATATACCCCCTCCATCCAGAAAGACTTGATTTCTAGCATTTAAAATTTATCCAAAAATACTTGATTTTTAGCCCCTAACTTACCTACCATCGATCTATAAAACAAAAAGTTTTATTCCTTCGATACCCCTTACCACGCACCGACTAATACTACTTTTCTATTAGTGAGGGACACTTTTGTTTTTTTCCCTTAACTACTAAAATACTTGGGATGGCTAGTAATCAAGTTTTTTTTCGGGGGGGGGGGGGGGGGGGGGGGAGGGGGGAGTGCTATATATGCCTTGGACTATTTCGTTCATCTTTTATTATGTTTCACTATTTATTTGTATGTAGTATGATACTCTTTGTTAAGCTAGCAAGTTCCATGAATTTATATATCAATGTACAATTTGGAGTGGTATATTTGATTAACTCGTTTTCCTTAGGCGCTGCTTGTTAGCTAACTGCCACTACTACAAAAACTCTCATAGGGAACGACTCATAGGTACCGGTTCATTTAAAACCGGCATCTATGGAGCTTTTCTTACCTCCCTACGATGGAAAAATATAGAACCAGCACCTTTAAACACTATAGGTGTCGATTCTAGCAAAAAACCGGCACTTATACTATATGTGCCAATTTTTTAAAGGAACTGGCATCTATAATATATTATAGGTACCGATTAATTAAAGAACCGGCACCTATAATATATTATAGGTATCAGTTTTTTTAAAAAAACCGGCACCTATAGCTTTGAGCCGAGCCAGCGAGCTGAGTCCATCAGCACCGCACCCACCGCGTGTCCTTAATTATCTACTCGTCTCTATGCACCCACCGCACCCATCTACCTTCTCTCTCGTCTCTCTGCTCTCGCGTCTCTCTCTCTCTCGCTCTCTCGCGGCGACTGCCCGACGGAGGCGGTAGGCTCCCGCGGCCGGCGGCTGCCTGGCGGAGGCAGCGGCCACGCCCTCCCCTCCACCAGATCCGGCAGGAGGGAAGGTGGTGGGCACCCCATTGGCGGCGGCGGCGAGCACTCGTGGGCAGCGACATGCTCCCCTTCGCCAGATACGGCAAGAGGGGAGCCAACAGGGGGGCAGTGGGGAGGTAGTGGGCTTCTGTGGCCGGCGGCTGCCTGGCGGAGGCAGCTACGGTGCACCTCGGCGACAGCGGTGGCCACGCCCTCCCCATGCGGCAACAGCGGCAGGGGTAGAGAAGGACACCGGTGGCATGGGCGAGGTGGCGGCCGACGACATAAGTTCTTGAGTTTTTCTCTTTTTGAGTTTGTCACACCCCACCCCTGCGTCACTGTACAAATGGCACCAAGGGGGGGTCGTGCCGCAGGAGAATGGCGAACCGCTTTCTCACGGAACCGCAAACAGGTACCGGTCCCAGGATAACGATGCTGGTACCAGCGGTAACATGATGAATCAATGCAAGATTTAAATAAATACAATGTACCTTTACGTTGCAGCTTCGGGTAATCCCTGAGTTGCAACCTCCAATCAGAGTCAGCAGCTGCGAAACTTAGCGAAGCTAGGACACCAAATCTACCGGCAGTGGTTTGGGTTTAGGGACGAAACTCCAACCTTCATCTTCTTCCTGAACTTAAGCCAAGAGGAAAAAAACAACAACAATGGGGGATTGAGTACTTTCGTACTCAGCAAGTCACTAGAAAATGTGTACATGCAAGCTTCAAAGAAAGACTGAGTTCATTTGGCAAAGCATTTTAAAATACTTTTCAAAAATCTAAGTGTAGGTTTCAAAAATAAGCTTTTCCTTCGGAAGGAGGCGTCTCACCTCAATCCGTCCACGAGTTGCTTTGCAACAACCCGAGCGGAAAATCCAATTTTAGCATTTATAACACTTTCTCCTTTATTAGCTTCTTTTCACTTTCAAAACATAACCCAACATTCACTCCAACAAGCATCGTTAACCAAGTCTCATGGTTAACAACTCCGGGTCCGGTCCTCTCGACCTGCCAACCCAAACTCGGCCATCTCGGCCCCTAAACCGGCCCTCTCGGCCCTATGGTGCCAAACGACACCCTAGGTCACACAGGCCTGTTCCCAACCACGAAGGCTGGTCGTCCGTCACAAAGAAGAACTCTGGTAACGGTTCCCATCCCACGAACCAATTTAGTAAATACGTTTTAAAAACAAATCTACGCTATGGGCATCACCTCACATTCGCCCTTGACCGTGGGCACAGCTGTTCGAACAGTTCAAATAAACCTCTGCAGAGACTGTACGCTTTTCGCACAAGACACGAAGCTTACACCGATATTGGCCGGTACCAGAAGTTCGTGACAAAGTCTTTCCCTAACCAAACCATAAATGTCCCGTGTCACACAGATGGGTGGAATCTCTCCACCAACCATCAGGCCAGGCCCAAGCCCTCATCTACTCAGGCCCCACCGTATGGACCACCGACACATCCCACTGCAGGAGATTGCTGTAAACTCCACCATACCGGTGCTCCTCACCTGCCAACATGCTAGACACCTATATTTTAGCAAGTTACTCATCTAGGGGCATCTCATTCTACCCATGTGGTCGTACGGTGAGATGCTCGGATGTAAAACCCAAAGGAATCGATCCTTATGCGCGACTACGAAACCAAACCACACAGGAGAGGATTCACATCGCAAGTTTTCTCCCATAAAACCTTTTTATTTTCAAAGTCACTGACTCCTCGAGTCGGGTTTTATAAACCTTTCACAACCCAAGTTTTTTCACATCAATAACCATGTATAAACTTGATATAAACAAATGGTACAAAAGCATACCTACTCCCAGAGAACGCAAGTATCGAGGTACTGCTGTGGTGGAGCGACAAGGGTTAAGTTTAACAAGGTCCTACAAAAAAATAATGCAACTACATAGGTTGGTCTGTCGGCCGTGTGCTCGTAGACCGATGGGCGATTAAAATAATTGTGTATGTAAACATGCAAGTTTACAATCAACATATTTTATAAACTAGGAGCAATATGATCGAAGAGTGGCTTGCCTTATTGTTGGTCTTCAAATCTTCAAGAAAATCCGCGTCCGTTGCATCTCCGAAACATCCACTACGTGATTGAAAAGAGAAAAACATCCAAAACCCTATAAAGCATACAATAACTATTATAAACTAATTATGCCATTGTATAGATCTCATTTTTAGAAAAATTATGGAAGTTGAACGGAGTCAAACGGACTTACGGTTGGGGAGATACGAATTTTGGAAGATTAATGGATTCTCTGAAATATGGAAATGAATTTATTAAATTGGAAAGGAATATTGTTGGAAATATTCCTTGGCTGTGATGCAAAGAGGGAGCTATTGTGAACTTTATTTTGGGCTGTAGCCCAGAGATGAGGGAGGTCGGGTAGGGATGAAATGTAGACTTTAGAAGAGGGGCTTGGGTGAGTAGAGGGATATCAATTAGACTTTGGTGAGGAGGGAGGCTGTTGGTGGGCTTTGGCCCGACGGATGTAATATGGACTTTTACAGGAAATGGTTCTTGGGCTCGGCCCGGGGAGGCAGGGGAGGTTCTATGGAATTGCGGATAGATTATCAGGTCGAACGGGCCAACGAAGTAGAGGGATCGGATGTAGACTTTATAGAAGAGTTCATGGGCTCAGCCCGACGACGAAGAGGGAGGTAATATAGACTTTTTCAAAGTCTAGGTCAAGATGGGGCCCACGGGGTGATAATAATAAAAAAGTGGGGCCCACTGATGGGTCCCATCGACCTTTTTGCCCTTTTCTTCTTCTCTCTCTCTTCTCTTTCTTGTTCGTGCCCCTTCCAGAGGAGAGGAGAGGGAGGCGCCGACGACTGGGGGGGGGCACGGGCGGTGGCGGCGCGGGTCGGTGGCAGCGGCGCGCGGCAGGATGCCGGCCAGCGCGGCGTGGTGGGTGGCCGCGGGGAGACGGCCGGGCGTGGCGGCGCGCGGCGGCTAGGCAGGCGGCCGGGCGCGGCGGCGCCAGCTCGGGGGCGGCACGGGGCTGGGCAGGAGGCCGGGGGCGGCGAGGCCGGCTGGGGTCGCGCCGGCCGGGTCGGCGGCACGGCGGCACGGCCCGGGGCGGCACAGCCGGGAGGCAGCGCGCCGGGGCTTGCGGCCGGGCAGGAGGAGGCCGGGGCGCCGGCGGCCGCTCGCGGCAAGGGCAGCCGGAGCGTTGCCGGTGATGGCGCGGCGCGGCCGTGCGCTGGCTGGAGCGGTAGGGAGGAGTCCGGCCGAGGAGGCTCGGCACGAGCTGGCTACGGCATCGGCCGGACGCGACGGCGCGGCAAGCTCGGCGCAGCCCGGCGCGTGGCACGGCCAGGGGTGGCGTCGGTGCCTAGGCGGAGCGCGCAGCAGGGACGGTAGTGCATCGGCTCGAGCGGCATCGCGCCGGCTGGAGCGGCCGGCTACTCGGCAGGGGCGGCACGGCCGAGTGGAGGCCGAAGCGGCTTACGGCCGTCGGGCGGCCGGACGGCGGGCGGCTCGGCCGAACAACGGCGACGTTCGGCTCGTCGGTGTGACGAGAATGAAGTGGCAGCTTAGCGAAGGATCCATGGAGGGCTTCTGCCTTTATACTCTCCTTCGTGCATCGCGGAGAGCTCGACGACAACAAACACGCATGTGCATGCTTTTACTCCCTCACAGTCCTCTCTGCTAATGCCAGAGGACGGTGCCTACCTTGCTTTGAGAAAATGGCAGGACGGTGTCTAACACTCATTAATGCCGAGTTAGAGCAGAGTTGTTGCCTGCTCTTTTGTTTTGATGTGATAATGGTTGTCAGGGGGTTTTAATGAGTGTTAGGGAAAGGGCAGTGACGTGCCTAATTTGCTCAACAAAAATGCAGGGGAGGCAGAGGAGAAAATATGTGCATGCATGAGCGGTGGAACGAAATGGTTTTTGCTTGTCTCAGCGGAGAAAAAGAGAGGAGTGCATGCATGCTTGTATACTGATATTTTTGTCCGTACGCAGAAATATTGGTTTTGATATGTGCACGCATAAGAAATATTTGTCAGATGGTCGATGTCTAAAAATAAATATTTTTAGACTCTCTGAATGGAAATGATATTATTTGACGACACGGTTGAAAATCCTGAAATCGAAATTTCAACCATACGAATTTTTGGAAAGATTTAGGAGGGAAAACTCGAACTTCAAAATTCGAATAATAGGGATTTAATTTTGGGAGACGATATCATGATCAAGATTTTGGGTTCACAAGGAAATGAATCAATTGAGATCTTTGGCACAAAATTCTAAATACACTCAAAGAACCAAATTTTTAAAAATAAGATTTTTAAATAAAATAGATTTTTCGACGGGGTGAAAATCAAGGCGTTACGGAGTTCTTGAGTTCTTGTTGAGTTCTCGGGCTGGACTCTATGATGATTTCTGTAATAATGTATGTAGAAAGCTGAAAAGATGGTGAGTCATGAGAGAGAGCAATGTGTCAAACAAACTATATACTAACATTCAAAAGTAATGTACTAACATGCAAAGCTTGTTAGCTAGTAGCTGCTAATTAACATACAAAAGTAATAAAGTATTAAGTACATGGAGTATAAGTTAAGTAGCTAGAACCACAACAAACAACCCATGATCTATGCATGGTAATGCATGCAAACCATGCACTTACTGCAAGCAAGTAGGCCAGCCAGAGTCCATCATGCATATATGTATGGACATCATGGTTTATTAATAAATAGGTAATTAGACAACTGCTTGCGTTACACAATTTACATAAGACATGTAGGATATTAAGCTAAAATACAAAATGCTCCATCGGGAAAGGCACCGAAAGTACCCTAGTTTGCTAGCAAGGGATCGAGTACTTATCTACTGATCTAGTCGTCGATCCATGCATCCATCATTTAACCACGTCGGATGTATTGGCTGGAATCAAGCTATCACATATATGCATGAATCTAAAGAAAAACGAACTCCTCGATATATCATGCATACATCTAGAGCTAACCATCCGTTGATCAGCTAGCTAGCTTAGAGATAGATTAGCACGTATGACACATCAATTTGAAATGAGGATGCATATGCATGGTATAGGAGAGGACAGACAAATATATGGTTCAATTAACAAGCAAGTCAATATGTGACATGACTAATACGCTACACAATTAAACTACACTATATTTTGGTTGTCTTTAGCAGAAGAAGTGTGGGAAGCATGATAGTAGATATGCATGGTTTAGCCTTGTGAGCCCCACATATATTAAAGCTAGCCGTTTCCCTAGAAAGATACACGCAAGGATAAACGATTTCACCAAAACCACAAGAAACTAATAAACCTTTTTCTTTATTCAAATCTCATCCGTTTCCCTTCTCAACAAAACAGATGTCATAGAAACCAGAACCTTTTGGACCTATATAAATCACCCCACCCTGCATACTATGTTCATCCTCACATTATATTGTGTTCATCCTCATACCACCAACCAATTGTGCTAATAGGTAGCATTTCTGCAGTTGTAGTTCAAGTAAAGTAATGCATCTACTAGCTTATTATTCTCGTACCTAGTATTAATTAGTTTCCATACCGGTACTTGTGAAAATTCGTGCTTTGAGCAATGCTATTTGATTTGTAATTAAGCTAGCTATCTCTTATTCTTGGACTGCAATGTAATCTATGATATTTTCATCGTTTTGCTAATTTTTGAACTAAAAAGTAAGAAAAAGTAGTAACAAAAGTGTGTGTGCTTGCTATGTAGGTATATTATCCGAAGCAACGAAGGGAAGGAATGGAGCAAACTTTGGATGTACCTAGATCGTTGAGACTACCGACGCCAATGGTTGAACAACAAATGGATGAATTTTGGAGGGATCGACAAAAGGAGATTGAGACAACAAAGGACTTTAGCAAGCGTGCAATCCCTATGGCATGCTTGAAGAAGATCATATCTTCTCAAAAGGGTAACATGATGATGACCTTTGACATGCCAGCATTCTTATCAAAGATGTATGAGTTCTTCGTACAAGAATTTGCTTTGCGTGCATGGGCATCTGCTCAATCACATAACCGTTGCATCATACTAGACACATATATTGCTAAAGCTGTTGCCTCCACAGAGTCTTATGACTTTCTTGTTGATATCCTCCATAATCACTGTGTGAAGCACAAATCCACTCCTTGTTCTACACTTACTACAAAGCGTTGTAGGTTAGTCAATCAACCTTCCGCACCTCACCATTCCTACCAACATGAGCTGCGACAGTTTGCTCCTACATATACTCCAACCATCCCTATTACTCCCATTTTAATGCCATAAATTTCTCACTACAGACCGTTCTCATTTTCATCCTGACCACAAGAAGTGTTCTCGTTGATGGCATCCGCATCCATAGTGAATAGATCAATGTTGCTCATTCACAACATAGCAAGGGGTATAGGCTTACAAGGAAATAATATGAGTGTGTTCACCAACAATAATATCCCAGACAAATTGTTGGTTGTAGTAGCCCTGTGGTTTTTGCAAGTACGATGAGTCCCGCTTTACTAGAAGTTGCAGGGGCACCACTAAATCCGCCGAATTCTCACTTCATCTGCACGATGAACATGATCAACTCAAGTTATCCTAGTGGATCCAATATTGACAACATTAGTGTTGCAACTCAAGCAAGTCTTGCTCCCCTTGGGCATTTAACCCTGCTATCCTTCAAGAGCCCTCATGTCCTTCGTTCTTACGTAGTAACAACAATGACATGAGTGTTGCTATACCAGAGGGTGTAGCTATTAGTGGCACCATGCATGTTGCTAGTAATTTTGTTGATGTTGTTGCTATAGTTTTCAATGGTCAAGAAGAACAACATGAGAGAAAAACAAATGTTGAGCACCATCAGCAAAATGAGATATATGAAAGCATTGATATATGAATAATCAATGTAAGTGTTGCGGATGGTAATAAATGCAGTATTAGCTGGGATGAATTCGAAATGGCCGATGATTAATTGCTAGATAATTTTTTTGAGAGTTTCAAGTAAAAAATGATGGTGTTTCGCACATCGGGATTGCGTTGCACGAAGACCCATTCCTTGGTGATGTGATGTTGGGCAAACCCAAGTACCAGCAATGGCAATAAGTAATTGAGTTGGCAAAGTTTTGTTCGTTTCTTTTTGTAAGAATGAGGTTGTAACCTTTTTCTTGTTTAATATAATGTTGTTTGTTTGGAGAGAAGTAAGTTAGTCGGAGCGTAAAAAAAAGCATATGACTATGTAGGTAGGGTGATACGTAAGTTGAATCTGGTAGCATTGCATTTGCATGTGTGATCCAATCATTTGTTGATTGAGTACTGCTATGCGTACAATGGATTCATATGATTCACGTTCGACCATACCACATCCACCAACCATAGCCTTCAGTTTCTCTTCAGGCGAATCATGCAAGCATCAGATATGCTTGTGTATACACTGGTCGAATGCATGTCGTATGTTTGGGTCGGATGTATAGCTATTTCCTTGTTGATTACGTATATCTGTAATCGTGAGGAAGTAAACGCGGTGGTGCGTGCGTGATGAACGGAGAGAACGGCACACGCGTGGGAGCACGGAGCATCCAATCAGCTCACCAACCACGTCGATGATGTTACCAAAGTAACCAAGCAAGATAGGAAGGGACGAGGAAGTTTCCAGAAGAAGGGAGGGGCAAGAAAGGAAATACCACTACGACCTGTAGTGGGTGGCAGGCAGGCAAAGGCAACGGTCACATTTACCTCCGTCCTGTTCTTTTCTTGGTCTCTGTCTGTCTCTCTCTCTTTCTCTCTTCCCTTCGTCTCGCTCGCGCTCTCCGCCTCTCTCGACTCCCTCCCTTCCATATCTCCATTCCTTTCCTCTCCTCGAAACCCTAGCTGCTGCTACAGCCGCCTATAGCTCTTGAGATCGACTCGAATGGGCAAGCTCCTCTGCGACTCCTCCGCCGCCACCGTCGCCGTCGCCGAGGCGCTCCCCACTGCTACCCCGCTCCTCACTTGGCCCGACCCCGCCCCGCCCCCGCCCCCGCCCCCGCCCCCGCGCCCACCAGCTGGACCGCCGTCGCCGCGCTCGAGGACCAGCAGCGCCGCCGCCTCCACCGGATCTGGGAGCGCGGCGTCGCCTGGAAGCCCCCGCCACGCTCCCGCTCCCGCCCCTCGTCTTCCGCCTTGACCACGCCGGGGAGGTCGACGCCGACGGCAACTGCCTCTTCACCGCCGCCCGCAGGGCCGCCGCCGCCAAGCCCGACGCGCGCGACCTCAGGCACCGCATCGTCCGCCGCTTCTCCGACGTCTACGCCGCCGCCCAAGCCCCCGACAGGGACGCCATCGATGCGGCCGTGCGCCACCTCTACGCGCCGGATCTCAAGGCCGGCTGGGGCGTCCACGTCGTGCAGGAGCTCAAGTTGCTCGCGCCCAAGGCCCACCGCCACGGCCTCGACGCTGCCATCAACGACCTCCTCGATCTCGGCATCCAAAGGTATCTTATCATCAATCACACCCTCCCTCCTCCCGGATCCCCTCTCCAATCGCGCGGAATTTCATTGCAGCGCTTGCTGTAACCAGGCGTACCAAAAATCCTGCTTTTTCCCCCTATATTGATTGATTGGTAAATCTCCTCCTTTTGCACAAATCCCTACTACTATTAGCTTTACAATTACGACTTCTTATTTCTTCAGTTACTACTGCGCCTAAATGAAATGGTCAAAGACAACGAATTCCTTTCTTTTTTATTAAAAAAAAGTGCCACCAACGCGTATGCACATGTAGTGGGAATCAACTTGGATATCCAAAACTTCCATGCATGTATTAGATGCTGCCTGACCTATTAGTTACTACAATATTTAGTATCGTCATGTTTGACCACCCTGTACAGTTGTACATCTTCATCACAGAATCCCAAGTTGCTAGGCATGTTAAACAACAATTTATGCTTCCTGGTGCGACTGTACAGTTGTAACAACCCATGGATTGGAGCCTGCTCACCAAATCAACCTGTTTCCTAGTATCCACTTCTGTATACCAGTCTTGAAGTTGACTGCCTTGCAGGGAAATGGCAGCTGAAACCATATACAGGGAGAGGTGCATAGCTGTAAACAACGGAGATAGTTGGGCCAAGTACATGTCTGTTTCTGGTTCCGCAGAGGACGAGCACAACATAATCACTTTGCAGTACACAGAGGAAGGCTTACTGACCATCGATGAGAACCGGGATGGCCATGCAGCAGCTTTTGGTGATGATATTGCTATCGAATGCCTGGCAACTGAGTTCAAGAGAGAAGTTTATGTGGTAAAGCCCATGTGAATGTTCTGCATGATAGTTTGCTAGTCACCATAGATCTGGCTGCTATCTTGCATCTCTCTTTGATAGTCTTCTCAGCACTTTTATCTGCAATCTAACAGGCTTTTTTGTTTCTGCACCAATAGGTGCAAGCACATGGAGCGGATGCAATGGTTGACGAGGACAACTGTGTGTTCTTCCTTCCACACCGGCCTAGAGGAGAAATTTGCGAGCCGCCGATTTTTCTTTTCATGAAGGGAACAGGTAACTTTGGGAATCATTTGCCCTGCAACCCAGTACGAACTGAATAATTGGCGTCTCAACAAAATTTAGTTGCTGTCTATGCTGTTAGTCGCAATGTGTCTGGACTTAAGGTAGATGTCCAATTCTTTTTCTTGCAGCATGGTGTGGTGCTGGTGCCGACCATTATGAGCCCTTGATAGCCACTGTCCTCCAGAATGTTACACCAGACAAGGCAGCTATTGTACTTTGAGGATGACTTGCTTCTTTTTCGCTCCCCCAGTTCTAGTCACTGATGGAGTCGAGCCAATTTTGTAATCTGAGCTAGAATGCTTTATTGAGGAGCAACGTCTATGCCCAAGAGGATCTAACTGTGGGCCGCAGGGTCTTGCCTGCTTCTGAAGTTGTGTACTATGATTCATTTTGTATGCTGATTTGATTGGTGTATGTTTTGATAGGTTCTGACTGTTGAGGAGATTCCGAGTGTGGTAGAATATCGGATGTAGTTTATGTTGTGAGTTGCGCGGCACTGTAAGGCGGCATTTTGGTATTGCCTCATGCCTCTTGTGAGGATTTTTTTGTTCTTTTGGTTGCTTGCGTTCTAGGGACATGATTAGACATTTGAGAATGAGAGGATCATTCTTTTCAGTTTTGGGCTACTACCCGTTATTCCAGTCCTTGCTGTTGCCACAATCTGACTGGAGCTGGATGAATTGATTTGCAAAAGAGATGTAGTAGTACTTGTTTTCTCGTGCAAATTGTACCAACATTGTAGAGGGATATGGCTGCTGTAAAAGTCTCTTTTTTCCTTTGCAAAAAACAGGATCATCTTTCACTGTATTGCCATTTAATCAGTTTTGCACTAGGCAATTTACAAGTGATTCATTTAGCTAAGTACACCATTGCTTATAGCTTGAACTCATTTCAAGCACGAGGAAACCATGAAAGATAAATACTTAGCTCGTGAATCTGTCTTAAGATCCCTGTGATTTCCGAGGGATGACCAGATTGATAATTTAACTTGCCACTAATTGAACGATGACCTGATTGATCAATGCGTTCATTACATGGCAAGTTCTATAACATCCCAAATCTTATTCAGTAATTGTTCATGCTATTTGTTTTGTAAATGGTTTGGTGTTGGGCAGGTTATCTACCCATCCCACCATCATCAGTAACCAGTCATGTTAAGTCGATTATTTATCTTCATCATCTTCTCACGGATCCCCTCTCAAAATAAAAAGAGAATTTAAACGGGGATGAAGAAACAAGGGATGGATGAAGAAACAAGGGATGAAGAAACAAGAGATCTTGGATGAAGGAAATAAAAGCTTGAATGGTCAGAAATCTCATGTGGAATTAGAGTATCATCGCAGCGGTCAGCTGGCTCACAACAGTTAATATTAATGTTTCATCACTCCTTTCAAGCATCCAAAGCAACACTATGAATAATCAGAGGGAAAGAAAACAGGGGGAAAAAGATTGGAGTTTGTGCGTAAGTGCGTGTTCAATGTGGAAAGAATGATCAGAAATCTCGTGTGGAATTCGATAGTCATGCACATGGCATCACGATCTCAGCAAAGACGGATGCTGCTGCAACCGAACGAGCTCATCATATCATTTTTCATGCATTGAGACAGCCATTCATCCTCTTCAATCCAATCCAACGCCATAACCATAAACAGTATGATAAGCGAAAAACAGAAAAAAAAAGGACGAAGAAAATTCAGAAGAGAGACGGCGAAAGAAAATTGGGCGATCGATGAAATCAACACAAAACCCATCCAATCCACTATCTGTTGTGAGAAAACAAGGGAGGGGCTAAGAAAGAGACGGAATGGTGGCGGCGGCGGCGGCGGAGGAAGATGAACCCTAGAATTGGAGGTGGAGGGCGTGAGTGAGTTTTATAAAGGGAAGAGTCTGGCACGTAGGGCCCGCATCCCATCACACACCGTCCATTTGGATATCAGGGGCGGAGATATTATTTTAGGTGGGACCCACACTTGTTTTATTTTTAAATTGAATTTTTAGGGTTTTTTTTTTTTGTGTTGGCCTTCGCCCTGGCCTGGCCGCGGCTGCGGATAACGAACGAACGAACGAACAGTCACGAACACAAGAGTAAGAGAAAGAGAAGAGAAGAGAAGGCATTATGGCAATGGCGGCGATGAGAGGGGCAGCGGCGGCGGCGAGCTTGGGCCCGGGCGCTCTGTCTTGGAACTCGAAGCGCTTCTTCTTCTTCTCCGCCTCGGCGCCCCTCTCCTCCTCCTCCTCCTCCTCCACCAGCCGCCCCGCCCCCGCCCCCGCCCATCGTCGTCTACGCGCCTTCCCTAGTATGTCAGCCCATCTGCCCAACCTCTTCTCTGCGCCTCAGCCTGCGGGGCAAACTCTTCCGTTGGTTTCTTTGGATATACTATTACTACTATTAGTAATTGAACAATATGTCGTTGTTGGGTTGGGAATTTGGAATTTGGGATTGCAGGCACGGAGCAAACTCTGGAGGAGCTTAACCCTTCCGTTGAGCTGCTCGTTAGTACCCTCTCTCCCTTCCTTCTTTCCTGCCTTCCTCTTCATCTCTGCATACCAATACCAACACCAACTGTACTAGTAATAGTAATAACGCGTTGCAATCCATTTCAGAGGAAAACTGCGGAGGCCGTTGGCGATTTCAGGAAAACACCCATCTACATCGTCGGTCGGTATCCTATCTATTATCTGATTCTCCCCCCTTCTCTCTCTCTCTCTCTCTCTCTCTCTCTCTCTAATCAATCTGCCTCATTTTGCATTGCAATCAGTTATTATTAGTTAACGATGGGTAGCATGGCAGGAACCGACTGTACTGCCAAGCGCAACATTGCAAAGCTCCTTGCCAATTCCATCATATACCGATACCTCTGCAGCGAAGAGCTGCTCGAGGATGTTCTTGGAGGCAAGGATGCCCTCAATGCCTTCAGGGAATCCGACCTCAACGGCTACCTCGAAGTCGAGGTTTATTTCTTCATGTCCAACTTACTTTCTCTTAAAACCAAACCAACCAACCAATCTAGACATAGATCCCTTGATTTAACCCTTGTCTCTTGTAAATGATGGCAGACTGAAGGCCTGAAACAGCTCACCTCCATGGGCAGCCTCGTGCTTTGCTGTGGGGATGGTGCTGTCATGAACTCAACCAATCTGTATGCTGCCTTCACCCGCCATTCTGTCATATGTCACTCTATCACATCCGCCTTCTCATCAACACTTATGCGAAATCTCTAGAGGGCTACTGAGGCATGGAGTCTCCATTTGGATTGATGTTCCTCTGGAATTGGTGGTGAATGATATGTTGAAGACACAAGCTACTTCAGACCCTGATTCCTTTTCTGAGGTTCATCTGTCCTCTTCAGATTCCATGCACAATCCTCTTTAAGACTGCAACGTTCATAGTTTCTCGGTTTTTACACATAAAACATATAACTCTGGCTACACTATGTCCAGCAACCCTTTATTTGTTAAACATCAATCGACTCCAGCATTTGCTAAACAACAGCCTGTGAATATGTATTCAAGTATATGCCTTAATAATCTTTTCCTATGCGAAAGACACTGCCTCCAAAATCCACATCCTGTTGTTTGATGCGTTGCGAGTCTAGGTTGACTCCATGGCTATATTTCTGACTTTGTCGTTGCATTAAAATGACTTTAAGAGCCAACTTTGTTGTCACTTGACTGCTTAATATCTGCCCATCACATCTGAAATGTCATGTTTGCAGGCAATGAGCAGAGTACGACAGCGATATGATGAACTGAAAGAGCGCTATGGAGTTTCTGATATAACTGTTTCAGTACAAAGTAAACAGAGAGATGCATAAACATCATTTCTTCCATATAGTTGGAAAAGAAAAAGAAAAGGAGCAAATGTTGAATTATATATATCGTTGTTTTTGTTATTGACTTGGTGTTGAATACCTTTCAGATGTGGCATCTCAACTGGGCTACAGCAGCATCGACTCAGTGACCCTAGAGGACATGGTCCTTGAGGTAAATCAATTTACAATATATTATGGGCATCAGTGAGATAGATAAAGTAGTAAAAAGATGTTGTAGAGCTGGGGAAGAAAGAAAGAAATGGGTTTTGCGAAAGAAGAATATACGAGTCGATGTTGACAGCATTTTGATGTATTTTGAACAACAGATCGTGAGGCAAATAGAGAGGCTGATCCGAGCGAAGTCGATGATGGAAGCTGCTGGGAAGCCCTTCTAAAAGAAGGATCCGTTGATGTGTAGATTGTAGTTTGGTCATGTACTGCCTTAGATGTGAACAAGGCGCCACAGTTACTGATTGATTAATTTTGTACCGAACGATCAATCATTCGATTATATTTTTACATTCCCTTGTGAGGGAGACATATGTAGCAGAATGAAAAAGAACTCGATTATATATATATATATATATCTACACTACATCTCTATGCTTCGTTTCTTTTTTTAGCAGTTGTGAAATGATCATGTAGGTGTTCGTTTGCTGGACAATGCATTTGCTTTGGTGAGGAGGCCCATCCATTCCAGCCCAGCCCAGGGAGGGCCCTATCGAGCCCAAGCCTGCCTCACGAGTGATGGAGTTTTACAAGTAGTCAAAAAGTCTTATCTCCACGGGCGGAGTTTGACATACTAGTACATGAGAAGAAGCAAAGGCCAGCCAGATCCACAAGGCAGCAGCAGCAGCATCGACCATGGCGATGGCGCGATCCATCCTCCTCCTCCTCGCCGCCGCCGCCCTTCTCTCCGCCGCCGCCGCCGCCGACGCGCCCTTTCTCATCGCGCACAAGAAGGTTTCGCTCTCCCGCCCCAAGCCTGGCGTCGAGCGCCTCGCCGTCTCCCTCGACCTCTACAACCAGGGATCCGCGTAACTTACTCTCCTCTCCTCCTCCTCCGATCTCTCATCCATCCACCCCTCTCGTTGAGTCGTTGTTGCAAGGGAACTTGCCTTTTTCTTCTCGGATCTGCATCTGAGGATCCGTCCTCTATCCCTATAGATAGATCCAGAGCTTCCATGTCGTAATTGTCAACTAATCAACCATTATTCTGCTACTGCTTTCTTTTCTACGCTTAAAATTTATCCTAACAAACAATTACGGACTAGAAAGCCAAAAGACTCACTGCATGCTAGTATATTTAAACTGCATGGGCTTGTGCTCCATCTCATCATCTACTCTTATCTATTGTTATTATGTGATTTGCTTCGACTGCACCGCACATATTATCTTTCTTGCCAGATTATGTTATGCTAATAGGATTCTACTTGTAAGAAACCACACATGGTTAGCCTATTTATTCTCCACTTACAACGGTTTCACCCTCTGATTAAATTCGCCTTATTTCGCTGAAATTAAATTCTAGGTGACTTGCCAGCTTATTCACCCTATGCCTTTTTTCTTCCCTCTACATGTTATTACAATACCTCCTATCAACATTTCTCTCTCTCAAGTCCAAACTTTTCCATGCTGCCCAATGCACCAGCTTGCCATCACCAAAACTAACAACTTAACTTCCTTCCCAGAGAAGTAAAAACAATTTCAAACTAAAGTTGGTAGTTTGGAGACAATAACATAACTGACTCTATTTATGTACAGAAATATGGATTGTTGCTAAATTTTAGCTTGGAATTATTTACTGGATCTTGGTGGAAATTCTGTTAAAGATTAGCTTAGCAGCCCATGGAGAGCTTGGTAAAATGAGCAAGTTTTAAATACTATTTTCGCCATTGTTTATTTGAACACCGACATGGGTGTCAAACTCTGCCTTGGATTCGTGTGTCCGATTCGGCAGAAAAGTATTGTACATGCGATGGCTGCCTGAATCCTACTCGGACTCGGGATCTCAGACTCGGCAAAAAAATCTGCCATTGTGATATGATGTCAAAGGGTGTTCTGGTTTATCTATTCTTTTCCCTGAAAGTGCATTACCTATAGACTACAGTTGCATTGCATTGCCAAAATCTGCCATTGTTTTTCTTTTCCTTTTTTGGATTAGTTTACTTTCTCTATGTGATATGATGGCAAGCAACTATGTATACACATACTAATAAACTGACTGTAAAATTTATTGCAGAACTGCCTATGATGTGAGCATTAATGATGATACTTGGCCAAGGGAGGCATTTGAGCTTGTCTCTGGAGAGATGTCAAAGACATTGGAAAGGCTTGACCCGTGAGTGCATTTCATGCTGCATCTCTCTGCTATGTGATTCCTTATAAGGTGTTACAGGAAATAACTTTATCTTTGTTGCTTCTAGTGGTGTCACTGCTTCTCACGCATTTGTCTTGGAGACCAAAGTACAGGGCAGGCTTCAAGGTTCACCTGCTGTTGTTACCTATCGTGTTCCCACAAAGGCTGCGCTTCAGGTTTAATCTGTTACACTTAAGCACATTTTTTTTTAACTTCAGCTCTTTTTTTTTTTAAAAAAATGCTATTCTGCTATGCTTGCAATTGCTCAAATATTTTTTTTTGGTATGGTGAAGGAAGCCTATTCGACCCCCATCCTTGCACTTGATGTTCTTGCTGAGAGGCCTCCAGAAAAGAAGTTTGAATGGGTAAGTAATTGTGCCATTGCATGTACATTCTAGTCCCTTTCGCTCTATGATCCTAATGTGCTGATGCTGTTTATGTTGCTGGCACGTGCCATGTGGGAATTCTGGATGTTCTCTCCTTGTTGGTTCAGGCTAAGGTAAATTTACTCTTTGTTTTATTCTACAAGGAGCACCTTTTCTAGTGCATCTTTGGTAGAAGAAATTACTGAGAAATTATCCATATGCAGAGGCTCGTGGCGAAGTATGGGTCGCTGGTGTCCGTTGTTGGCTTGGTTGGAGTGTTTATCTACCTGGTTGCAAGCCCGTCAAAATCCAGCGGTGCAAAAGCAAGCAAGAAGAGGCGTTGATATACTTGCCTACCATAAGGCAGTGTTTGTTCTTTTTTCTTAAAAAGAGGAAGAGATGGTAGCAGGTTGTTTAGATTGATAGCGCGAGAGCTTTGAGGCTGCCGCATCCTTGAACTGTATGAATTTGCTCTGTTTGTGTTGGAAGTTGAAAACCTAACCCAGAGAAGTGGAGAGTAGATTTGGTAACAGATGAAATCTCAATGCATATCATTTTGAAGTTGCCTGATACAGGTATCTATCCGTTGCATTTCATTGTATGTTGTTGAGAATGGCGAGCGAGGCTACACATTTGTGCCATGGGATTGATGTTGGTAGATCTCGCTTAGTAAATCGAGCAGCTAAGCTTATGGATACGTGGTGAACTTGTTATATAATATGTGAGACGAAATATGATACGTTCGATACATCTATCTATGATGTTTTCAAGTGGCGAACTAGAAATTCCTGTATTAATTGGAGAAAAAATATTTGAGCTATTAGATCATCTAAATGACTAAATTACAATGTTTTATATTGACAATATTGTTGTATGCAACATATATATATATGTGAAAATATACGCTAAACCGCTCATAAGCGGTATCTCCGTTTTTTTTCTTTTTCTTGAAAACCATTGGTAAACCGGTAAAAACTGATAAGATTTGGACAAATTGTGTAAAAAAACAAGAAAATTTAGTTTGATTTTTTTAAACTTGAACGGGAAATTGTAGGGTTTGTTTTTTCGAGCCGGTCCGTTGGGACTGTGAACCATGTCTGTCTGTTCATTTTAATTGTACTTTTGAAATCTATTTAAGATACAATTGTATCTATGGAAGCAGAATGTAAGAGTACAAATCTTATGAAAATCTAGCCTCGCACAAAATTACACAGAATGAATAGATGATTGGGGTGCAACACATGAAAATTGTATAGAGAATATGGACATGGAAGCTTTCAATTAAAACTAATCCTATTAATCAATATATACTTCATTTACGTAGGAAAGTATTCCATACGTAATAAATGAAAAAAAGCGCGGGAAAAGTCTTATTGTAACACTTGAAAGGGAAACATAAAATTAAATCTATAGGTTTGGTTGTCAATAGGTATTTAGTGAGGTTTACGCTCATTTTCATAACAAAGAGACAATCAAATAGATATGCATTCCTCAGAAAACATAAAGAAGTAAGAATGTGGGTTTATCGTGTCATTGAAGAAAAAGAGAATTACCGAAACTCGTCAGATATTAAAGAGTAAAAATGAAATAGCTCCCTATGTTCCTTTATAATTGATATTATTGACCGACAATATTGTAACTTTGACTAGTAATAATTTTTAAATAATTAAATTATGATCAACGGAATTTTAATGTTTATGTTTAGTACGTAATACATTTCGATAATATAGCATTCATTTAGTATTTAAAAAAAATTTAAAGAAAAGATAAATGGTTAAAGCGTAAATGTGAATAGTTTTTGGTGACAAATATAAAGGAACGGAAGGAGTAAATGGAGATCCCTTGGTGAAAGGGGAGAGAGGCGGTGGTGGCGGCGGCTGAGGCTGAGCCCAGACGTTTTCTTCTTCCTGGGAGAAGGGAGGCGGATTGGGGGATCCATCCATCGACTGATTTTGCCTTGCCAAATCCGGCTCGGATTCCGCCTTCCCTCCTCTCGGCTCTCATCCTCCTTCCTTCTCGCCATTGATTCGTCTCCTCTCCTCTGAGTCGGGAGTAGGGTTTCTCGCCATTGTTTCCGTTGGCGACTTGGCGGCGCGGCGTGGGCGAATCGGCGGCGCGGGCACAGCACAGCAGATACTCCCTGAGACTCAAAGGTGAGCCCCTTGCCCTGACCCCCACCCTGCCCAAACCCCGCGGACGAACCCTCGACTTTTTTCCTGCACGAATACTCTTCTTGTGTTGCTGCTAACCCATGGAATCCCCCACCTCTCTCTCTTTCCAGGTGAGCATGAGCACCATGGAGGACGATGACGATGACCAACGCTTGCTTCACAGCCTTGGTGTCACGTCCGCAGACATCCACGATATTGAAAGCAAAATCATATCACAGGTAGGCAATGCAAAATCATATCCTCCTCTTCTCTCTCACGACTCACGTACAACCATCCATGTATATCTTCATCTTCATACTCTGCTGCACAACCTGATCGATACCTCCATTCCAGGCAACAACTGATCTTGCCGAATCATCTGGGCCAATCATCAATGGAGGACACAGCACTCAACAGCCTGATGATGCTCAGGCCAAACTGCATCACAAGCTGCGCTCTGTGCAAATTGAAATTGATGCTGTAGCCTCCACCATCAAAGGAGCTAAGCTCAAACAAGCATCCGGAAAGAAACCACAAGAGCATAAAGGCAAGGGCCAGCCAGATCATCATATCGCTCCTCATGGAGGAGACCTCCAGCAAGCCCTTGCCGCTGAGCGTCTTAGAAGCCTCGAGAAAGCTAAAGCACAGATACAGAAAGAGATACTACAGTCGCATCCTTCTCCATCTGCCTCCAATCGAAAAGATAAAATGCTGGCCATGCTGGTCCAAGACGAGCCGAGGCGCAAAAAGCCACCCGTAGGGCCTAAAAAGACCGTGAAATGCCGGTTGAAAACTGTCACCTATGATGATGACAACGACTTTGATGCAGTGCTTGATGGAGCCTCTGCGGGATTTATGGAAACTGTGAGTCCCTCTGGGTCTCATTTCCTCTCATATCCGTTATGCCTCACTCTCTTCTGACAAATATACCATATATTCTCTTCTTCTGTAGGAAAGGGAAGAACTGATCAGGAAGGGTTTGTTGACACCATTCCATAAGTTGAAGGGCTTCGAGAAACGTGTGGAACTACCTGAACCTTCTCATAGACAAGATGATTCTGCAGGACAAACTGAAGAAGCCATGGAAGCTTCCAGGATTGCTAGAGTTGCTCAGTCGCTAAAGCATATTGCACAGAACCGCCCAGCAACCAAATTGCTTGATTCAGAGTCTTTACCTAAGCTAGATGCACCTGCTGCTCCATTTCAGAGACTTGGAAAACCCCTAAAACGTCCTGTCTCTCCCAGTTCAGATGAGCAGGAAAAGAAGAGACCAAGAAATAAGACCAAAAGACCACAGCCTGGCAAGAAATGGAGGAAAACAAACTCAATTAAGGAATCATCGTTGGATGGTAAGTCAAGGGTTCTTCACAGCTTGTAGGCTTTCCTGTTATTATACATACAGTTGCACTTTCAAAAGGAATATTCTATCGCTTCTCTGTATAACATCAGTGCTCTGAACTTTTTTTCTTTTTGGGTGAGATCACTGCTCTGAACATATTGTTCTACTTTATGAACTTACAGACAACGATGTTGGAGAGGCAGCTGCTTCAGTTTCAGATGATGATGAAGATCAAGTTACAGAAGGTTCTGATGAGTTAACTGATGTTACCCTTGAAGGAGGTTTGAGGATTCCTGGCACAATTTACACGCAACTATTTGACTACCAGAAAGTGGGAGTGCAGTGGCTATGGGAGTTGCATTGTCAAAGGGCTGGTGGAATAATTGGAGATGAAATGGGCCTGGGGAAGACTGTGCAGGTCTTGTCATTTCTTGGTTCCTTGCATAACAGTGGGCTCTACAAGCCTAGCATTGTTGTTTGTCCTGTGACCCTTTTGCAACAGTGGCGAAGAGAGGCCAGTAGATGGTATCCAAAGTTCAAGGTTGAGATCTTACATGACTCTGCAAACAGTTCAGCTAAAAAGAGCAAGAGGTCTAGTGATTCTGACAGTGAAGCTTCCTGGGATAGTGATCAGGAAAAAGAGGTTACACGTTCAAAACCTGCAAAGAAGTGGGATGACTTGATTTCACGCGTTGTGAATTCAGGATCAGGTTTGCTTCTGACCACATATGAGCAGTTAAGGATCCTAGGGGAGAAGTTGCTTGATATAGAATGGGGATATGCTGTATTGGATGAGGGTCACCGCATTAGGAATCCTAATGCTGAGATTACTCTTGTGTGCAAGCAATTGCAGACCGTGCACAGGATAATTATGACAGGTGCACCTATTCAAAACAAACTTTCGGAGCTGTGGTCTCTCTTTGATTTCGTTTTCCCTGGAAAACTAGGCGTCCTGCCTGTGTTTGAGGCTGAGTTTTCTGTTCCAATTACTGTTGGTGGGTACGCAAATGCAACACCATTGCAAGTGTCCACGGCGTATAGATGTGCTGTTGTCCTACGTGACTTGGTCATGCCATACCTTCTTAGAAGAATGAAAGCTGATGTCAATGCACAGCTTCCCAAGAAAACAGAGCATGTTCTTTTCTGTAGTTTAACTCCTGAGCAACGTGCTACTTATCGTGCATTTCTTGCTAGTTCGGAGGTGGAACAAATCTTTGATGGTAACAGAAATTCCCTTTATGGGATAGATGTTCTAAGGAAGATATGCAATCATCCTGATCTACTTGAGCGGGAACATGCTGCTCAGAATCCTGACTATGGGAATCCTGAAAGAAGTGGAAAGATGAAAGTGGTTGAGCAAGTTCTTAAAGTATGGAAAGAACAAGGTCATCGTGTTCTTCTTTTCACTCAGACACAACAAATGCTTGACATTATGGATAACTTCTTGACAGCTTGCGACTACCAATATCGAAGAATGGATGGACTTACACCTGCAAAGCAAAGAATGGCACTTATTGATGAATTCAATAACACAGATGAAATTTTTATTTTCATTCTGACCACGAAAGTTGGTGGACTGGGTACGAATTTGACTGGTGCAAACCGGATTATTATATATGATCCTGACTGGAATCCTTCGACTGACATGCAGGTACTGTTTATGTAAGAGTATTGTACTGCCAGTCTATATATATTTTTCTTTAATTCTGCAAATTGTTTCAATATTTCTCCCAAAACATTGTCAAAACTCTAAGAAGGTTCTAAATAACTGTCTTAATGTACTTAAAGAAAATGTCAACTTCGAAAAACTGCATGCCAGTGATAGATGACCTGGCAGATGAATAATTTGTACCATAGTCTACTGATACTGTTGCTGGCATAGTAATGCCTTGTGATTTATTCACTAAATTTTGGATTATATCTTGTTTTATGTTTAAAAGAAAATATCTCTGCAAAGTTGCATTTATCTAAGTTACCATGCTAACAATATTAAATTCTGCTATGGTTAGGCTAGGGAACGTGCATGGCGAATTGGGCAAACTAGAGATGTGACAGTTTATAGACTAATCACGCGTGGGACAATAGAGGAGAAAGTCTACCATCGTCAGATATACAAGCATTTCCTCACAAACAAAGTACTGAAAGACCCTCAGCAGAGGCGATTTTTTAAAGCCAGAGACATGAAGGATTTGTTCACACTACAAGATGATGACATTAATGGCTCAACTGAAACATCAAATATTTTCAGCCAATTGTCTGAGAATGTGAATATCGGAGTTCCGAGTGACAAGCAACAAGACCAGCTATATGCAGCCTCTGCTACACCGACAACATCTGGGACTGAACCGAGCTCGTCCAGGCATGGACAGGGTAAAGAAGACCATAGCCCTGACCAAGCAGATGAAGAATGCAACATTTTGAAGAGCCTTTTTGATGCTCAAGGCATTCATGTAAGCAATAGTTTTTTAATCTCTTAAGGCAAATTAGCTGCCTCAATTTTTGTTTCTAAAAAATAATGCTCTCTTTTCTGGACTTCCTCAGAGTGCGATCAATCATGATGCCATAATGAACGCTAACGATGACCGGAAGCTGCGCCTAGAAGCAGAAGCTACACAGGTGGCACAAAGGGCAGCTGAAGCTTTACGCCAATCACGGATGCTCAGAAGTCGTGAAAGTTTTTCTGTTCCTACATGGACCGGAAGAACTGGTGCTGCGGGGGCACCATCTTCTGTCCGCAGGAAGTTTGGGTCAACACTCAATAGCCAGTTGGTTAATTCTTCTCATCCATCAGAAACTTCAAATGGCAGGGGCCAAAGTCTTCAGGTGGGTGCTCTAAACGGCAAAGCACTGTCCTCCGCTGAGCTTCTGGCCAGGATACGTGGAACCCGAGAGGGAGCAGCTTCAGATGCACTAGAACATCAACTCAACCTGGGATCAGCTTCCAATCACACATCGAGTTCATCAGGGAATGGCCGTGCCTCAAGCTCTTCTACTAGGAGCATGATCGTACAGCCTGAAGTCCTAATCCGCCAATTGTGCACCTTCATACAGCAGCATGGTGGTTCAGCCAGCTCAACGAGTATAACTGAACACTTCAAGAACCGGATACTGTCCAAGGATATGCTGCTGTTTAAGAATCTGCTGAAGGAAATAGCAACGTTGCAAAGAGGTGCAAATGGTGCAACGTGGGTGCTGAAACTTGACTACCAGTAATATCAGCTGTAGCTGCAAAGTTTTGGCTAGGTGTAGCGAACAGCATAAATTAAATTCATTCAGATTGGAGATGCAAAAATCGATAGAGGGAAATGCCTCTAATGCCTTTTTGATGAAGACTGAATTCTTTTTGTAGGGAATATACAACTTTTGTAGGGTTGTTAACAGCGGATTTTCGCAATCGACCTGGAGAAGGAGGAGGAAACCGAAGCAGAGACAAAGGGCTAAGTTGAAGTCGAACTAGGTCTCGTATCGGACATGGTCAGTGTATCGGACTCAATGAGGCGCTGGCAGGAAGGCTGTATCGGCCGATTCGGATTTGTATGGTTATTGGCCGATAGAGGTTGGAAGTTGACAAAGCCAGCGTGGGCTTGGTTTGGACTCAGGATAAGCTTCAAGGAAGTTGCCAAATACAGATAAGGCTCGATTTTAGGCAATTGTATCTTGTAAATCAAGTAGGCTTAGATCTAATCTGAGGCAAAAGTCTGTCGCAAAGACTTGTTGTTTGTTAGAGATAAGATCGTGTCCTACATGGACGCTGTTGTAATCTCGGGTATAAATATTCCGATAGTCTGTACATAGAAAAGCTCTCACAATCCAATACAACAAACCAGTTCAATCTACTTTGGCGCATCGCCAACCCTCGCAAGAGGTTGACCTTGACGAGTTCTTGCCTTCTCGGAGCAGACGGCGTCGATGCCACCCACATCGGCGCTGCCAACAACAACACTGCCACACCAGGCAGACAGGAGGGAGCCCTTAGCATGTCACGGAAGAACAATATGCACAATGGACCAAGGGAAAGCAACCAGTGATCGAGCCGATGCAGCAAGTTCCTGTTAACCAGCCATCGGCCGGACAGCCACAAGCCCATGTGTTCAACAACCCTCCTCCACAGGCTGCTTACAACACGCCACAAGGCTACCAGCAGCACACCACAGGGCAGTATGGTGCGTAGAACCTTGATCACCATTATCAGTCGTACTCCCCCAGACAGTATCAAGCAGAGAGCTTGCAACAATCATATCAGCAAGACCTCCCACATCGGCCCGCAGGATACTGGGCCGATATGATAGCCGAAGTGATGCGAGATCAGTTCGGCTTGAAGCCCAAGGAGAATTCCATAGTGTATCGGCACCCGTACCCCGAGGAGTTCGACAGAGTGCCACTGCCGAGCCGATACAAGATCCCGGACTTCTCCAAGTTCTCCGGGCAAGACAATGTCTCGATGTACGAGCACGTGAGCCGATTCCTAGCACAGTGTGGGGAGGCATCGGCCATAGAGGCATTGAGGGTCAGATTTTTTCCTCTGTCCTTATCAGGGTCTGCATTTACATGGTTTTCATCCTTACCTTGCAATTCCATCAGAGGATGGATAGATCTTGAGAAACAGTTTCACAGATATTTCTACAATGGTGTACAAGAGATGAAACTGTCTGATCTCACCGCCATTTAGGCAACGAGTTGACGAATCGGTCCCAGAGTATATCCAAAGGTTTAGGGACATAAGGAACAGATGTTACAGCCTCAGCTTGACTGATTCTCAATTGGCCGATCTGGCGTTTCAAGGATTACTCGGGCCGATACGAGAGAGGTTCTCGTCACAGGAATTTGACAGTTTAGCTCAGCTAGCACAGAGGGTATCGGCCCACGAGCAACGATTCCAGGAGGCAAAGAAGTTTGCAAAGAAGATCAATACGATCTATCAGTATGCCTCCGACGATGACGATTCGGAAGATGTCGATGTCGACCTGGCCGAGTGGGCCCGGATGAGGAAGCCAACAACATGCCAGTGGGCAAAAAAGGGTGACAAAGAAGACAAGTTTGACTTCGATATCAACAAGGCCGATAAGATATTTGATCTACTGTTGCAAGAAAAGCAAATTCAGCTGCCAGTGGGTCACATATTGCCATCGGCCGAAGAAATCAAGAAGAGAAGATATTGCAAGTGGCATAACTCTTATTCACACCATACCAATGAATGCAAGATCTTCAGACAACAGATCCAATCGGCTATCGAACAAGGCAGAATTAAGATCGATGATGCCAAGAAGCCGATGAAGATAGAAGAACACCCGTTCCCAATCAACATGGTGCGGGCAGACAGGGCCGACGGCGGTGGCCATCGGACCGGCAAGCGACCTTATTAGACCTCTGAGGGCTTGATCAGAAAGTACCAGCGGAGGCAGGAAGAACAAGCTCAAGACTACGCCGATCAAGACAACTCTTACAACCCACATTGGGAGTGCGAGTTTTTCCGGTTCTGCTGGAATGAAGGGATGAGGTTGCCATCCATCCAGGAGTGCCCTGCGTGCAATGAGGCAAAAGATTCCTATCAGGGCAGCTCAAGCAGGCAAACGCATCGGCCGGCCAAGCAAAGAAAATCTGTGCATGAAAGGCTGGGGCCGATGCGCCAAGAGCAACAGATCGAAGCCAAGGAGCATATCCGAAACCCCCAATGGTGCCCAAGCGATGTGTTCAGCAAGACACAGAAACGGCGGGTTCAGAGACTAAGGAGGAAGGAGCAAGTCCAAGAGCAACAGGCGACAATAGCTCATCGGCCGGCCAAGACCAAGAAAGAGTGGAGGATAAAATCCACGGTGGTCACGGCCGATGAGGGCACCTCCGATACAGCTCGGGCTTCTGCGGCTTCAAAAGGTAAAGGAGTGGCATCGGCGTCTGTTAACATGGTTTTTATTCTACCAGCAGAATACAGCGTGCAGGCGGCCGATGAAGCAATGGCCGACGACGAACAATCTTCGGCTAGACTACAGTTGTCACCAGACCAAGCCATATTCGACAAGCCAGCTGATGACAATCACAGGCACCTGCGGCCGTTATACATCAAGGGATTTATCAACGGGCGGCCGATGACGAAGATGCTGGTCGATGGCGGCGCGACGGTCAATTTGATGCCATACACAACCTTCAGGAAGCTTGGAAAAGTACCTGAAGACCTTATCAAGACCAATATGGCGTTAAAAGACTTTGGTGGCAACGCTTCTGAGGCGAAGGGGGTGCTCAACGTGGAACTCACCGTGGGCAGCAAGACGATACCCACAACCTTCTTCGTCTTCGATGGAAAGGGTTCCTACAGCTTGTTGTTGGGACGAGACTGGATCCATGCAAACTGTTGCGTCCCTTCAATAATGCATCAATGTTTAATACAATGGCAAGGGGACCAGGTCGAGATCGTGCAGGCCGATCGGTCAGTACACGTGGCCAATGCCGATCTCGCAGTTTGGGAGATGGAGGGAATCGATTGCTTGTCCGGGCGAATCTGGGACGCCGATTTCCTCAAAGTAACTGATTGCGATATCGAGACGATTGAAGATCAAGACAAGCAGTTGCTTTAACAAAGATGTGCCATCCACTGTCCAAGACGAACAAGCTGGTCCCTACACAGACGATGCAGTGGATGAGTTAGATGGAAAATTGGGACAAGGCTTCACGTCGGCCGACGAACTTGAAGAGGTTGATATAGGAATAGGTGATAGGCCTAGGCCGACGTATGTAAGTGCTAGCCTGCCAAAGGAATATAAGAATAATCTGATAAATCTTCTGAAAGAGTTCATGGATTGTTTTGCATGGGAATACCATGAGATGCCAGGATTAAGCCGATCGATCGTAGAACATCGGCTACCTATCAAACCAGGCTATCGGCCATTTAAACAATCTCCTAGGAGATTTAAGGCCGATATGTATGAAGCTATCAAAGCAGAGATCACAAGGCTTTACGACGCCAACTTTATTAGACCCTGCCGATACGCGGAGTGGGTCTCCAACATAGTTTCAGTATTGAAGAAGAACGGCAAGCTAAGGGTATGTATCGATTTCAGAGATCTAAACAAGGCAACACCAAAGGACGAGTACCCTATGCCATTGGCCGATTTGCTAGTCGACGCTGCATCTGGGCATAAGATTATCAGTTTTATGGATGGAAACGTAGGCTACAATCAGATCTTTATGGCTAAGGAAGACATTTATAAGACAGCTTTTAGATGCCCAGGGGCAATCGGCCTGTACGAGTGGGTTGTCATGACCTTTGGCTTGAAAAATGCTGGAGCTACTTATCAGAGGGCCATGAATTATATTTTTCATGATCTTATTGGTTGTTTGATTGAGGTTTATATAGATGATGTCGTCATAAAGTCAAAAGAGTATGATATGCACTTGGCCGATTTATGCAAGGTACTAGAAAGAGCAAGGAAATATGGTTTAAAGATGAACCCTAACAAGTGTGCCTTTGGTGTATCGGTGTTGGCGCAGAATTTCGACCCGCCTTGCAACCAAACGGGTTCCACGTTTCCACGGCGGCCTGGGAGGTTTGCTTTACTCCAGTGCAGGTCCAAATCGGCTTGCCTAGTCGTGCGCAGAGCTTGCCAGTTGATTTGATCTGCAATCAACAAGAAACAAGTAAACCATATCAGAAAACAATGGTTGATCGGCCGATAGGCCGATGTCACATTGTTATAGCCCAGCCGATAGGGCAAAGCTGTATCGGCTTACTCAATATAATAAGTAAATTGAACAAATCCAATCTCATCGGCCCATGTTAACATGCGTATAACAAATTAATGGAATCGGCCAATGAGGGTTTCATGAAGATAAGTACACTAGCTATTACTCTAGTGTAAACTTATACAAGCCAATCGGCTAATATAAATACACCAACCACAAAGGCATCTTTAAGAACACCCTGCGACCGATATGTTTATATTCATCGATCCACATGTATAAGTGGCAAACACATGCAAAAACATGAATAATCGCATGCATTAGATAAGACCGGCTGAAACCCCGACGCTATCCTTAATTACAATCGAAAGCAGGCTTTGTGTTAGATCTCGAAACAGGACTAAGGTCGATAGCAACTCAAAGTGTGAATCGAGACTTAACGCAAAGAAAATCAAGCTATCGATTGCTTTTGGGGATGGTAAATGCCTTAGATAATCTAAACAAGCAAACTGATTCGACCGATGTCAACAATAAACCCTAAAGCGAGTTAACTGCCGGCGAGACAGAATCAGAAAACCACATCGAGATTAGCTAACACACGATAACGACGATCATATCATCAAGGCTTAACGTGCCTAAAGCGACATGCTAGCCCCGACGATGCAAATCTTCGGGTACGAGCTCTTACCTTGCTCTAGGGAAGCAAGAACTCGTCAGGAGTCAACCTCTTGCGAGGGTTGGCGATGCGCCGAAAGTAGATTAATCTGATTGTGTGATTGATTGAGAGAGAGTTTCTATGTACAAACTACCGGGATATTTATACCCGAGATTACAACAGGGTCCTTGTAGGACACGATCTTATCTCTAACAAACAACAAGTCTTTACGGCAGACTCTTGCCACAGATTAGATCTAATCCTACTTGATTTACAAGATACAATTGCCTAAAACCGAGCTTTATCTCTATTTGGCAACTTCCTTAAAGCTTATCTTGAGCCCAGACCAAGCCTACGCTGACTCTGTCAACTTACAACCCTTATCGGCCAACAATCACATCGAATCCGTATCGGCCGATACGTCCTTTCTGGCAGCACCTCCCTAGTCCGATACGGTTACCGAGTCCGATACGTAGCCTGGTCCGACTCCAACTCAATCCTTCTTCTCTGCTTCGGTTTCCTCTTTCACTTCCAAGTCGATTACCAAAATCCGTCGTTAACACATGCCCCCCAATTCCGCTTCATTATATAATGTGGCGGAATTAGCTCCGAGGAACCCATCAACTTCCTTGCTAGGGCTTGCCTGAAAACCACACAGATCCAGATTTGCGTTTCTCCGTCGCCGATTCAACAAACTCTTCGTGTTCTTCAACTCCGGCGACCCCTCAGCGTCCCGTCGACATCGACCCCCTCAACAGCGACCCCTTTCGACGACAACAATGGCCTCCGCTCCGTTCTACGCCTCCGAGGTCCCTGTGGTAAGTCAATCCCTTCTAAATCCACATTCTCACTTTTTCGCCGATTTCTTCAAACTAGGGATTCAAAATTTTGCCTCCCGGGTCTTATATTTTCATCGTCGTTCTTATGACCTAGGTCTTCAGGAACCAAATCCTGATCCCGACCAACGACAAATCCCATCGCTTTCTGCTAGGCCCCATGGGCGACTGCGACCCAACTTGGTTAATCAACGCTGAAACAGACAGAATCTCCTTTAGACAAGTCAAGCCCAACGTATCTTCATGGAAACATACCTTCAGGTCCTGGCCATCGAAACTCAACGGATACAGAACCTGGCATAAAAGAATTGCTGCTGCCAAACAAGTCCACTGGGACGAAATTGGGATCGGCCAATGTATCGCTTTATCTCTGGCCGATACCAATAAGAACGAGCCACTCATGTCAGCCGCCAGCTATTTCTGGTCAAGTACCTTGAACGCCTTTGTGTTCAAACATGGTTCGATGACCCCCACTCTAATCAATGTCAAGATACTGACAGGGTTGGACATTGACTCCGAGATCAATCCCTTCAGCCTCCTGATACATAGCAACCACAAGCTGAAGACCAAGAAGATTGGAGGCTGGTCCGGGTACATCTCTGAACACATGGAACAGGGATCGGTCTTAGATCGAGAACATGTAGCCTTCCTGACATTGTGGTTGGAGAGATTTGTCTTCAGTGGATCGACCTGTGGCCCCACTACAAACTGTCAACACTTGGCTCAGGCTCTGGTCGACAAGAAACAAATCCCCTTGGGCCGATACCTCTTGGGAGCTGTCTATCGGCTGCTCCATGTTTCCACACAATACTTGATGCTAAAACAGACTGTGGCACATGGAGGACCATGGTGGTTTGTTCAACTATGGCTTACCATCCACACCAACACCATGGTGAATCGGCCTCCACTATCGGAATCTTGCTTCCCCTCCGAATATGCTGATCATGAAGACCCCAGGACCAGAAGATGCATGTCCTATGGGGAAGCAACCTCTGTCTACCCAGGCGCAGACCAATCGGCCGAAGACATGTCTACATGGTTCATTCGATTCTTCACCGGCCCCCCGTCAGCTAGGATGGACATGTTTGTCTACACATCGGACCGAGACTTTGAACTCCCTGACGATCTTCAGCTGAGTTTAATAAATGATGATTCAGAGTCAAGAGAACTTTTCATGATCGACCTCACCCCATGCCTGCTCCCAGTAGACATATTTCAGGGAAGAAACACCAGCCTATCTTATGAGTTTTACAACCCAATGGTAGCTGCTCGACAGTGCGGGCTTGGGCAACTCCCTGTCAGCTTGTATCTTCATAGACTCCTAGAGAGCAGAGGCACGGTTCCATCGGCGCTGGTCATGAGCAAGGCGTTTGAAATCGAGCTCCTAAATCTCGGCGATTGCGACCGGTTGCATCTAAGCGCTTTTGTCCACATCAGCTTCCAGGCATGGTGGCAAGAGTGGGCCGCTCATATTTTCCACCAATCGGCCAGATTCTATATGACGGACCTCATCAAAAACATAAGCCCTCAAGTCCCCGATGGTCCGATTCCGTCTGTGAGCAACAGCGGGCAAGAAATCTTCTATCATCAGGTTTTAGCCCCATCGGGATCAACCATCATGGAATCGATCATCGGCCAAACTGCCCCAAAGCTGGTGTGGCTTCTCCAAGGTCCGATGCCCAAAGAAAACCCTAAGAGGAAAGCGCCAGCCAAAAGTAAATCACAGAAAACCAGCAAGAAGGCTAGAACCGATGATCAGGCCGATGCCGAAGAGCTAGACCCCTCCCTGGAAGACTTCCTCAACGAACAAGTGATGGAAGAGAAGGTTGACGCAGCAGCGGCCAACGCACATGAAGAAGAAAACCAGTCGGCCGAAACCACCCAGGAGCCATCGGCCGAAGCTGCTGAGACTCCACCGGCCGATGACCAAGACGATGCCCCGCAATCAAAAGGGACCAGACACGCAGTTCGCAAGGTCAATATAATCTCTTCTCCATGTTTACATAATGCCCTTGTACTGTCATACTTTAACTTCACATCCTTTTCAGGCTGCGGTGTCATCTGTACTGAAGGAAAGAGCTCGATCGACCCCTTTATCAAGAACCAAGAAAGCCACTCTACAACGGCGCGAACGAGCCAAGGCCCGATTGAGGACTCCTTCTCCTTCTCCACCACACTCTCCGACTGTCTCGGTAAGAGTTGATTTTTGCATTATCTTGCTATTTAAATAACCCTATTTACCAATTTCTTGCCTTTTCAGCCTAGGGCTCCATCATCTTCACCACATCGGCCAACCCCCTCGCCTACTGCGTCGACACACCAAAGGGAGGCCGATGCAAGGACCACTGATGCTCCAACACAGGTAACTAAGATTACTCAGACCCCCTTTCTGCCAGTTCCTGTTTAATAAGGCTGACCTCGACCCATGTTGATATTTGTAGAACCTGGCCGATATGTTCTTCTTTGATATCGGCCAGTTTCTTGACGATGAGGACAAGGAGCTACCCAGCACAGCCAGGGCACCAATCTCTGACGATCTGAAGAACCGGCTGACCGACATCGCCAATCGGCTGGAGTCCTCGCTGGAGTACTTGGTGGAAGATTGCACCCCCATCAGGGTCAGGGTACAAGAAATTCAAGACGAACTGCCCGAAGACCTGATGGAGGTCCTAACATCGGCCATCTTCTTGGAGCAATACCGATTCAAGCTCAACAAGGCCAAAGAAAGACTCGCAGAGCGGCGAGAGCGTGACCAACTAGAATCGGCTCTGTCTGCCAGCAAGGCCCAAGTTAACGCTGACAAGACCAAACTGGACGAGCTAGCGGTGGAGCCGATCGTCTTGAAAAACAGACTTGAAGAACTCCGTCGTCTCGAGGCGGAGCTAGAATCGAAGCTGAAATCCACTCGTCAAGAAATCCAAGAAGTCGAAGCCGGGATAGCTGCCTCGCCTAAGGCCATAGAAGACCAGATGGCAAAGCTGAAGGCATCGGCCAAGTACCTTGCGACCCTGAGCAAATTGCTGAAGCCGATCCCAGGGTCGACGGCCGATGACGCCCAGGCTATAGAAGACATCGAGCAGATCCGCCGTAAAGCCGTTGCAGCTATTGCAGACTTCATAGGATGATGTGGCATATTTTGTCTTTATACTGTGTAAATGCAAACCTTATCGGCCAAGCAGCCGAATTTGATCTGAAAACTCCAACTTGAACATTATTTGTGAAATCCTTCAAACAAATATCCTTTGATCTTATCGGTCAGAAATCTGAATTCAACCTTAACCTGAAAAGTCCAGCTTGAAATTAATCCTGCAAACAGATATTCCTTTACTATAAATAACCTCATCGGCCAGAAAGCCGAATGCCTTGAAAGATTGTTTGATTGTTTGAAAAATTCCACGAAATTCTGCAAAAATTCAGCAAAAATTCATATATATATATATATATATATTTATGCCCCCCAAATTTTAGAAGATGAGAGCTCATGTTGTAAAATTTGAACTAAGGACGATAGTATATATCGGCCATCTAGAGACGATGCATAGCACATCGGCTGTTATCATAAATCGGCTGAGGGGCCGATCATGAATCAATCCAGACGCTAGGATAATATTTCTTTAAGTACTTGCCATTAAGAGCTCGTCCATAAATCTCACCATCTAGCCCCTTAAGCAAATAAGCGTTGTGAGGGACACATCGATGAATCTGAAAAGGACCTTCCCAATTAGGTGACCACTTGTCGAATTTATTATCTCTGGAACCAATCGGCATTATGAGCTTCCATACAAGATCCCCTTCCTCAAATGACTTGGCAACAACCTTTTTGTTATAATGACGAGCCACTCTGTCTTTATCACGTTTGATTTTCTCTAATGCCCGTAATCGGACATGTGCCAAGTCATCTAACTCATCAACCATAAGATTGTGGTATTCATCGGCTGTCAAGTCGTCTTGCAAAGCAATCCTTCTTAAGCCGATGTTGGTTTCCCATGGCAGCACAGCTTCATGTCCATAAACCAACTAATACGGAGGCACTTGAATCGCACCATGGCAAGCCATCCGATACGCCCAAAGGGAATTGGCCAGCGTCGCGTGCCATTGCCTCGACTGTTCGTCGATTTTCCTCTTGATTAGCTTGATTAAAGTCTTATTAGAAGCCTCTGCCTACCCATTAGCTTGTGCGTAGTAAGGAGAAGAATTTAATAATTTAATGCCCACGCTGTCGGTGAACTGGACGAACTCGTCGGACACGAAGATTGACCCCTGATCGGTGGTTATTGTCTGAGGTAACCCAAACCGATATATGATATATTCCTTGACAAACTGAATCGCATCTTTGGAATCAACCTTCTTAAGGGGAACGGCCTCAACCCACTTTGTGAAGTAATCTGTAGCCACCAAGATATATTTGTGTCCCTTACTTGATGGCGGGTTAATTTGGCCGATCATATCCATTCCCCATCCGCGAAACGGCCACGGCTTTATGATTGGATTCATAGCCGATGCCGGTGCTCGCTGAATTGCTCCAAATTTCTGACAATCTTGACATCCTTTATAATACTTGAAACAATCCTCTAGCATTGTCGGCCAAAAATATCCAATGCGTTTCAACAGCCATCTCATTTTATGGGCCGATTGATGTGTTCCACAAATCCCTTCGTGGAACTCGCTCATAACAATTTTGGCCTCCTCAGGACCTAGACACTTGAGCAAGACACCATCAACCGTCCGATGGTATAAGTCATTATCTAACAGAACATACTGCAACACTTTGTATTTCATCTTCCGTGACGCCGATTGGGAAGGATTCTTCAAATAATCAATGATAGCAAATCTCCAATCGTCAGCGTCCACGGCAGCGATTTGAACCCGTACATCCTTGATCATCGGCCTGTATCCCGATGCCCCCTGAGCCAGATCATTGGCTTCGATGTTTTGCTTCCTGGGTATATGCCTCATTGTCACGATCTTGAATGCTTGAAGCAACGCCTTGCACTCTTCATTGTAGACTTTGAGGGTATTATCTTTGCACTCATACTCTCCAGAAAGTTGATTAATTACCAGTTGTGAATCACCAATGATCTCTACGGAATCGGCCTCAACTTCTTGTAATAACTGCAAGCCTTTAAGCACCGCTTCATACTCTGCTTGATTATTAGTATAATAAGGCTTGATAGTAAAAGCAAACTCAAAACTTGCCCCCCGAGGGGATATAATGACCAGGCTGATACCGCATCCGTGTCGGCAGACATATCCATCAAAATACAGCGTCCATGGTACGATATCTGCATATGCGACTGAATCATCCCGGTGTTGAACAATGAAATCGGCCAGGGCTTGTCCTTTGATCGCTTTGGCCGATTCATATCTGAGGTCAAACTCTGTTAAGGGAAAAATCCACTTCCCAATTCTTCCTTTTAACACAGGGGCCAATAACATGTATTTCATCACATCGGCCTTACTTACCACAATGCACTCGTTGGAAAGTAAATAATGCCTCAATTTAGTACATGAAAAATATAAGCACAAACATAATTTCTCCACCGGCGTGTACCTTGTCTCGGCGTCTAACATCCTCCTACTGAGATAAAAAATAGCTCTTTCCTTACCGTCAATATCTTGAGCCAAGACTGAGCCGATTGATTTCTCATCGGCCGATAGGTACAGCCTGAAAGGGACCCCTTTCTGTGGAGGGATTAGAACTGGGGGAGAGGTTAAATACTCTTTGATATCGTCCAGCGCCTTATGTTGCTTATCACCCCATACGAATTCCTGATCATCCCTTATCTTCAACAGTGGAGTGAATGGCTCTATTCTGCCTGAAAGATTTGATATAAAATGCCGGACAAAGTTGATCTTCCCGAGCAGAGATTGTAACTTGGTCTTGTTTTCTGGAGGCTTGATTTTCTGGATGGCATCAATACTCTTCTGTGTAATTTCAATTCCCCTCTCATGGACCAAGAAACCCAAAAATTGACCGGCCGATACGCCAAAGGCACACTTGTTAGGGTTCATCCTTAAACCATATTTCCTTGCCCTTCCTGTACCTTGCGTAAATCGGCCAAGTGCATATCATATTCTTTTGACTTTATGACGACATCATCTATATAAACCTCAATTAGAGAGCTGATAAGATCATGAAAAATATAATTCATGGCTCTCTGATAAGTAGCTCCAGCATTTTTCAAACCAAAGGTCATGACAACCCACTCGTACAGGCCGATTGCCCCTGGGCATCTAAAAACTGTCTTGTGAATGTCTTCCTTAGCCATAAAGATCTGATTGTAGCCTGCGTTTCCATCCATAAAACTGATAACCTTATGCCCAGATGCAGCGTCGACTAGCAAATCGGCCAATGGCATAGGGTACTCGTCCTTTAGTGTTGCCTTGTTTAGATCTCTGAAATCGATACATACCCTTAGCTTGCCGTTCTTCTTCAATACTGGAACTATGTTGGAGACCCACTCCGCGTATCGGCAGGGTCTGATAAAGTTGGCGTCGTAAAGCCTTGTGATGTCTGCTTTGATAGCTTCGTACATATCTGTGAGCCCCCGGTTTTGTATACCGGGAACCCCATGTGTATTACAATACCATTCCCTGGATCAGTAGATGGTACACACATGGCACAGTTGTATATCTCAAGCTGACATCGTCTTACAGGTCTTACAATATATTAATAATACAAGGGTAGCCCAAATGGAACCCGAATAGACCAAGCATGGTCGACAGCAACACAAAATACCAAAACAACTAAATGAAGTAGCGGAAGCGAAGCAGCGGCGGTCCATCTTATCCCACACGCATCGACTGGTGAACCTAGGTCCCTATTCCACCGTCCTCGGTAACTCCTTGCCAGCATAGCACATGTACAGGTCGACACCAACACCTTTCTAAAAGATGTAAATAAGCAAGAGTGAGTACCAACCGTACTCAGCAAGCCACCACTACAGAATGCATATAATGTTCATAGGGGTTCAAGGATGGCTTGGTTTATTTGCATAAAGCTAGTTTTCACAAATTATTTCACAAACCTATCCCACAACAGTTTTAACTGAAAACCACGTTAAGTTGAAGTTATCATTAACCTGCGAGGGTTCATCCACCTTCC
>BDMV01000006.1:41737810-41795653 GCA_008326285.1 Oryza officinalis | reverse complement strand
TGTAGGGACTAGCTTGTTCGTCTTGGACAGTGGATGGCACATCTTTGTTAAAGCAACTGCTTGTCTTGATCTTCAATCGTCTCGATATCGCAATCAGTTACTTTGAGGAAATCGGCGTCCCAGATTCGCCCGGACAAGCAATCGATTCCCTCCATCTCCCAAACTGCGAGATCGGCATTGGCCACGTGTACTGACCGATCGGCCTGCACGATCTCGACCTGGTCCCCTTGCCATTGTATTAAACATTGATGCATTATTGAAGGGACGCAACAGTTTGCATGGATCCAGTCTCGTCCCAACAACAAGCTGTAGGAACCCTTTCCATCGAAGACGAAGAAGGTTGTGGGTATCGTCTTGCTGCCCACGGTGAGTTCCACGTTGAGCACCCCCTTCGCCTCAGAGGCGTTGCCACTAAAGTCTTTTAACACCATATTGGTCTTGATAAGGTCTTCAGGTACTTTTCCAAGCTTCCTGAAGGTTGTGTATGGCATCAAATTGACCGTCGCGCCGCCATCGACCAGCATCTTCGTCATCGGCCGCCCGTTGATAAATCCCTTGATGTATAACGGCCGCAAGTGTCTGTAGCTGGCGTCAACTGGCTTGTCGAAGATAGCTTGATCTGGTGACAACTGTAGTCTGGCCGAAGATTGTTCGTCGTCGGCCATCGCTTCATCAGCCGCCTGCACGCTGTACTCTGCTGGCAATATGAAAACCATATTAACAGGCGCCGATGCCACTCTTTTACCTTTTGAAGCCGAAGAAGCCCGAGCTGTGTTGGAAGTGCCCTCATCGGCCTTGACCACCGTGGACTTTATCCTCCACTCCTTCTTGGTCTTGGCTGGCCGATGGGTTATCTCTGCCTGTTGCTCCTGGATTTGCTCCTTCCTCCTTAGCCTCTGAACTCGCCGTTTTTGTGTCTTGGTGAATAGATCGCTTGGGCACCATTGGGGGTTCTGGACTTGCTCCTCGTCTTCTATATGTTGCTCTTGGTGCATTGGCCCTAGCCTTTCATGCACAGATTTTCTTTGCTTGGCCGGTCGGTGCGCTTGCTTGCTTGAGCTGCCCTGATAATAATCTTCTACCCCATTGCACGCAGGGCATTCCTGAATAGATGGTAACCTCATCCCCTCATTCCAGCAGAACCGGAAAAACTCGCACTCCCAATGTGGGTCGTAAGAGTTGTCTTGATCGGCGTAGTCTTGAGCTTGTTCTTCCTGCCTCCGCTGGTACTTTCTGATCAGACCCTCAGAGGTCTGATAAGGTCGCTTGCCAATCCGATGGCCACCGCCATCGGCCCTGTCCGCCCGCACCATGTTGACTGGGAACGAGTGTCCTTCTATCTTCATCGGCTTCTTGGCGTCGTCAATCTTAATCCTGCCTTGTTCGATAGCCGATTGAATCTGTTGTCGGAAGATCTTGCACTCATTTGTATGGTGTGAATAAGAGTTGTGCCACTTGCAATATCTTCTCTTCTTGATCTCTTCGACCGATGGCAGTATATGACCTACTGGTAGCTGGAACTGCTTTTCCTGCAAAAGTAAGCCAAATATTTTGTCGGCCTTGTTGATGTCGAAGTCGTATTTATCTTCTTTGTCGCCCTTCTTAGCCCATTGGCAAGTTGTCGGCTTCCTCATCCGGGCCCACTCGGCCAGGTCGACATCAACATCTTCCTCGTCGTCGTCGTCGGAGGCATACTGATAAACTGTGTTGATTTTCTTTACGAACTTCTTTGCCTCCTGGAATCGTTGTTCATGGGCCGATACCCGTTGTGCTAGCTGAGCTAGGCTTTCAAATTCCTGCGAGGAGAACCTCTCGCGTATCGGCCCTAGCAATCCTTGAAATGCCAAATCGGCCAACTGGGAATCGGTCAAGCTGAGGCTGTAACACCTGTTCCTTATGTCTCTAAACCTTTGGATATACTCTGGGACCGATTCATCCATTCGTTGCCTGATGGCAGTCAGATTGGACAGTTTCATTTCTTGTACGCCATTGTAGAAATACCTGTGAAATTGTTTCTCTAGATCTATCCATCCTCTGATGGAATTGCAGGGTAAAGATGAAAACCACGTGAATGCAGACCCTGATAAGGACAGAGGGAAAAATCTCACCCTCAACGCCTCGATAGCCGATGCCTCCCCGCACTGTGCTAGGAATCGGCTGACATGCTCGTATGTTGAGACGTTGTCCTGCCCCGAAAACTAGGAGAAGTCCGGGATCTTGTATCGGCCTGGCAATGGCACTCTGTCAAACTCCTCGGGATACGGGTGCCGATAAACTGTAGAGTTTTCCTTGGGCTTCAAGCCGAACTGATCTCGCATCACTTCAGCTATCATATCGGCCCAGTATTCTGCGGGCCGATGTGGGAGGTCTTGATGATATGATTGCTGCAAGCCCTCTGCTTGGTACTGCCTGGGGGAGTACGACTGGTAGTGGTGATCAAGATTCTGCGCACCATACTGCCCTGCGGTGTGCTACTGGTAGCCTTGTGTCGTGTTGTAAGCAGCCTGTGGTGGAGGATTGTTGAACACCGGGGCTTGCGGCTGTCCGGCCGATGGCTGGTTGATAGGAACTTGCTGCATCGGCTCGATCACTGGTTGCTTCCCCTTGGTCCATTGAGCATATTGCTCCTCCGTGATGTGCTGAGGACTCCCCCCTGTCTGACTGGTGAGGACCAGTGGCAGTGTTGTTGTTGGCTGCGCCGATGGGGGTGGCATCGGCGCTATCGGCTGAGCCGTGCTCAGGTCGTTTCTCAGGGTCCGATAGGCAGGGAACTTATTTTCTGGTAAGAAAATCGGCCCCTGAGGCTTGTACTGGTAAATTGACCCATCTAGGATCGATTTGACCGTATTGGTCAATGTGTTCACCAGAATCCCCGACTGGTTGACTAGCGCAGAATGAACTGCGGAGTCAATCCTGTCTTGCAACGTCGGCGCTGCAGTATCTTCGGTCTTGACGGTGTGCGCTGCCGCCGATGTGCCAGCTCCATCTCCAGGACTTGGCATAACTACCTTTGATTTCTGGATCAAGGTGCCTTGCCGAGTCCTAGAATATGTTTGCAGGTACATATTCTGGAACTGCTCGACCAGCTTCTCCATCTCAGCCTTTTGCTCTGCGTTGAGCTGGTCGGCGGTTACAGGGACGACATTCTCCTCGGAGATCTCGGCCTGCTTCGACATCTTGAGGAGATTTGTTGCTGTTGCAGAGTTTGCGTTCTTTGGTCCCACCGGGCGTACCAAAAGCGTGTTGGCGCAGAATTTCGACCCGCCTTGGAACCAAACGGGTTCCACGTTTCCACGGCGGCCTGGGAGGTTTGCTTTACTCCAGTGCAGGTCCAAATCGGCTTGCCTAGTCGTGCGCAGAGCATGCCAGTTGATTTGATCTGCAATCAACAAGAAACAAGTAAACCATGTCAGAAAACAACGGTCGATCGGCCGATAGGCCGATGTCACATTGTTATAGCCCAGCCGATAGGGCAAAGCTGTATCGGCTTACTCATTATAATAAGTAAATTGTACAAATCCAATCTCATCGGCCCATGTTAACATGCGTATAACAAATTAATGGAATCGGCCGATGAGGGTTTCATGAAGATAAGTACACTAGCTATTACTCCAGTGTAAACTTATACAAGCCAATCGGCTAATATAAATACACCAACCACAAAGGCATCTTTAAGAACACCCTGCGACCGATATGTTTATATTCATCGATCCACATGTATAAGTGGCAAACACATGCAAAAACATGAATAATCGCATGCATTAGATAAGACCGGCTGAAACCCCGGCGCTATCCTTAATTACAATCGAAAGCAGGCTTTGTGTTAGATCTCGAAGCAGGACTAAGGTCGATAGCAACTCAAAGTGTGAATCGAGACTTAACGCAAAGAAAATCAAGCTATCGATTGCTTTTGGGGATGGTAAATGCCTTAGATAATCTAAATAAGCAAACTGATTCGACCGATGTCAACAATAAACCCTAAAGCGAGTTAACTGCCGGCGAGACAGAATCAGAAAACCACATCGAGATTAGCTAGCACACGATAACGACGATCACATCATCAGGGCTTAACGTGCCTAAAGCGACACGCTAGCCCCGACGATGCAAATCGTCGGGTACGTGTTCTTACCTTGCTCTAGGGAAGTAAGAACTCGTCAGGAGTCAACCTCTTGCGAGGGTTGGCGATGCGCCGAAAGTAGATTAATCTGATTGTGTGATTGATTGAGAGAGAGTTTCTATGAACAAACTACCGGGATATTTATACCCGAGATTACAACAGGGTCCTTGTAGGACACGATCTTATCTCTAACAAACAACAAGTCTTTACGGCAGACTCTTGCTATAGATTAAATCTAATCCTACTTGATTTACAAGATACAATTGACTAAAACCAAGCTTTATCTCTATTTGGCAACTTCCTTAAAGCTTATCTTGAGCCCAGACCAAGCCTACGCTGACTCTGTCAACTTACAACCCGTATCGGCCAACAATCACATCGAATCCGTATCGGCCGATACGTCCTTTCTGGCAGCACCTCCCCAGTCCGATACGGTTACCGAGTCTGATACGAAGCCTGGTCTGACTCCAACTCAATCCTTCTTCTCTGCTTCGGTTTCCTCATTCACTTCCAAGTCGATTACCAAAATCCGTCGTTAACAATCGGTCGGTCAGTTTTTGGGTTTCTTGGTCCATGAGAGGGGAATTGAAATTACACAGAAGAGTATTGATGCCATCCAGAAAATCAAGCCTCCAGAAAACAAGACCAAGTTACAATCTCTGCTCGGGAAGATCAACTTTGTCCGACGTTTTATATCAAATCTTTCAGGCAGAATGGAGCCATTCACTCTACTGTTGAAGATAAAGGACGATCAGGAATTCGTTTGGGGTGATAAGCAACAGAAGGCGCTGGACGATATCAAAGAGTATTTAACCTCTCCCCCAGTTCTGATCCCTCCACGGAAAGGGGTCCCATTCAGGCTGTACCTATCGGCCGATGAGAAATCCATCGGCTCAGTCTTGGTTCAAGATATTGACGGTAAGGAAAGAGCTATTTTTTATCTCAGTAGGAGGATGTTAGACGCCGAGACAAGGTACACGCCGGTGGAGAAATTATGTTTGTGCTTATATTTTTCATGTACTAAATTGAGGCATTATTTACTTTCCAACGAGTGCATTGTGGTAAGTAAGGCCGATGTGATGAAATACATGTTATCGGCCCCTGTGTTAATAGGAAGAATTGGGAAGTGGATTTTTGCCTTAACAGAGTTTGACCTCAGATATGAATCGGCTAAAGCGATCAAAGGACAAGCCCTGGCCGATTTCATTGTTCAACACCGGGATGATTCAGTCGCATATGCAGATATCGTACCATGGACGATGTATTTTGATGGATCTGTCTGCCGACATGGATGCGGTATCGGCCTGGTCATTATATCCCCTCGGGGGGTAAGTTTTGAGTTTGCTTTTACTATCAAGCCTTATTATACTAACAATCAAGCAGAGTACGAAGCGATGCTTAAAGGCTTGTAGTTATTACAAGAAGTCGAGGCCGATTCCGTAGAGATCATTGGTGATTCACAACTGGTAATTAATCAACTTTCTGGAGAGTATGAATGCAAAGATGATACCCTCAAAGTCTACAATGAAGAGTGCAAGGCGTTGCTTCAAGCATTCAAGATCGTGACAATGAGACATATACCCAGGAAGCAAAACTTTGAAGCCAATGATCTGGCTCATGGGGCATCGGGATACAGGCCGATGGTCAAGGATGTACGGGTTCAAATCGCTGCCGTGGACGCCGACGATTGGAGATTTGCTATCATTGATTATTTGAAGAATCCTTCCCAATCGGCGTCACGAAAGATGAAATACAAAGTGTTGCAGTATGTTCTGTTAGATAATGACTTATACCATCGGACGGTTGATGGTGTCTTGCTCAAGTGTCTAGGTCCTGAGGAGGCCAAAATTGTTATGAGCGAGGTCCACGAAGGGATTTGTGGAACACATCAATCGGCTCATAAAATGAGATGGTTGTTGAAACGCATTGGATATTTTTGGCCGACAATGCTAGAGGATTGTTTCAAGTATTATAAAGGATGTCAAGATTGTCAGAAATTTGGAGCAATTCAGCGAGCACCGGCATCGGCTATGCATCCAATCATAAAGCCGTGGCCGTTTCGTGGATGGGGAATAGATATGATCGGCCAAATTAACCCGCCATCATGTAAGGGGCATAAATATATCTTGGTGGCTACAGATTACTTCACAAAGTGGGTTGAGGCCGTTCCCCTTAAGAAGGTTGATTCCAAAGATGCGATTCAGTTTGTCAAGGAATATATCATATATCGGTTTGGGTTACCTCAGACAATAACCACCGATCAGGGATCAATCTTCGTGTCCGACGAGTTCGTCTAGTTCGCCGACAGCGTGGGCATTAAATTATTAAATTCTTCTCCTTACTACGCGCAAGCTAATGGGCAGGCAGATGCTTCTAATAAGACTTTAATCAAGCTAATCAAGAGGAAAATCGACGACCAGCTGAGGCAATGGCACGCGACGCTGGCCGATTCCCTTTGGGCGTATCGGATGGCTTGCCATGGTGCGATTCAAGTGCCTCCGTATCAGTTGGTTTATGGACATGAAGCTGTGCTGCCATGGGAAACCAACATCGGCTCGAGAAGGATTGCTTTGCAAGACGACTTGACAGCCGATGAATACCACAATCTTATGGTTGATGAGTTAGATGACTTGGCACATGTCCGATTTCGGGCATTAGAGAAAATCAAACGTGATAAAGACAGAGTGGCTCGTCATTATAACAAAAAGGTTGTTGCAAAGTCATTTGAGGAAGGGGATCTTGTATGGAAGCTCATAATGCCGATTGGTTCCAGAGATAATAAATTCGACAAGTGGTCACCTAATTGGGAAGGTCCTTTTCAAATTCATCGATGTGTCCCTCACAACGCTTATTTGCTTAAGGGGCTAGATGGTGAGATTTATGGACGAGCTCTTAATGGCAAGTACTTAAAGAAATATTATCCTAGCGTCTGGATTGATTCATGATCGGCCCCTCAGCCGATTTATGATAACAGCCGATGTGCTATGCATCGTCTCTAGATGGCCGATGACGGAGCGTGGAGCTCCTCACCGGGAGACCGTGCGGGCCCCCCTTTGCCAGTTCGGCCGGGGGCGCTAGGTGAGGTTCTTCGCCCTCGATCTGAGGAACGTCAGCGAGAGAGGAAACACACAAAACACGGGCGACGTAGACAAGTTCGGGCCGCTGAGAAGCGTAACACCCTACTCCTGTGTTCTGGTGGATCTGAGTGTGAAGGGATACAGAGAGAGAGGGAGTTCAGGCCCCAGAGCAAACTGGCCAGAGTCTGAACCAATCCCCCCCTTTTTTTTCTTTTCTCTCTGCTTTCCTAGGCCTGGGCCTCCTTTTATATGGTAAGGGGCTACCACATGGGCCACGAGCTGCCTAAGAAAGAAAACATTCTTTTTACAATCAGGGCTAGTCTACTGCCAGAAGTGACCTCTGACAGACACGGTACACGCCTCTTGCCCAACTAGCCAGCTCTCCCGGTGGACGCCCGTTTCAATCTTCATTAAATGGCAAGCGACTTCCTTGCCATGCTTGCGCTGAAGTCTGGAATGGATCTGACCGGGGCTAACGTACCAACTCCAGGAGTTGGCACGCTGGCTCCGGCTAGGGACGAGAGCCAGGAGGCTCTCATCATTCTGACGGGACGGGGCGAGGCGAGCCGCAGGCCGCCTGTCGCCACCTAACCCGCGATCTGACCGGTCTGCGACCGGCCACTCAACGCGACCGGTCACGGACCGGATAAGCGTGCGCTGCGCCGCATTAAATGTGGCGTGGCGCGCTCGTCTGATCCGCCATAAATGCGGTTAGGTGAGCCATGCTGTGCTCACCTAACCCACACACGTGGCGCCAAAATCACAGGGGGTCGGGGCGCCCCGGCCCTCGGGGCCGAAACGGGAGCGGCCCGACCCCTCGGGGAGACAGAGGGAGGGGTGGCCACGTCACCCTCGGGCCCGACCCCCCCCGGGGGGGTCGGGCCACGTGGGTGACTGCGGCCACTCAAGCCTCTAGTCATGATACCCCCGGTCCCATGTCACCGACTGCCGATATATACTATCATCCTTAGTTCAAATTTTACAACATGAGCCCTCATCTTCTAAAATTTGGGGGGCATATATATATATATATATATATATATATATATATAAATATAAATTTTTGCAGAATTTTTCGGAATTTCAAGGAATTTTCAATTTTTTGGAATTTCAAGGAATTTTTCAGACTTGGCCTTTTTCAGATTGAGATCGACTTCGGTTGCTTGGCCGATGAGATTAATTATATTAAGAGGATATTCGTTTATAAGATGGACTTCACAAACAATTTTTAAGCTGGAATGTCTTCAGATCTATTTAGACCAAATTCGGCTGTTTAGCCGATGTGATTTGTGTTTATACAATACAAAGACAAAATATGTTACATCACCCGATGAAATCTGCAATAGCTGTGATGGCTCTATGGCGAATCTGCTCGATATCTTCTATGACTTGGGCGTCATCGGCTGTCGACCCTGGGATTGGCTTCAACGATTTGCTCAGGGTCACAAGGTGCTTGGCCGATGCCTTTAACTTTGCCGTTTGGTCTTCTATAGCCTTGGGTGATGTAGCTATCCCGGCCTGGACTTCTTGGATTTCCTTGCGAGTTGCTTTTAGCTTGGAGATGAGGTCTGCTTCGAGGTGTTGGAGTTCTTCAAGTCTGTTCTTCAAGACAATCGGCTCCACAGCTAGCTCATCCAATCTGGTCTTGTCAGAATTGACTTGAGCCTTGCTAGCGGATAGGGCCGATTCCAGGCTTTTGCGTTCCCGCCTCTCCGCAATCCTTTCTTTAACTTTCTGAAGCTTGAAGCAGTTTGGTCATCAGTTTTAGCCTTCTTGCTGGATTTTTGGGATTTGCCCTTGGTTGGCGCTTTCCTCTTGGGGTTTTCTTTAATCATCGGCCCTTGAAGTAATGATGATACCTTTGGGGCAGTAAGGCCGATGATTGACTCCAGGATAATAGATCCTGATGGAGCCACAGCTTGAGCATAACAAATTCTTTGGCCACTGTTGCTCACAGATGGGATCGGTCGTCTGGGACTTGAGGGCTAATACCTTGGATAAGTTCTGTCACGTAGAATCTGGCCGATTGATGGAAATTGTGAGTAGCCCATTCTTGCCATCACGCCTGGAAGCTGATATGTACAAAGGGGCTCAAATACAATTGGTCGCAGTCACCCAGGTTTGGAGCTCTGATTTCCAATGCCTTGCTCATGATTAATCCTGATGGCACTATGCCCCTGCTTTCTAGGAGTTTATGGAAGTATAAGTTAATGGGGAGTTGCCCAAGCCCGTACTGTCTAGCAGCTACCATGGGATAATAAAACTCATAAGACAGGCTGGTGCTTCTTCCTTCAAAGATGCCCACTGGGAGCAGGCATGGGGTGATGCCGATCATAAACGATTCTCGGGTTTCCATGTCGTCATTTATCAGGTTCAATTGCAAGTCGTCAGGGAGTTCGAAATCCTGATCCGAGAGGTAGAGACACACATCCATCTTAATTGATGGAGGTCCGGTGTAGAATTGGATGAACCAAGTAGACAGGTCTTCGGCCGATTGATCCGCTCCAGGGTAGACAGAGGCCGCTTCTCCAAAAGACATGGATCTTCTGGTTCTATGGTCTTCATGATCGGCATACTTTGATGGAAAAAGGGAGTCCGATAGCGGAGGCCGATCAGCCATGGTGTTGGTATGAATGGTTAGCCAGAGCTGAATAAACCACCATGGTCCTTCGTGAGCCACAGTCTGCTTCAACATTAAATCTTGAGTAGAGACATGAAGCAGTCGATAAACAGCTCCCAGAAGATATCGGCCGAGAGGGATTTGTTTCTTGTCAACCAGAGCTTGGGCCAGATGCTGGCAATTGGTAGTTGGGCCACAGGTCGATCCGCAGAAAACAAATCTTTCTAACCACAGCGTCAGGAAGGCCACATGCTCTCTCTCTGAGACTGACCCTTGTTCCATATGCTCAGAGATGTATCCAGACCAGCCTCCGATCTTCTTGGTTTTCAATTTATGGCTGCTGTTTGCTAGGAGGCTGAAGGGGTTGATCTCAGACTGAATATCTAGTCCTGTTAGCATCTTGACGTCAATTAAGGTTGGGGTCATCGGACCTTGCTTGAACAGGAATGCGTTCAAGGTGCTAGACCAGAAATAGGTGGCCGCCGACATGAGTGGCTCATTTTTCTTGGTATCGGCCTGGGACAAAGTAATACATTGGCCGATTCCTATCTTGTCCCAGTGGACCTGTTTGGCTGCAACGATTCTCTTATGCCATGTTCTGTATCCGTTGAGTTTTGATGGCCAGGATCTGAAAGTGTGTTTCCATGAGGAGACGTTGGGTCTGGCTTGTTTGAAGGGGATTCTGTATGTCTCAGCATTAATCAGCCAGGTCGGGTCGCAATTGCCCATGGGGCCTAGCAGGAATCTGTGTGATTTGTCGTTGGTGGGGATCAAGATTTGGTTTTTGAAGACCTATATCATAAGAACGACGAAAAACATAAGACCCAGGGGGGGGGCAAGAAAGTTGAATCTCTAGTTTGAAGAAATCGGCAGAAAGCGGAAACTTTAATTTGAAGAACTTGGCAAGAAAACGAAAATGTGAGGGGATTAACTTACCACGGGGATTTCGGAGGCGTGGAACGAAGCGGAAGCCATGGTTATCGTCGACGAAATTGCCGTGGAAAGGGTTGATGCCGATGGGATGCCGAGGGGTCGCCGGAGTTGAAGAGCGTGGGTGGTTGCTAAATCGGCGGCGGAAAGCTGTGAATCTGGATCTGCGCGGTTTTCAGGCAAACCCTAGCAAGGGAGTCGATGAGTTCTTTCGGGGCTAATTCCGCCACATTATATAATGAAGCGGAATTGGGGGGCATGTGTTAACAGCGGATTTTCGTAATCGACCTGGAGAAGGAGGAGGAAACCGAAGCAGAGACAAAGGGCTAAGTTGAAGTCGAACTAGGTCTCGTATCGGACATGGTCAGTGTATCGGACTCAATGAGGCGCTGGTAGGAAGGCTGTATCGGCCGATTCGGATTTGTATGGTTATTGGCCGATAGAGGTTGGAAGTTGACAAAGCCAGCGTGGGCTTGGTTTGGGCTCAGGATAAGCTTCAAGGAAGTTGCCAAATAGAGATAAGGCTCGATTTTAGGCAATTGTATCTTGTAAATCAAGTAGGTTTAGATCTAATCTGAGACAAAATTCTGCCGCAAAGACTTGTTGTTTGTTAGAGATAAGATCATGTCCTACATGGACCTTGTTGTAATCTCGGGTATAAATATCTCGATAGTCTGTACATAGAAAAGCTCTCACAATCCAATACAATAAACCAGTTCAATCTACTTCGGCGCATCGCCAACCATCGCAAGAGGTTGACCTTGACGAGTTCTTGCCTTCCCGGAGCAAAGGTAAGAACTCGTTCCCGACGATCGGCATCGTCGGGGCTAGCGTGTCGTTTTAGGCACGTTAAGCCTTGATGATGTGATCGTCGTCTATCATGATTTGGGTAATCTTGACAGGCGTTTTAATTATGCTTCGCCGGCGATCTATTCGTTTTAGGGTTTATTGCCGACGACGGTTTAATTATTATGCTTGGTTAGATTGTTCAATGCATCTACCATCCCCAAAAGCAATCGACGGCTTGATTTTCTTTGTGTTAAGTTTTGATTCACACTTTGAGTTGCTATCGACCTTAGTCCTGTTTTGAGATCTAACACAAAGCCTTCTTTCGGTTGTAATTAAGGATATAACTGGGGTTTCAGCCAGTTTTATCTGATACACGTGTTTATTATAATGTTTTCATGTGTATCTGTCATCTACATAAATGGATTGATTAATAGGAATGCATCTGTTATGGATAATTCTCTAGGGTTTATCTGTGATTGATATGTTTATATCGGTTGATTGGTTCATGTAGATTTGCACTAGAGTATTAGCTAGTGTAGTTATCTTTATTGTTCTTATCGGCCGATGCCATTATCCGACAGCAATCTCAACAGATACAGAACCTGGCATAATGAAGGCCGACAAGAGCTATGCTTTAATTCTGCTTTATCATGAGTAAGCCGATATAGCTTTGCCCTATCGGCTGGGTTATGACAATGTGTCATCGGCCTATTGGCCGATCGGCCGTTGTTTTCTGACATGGTTTACTTGTTTCTTGTTGATTGCAGATTAAATCAACTGGCACGCTCTACACACGACTAGGCAAGCCATTTGGACCTGCACTGGAGTTAAGCAGATTTCCCAGGCCGCCGTGGTAACGCGGAACCCGTTTAGTTGTAAGGCGGGTCGAAATTCTGCGCCAACAAGGGTAGATACAAATCTGAAACAAAAACATTAGGTGACAGGTTGTAAATGCATGAATACAGACATTTGTCGCTGGAAGCATTTCTTGTGGATTTTTTGTAGCTGTATTGAATGATCGGTGTGGAGATTATGGGTACCGGATACCCTCACAGCTAGCTTATCCGACTTACCATAGGGGATAGGTTGCGCTCCATGATTATGTAAACCGGCTATGACTTGGGTATTACGTTACTATTGAGATAAGGTAACGGCTCATAGTCTATAGTTGGTAAGATTGAGGAGTCCGACTTAGAATATAAGTGGATCTCCGACTTGTAAACCCCCCTCCGAGACTATATAAGGAGGGTAGGGGTGTCCCTTGAGGGATAGGTTGAGAGATAGAGACACAAGTACACGAGTACACAAATCCTCGAAATCAAGAGATCAAGAGATCAATAAAACCACTCGGCGGATCGAATCCCCGAAACAGGAGTAGGGTATTACCTCTCGTTAGAGAGGGCCTGAACCTGTCTAAACCCTTGTACCGATTAACCCATTGTGTTTGGCACTTGACTGCTACCCCCAAATTCTATTGCCGAAATCAAGTTTCGACAGTTGGCGCGCCAGGTAGGGGATCCGCGTCAAGTTCTTCTTCAACATCTCGCCGACAAGCGCAATGGGATCTCCATCAAGCTTTGCCGACTTCGTCTTCGCCCCTGGGCAGGCACTTCGCTTCGGCGGACTCGACTTCATCACCGACAAGTTCGGTAAGCTCTCCCTTCTCGACTCGGATTCGAACCAGTCGGGAAGGGAAAACCCCTTGGCGCCGCTCGGGTTATCGGACGACGCTAAAATCTATCATAATCTTCTATCTCCTGAGTTGGATTCGATCCACTCGGAAGAATTTGCTTCATCGCCTTCATACTATCCCCCGGCCTCATGAGAGGTCACGGTCATACTCGAACGACTCGGGTCGTACTCATCCACGGACATTGACGAACATCTAAGCTCCACCTACTTCGACGACCTCTACGACATCTCCACGGTTGAAATCAACAGCTACGACGTAGATAAAGACTACTACGATCCGGACCTTCTCAGCGTTCTCATGGCCGAAGTAGCCGAGACCGACTCGGCCATGGCCCGGAGGATTGCGGAGGAAGAACGGGCCAAGCTTGAGCAAGAGCGCAAGCGCGTAGAGGAGGAACTAGCTAAGCTTGAGCAAGAGCGCAAGCGTACGGAGGAGGAGAATAAGCGCAAGGAGGAGGCGGAGCTCAAGAAGAAGCAAGAAGCCGACAAAAAGAAACGAGACCTGAGGGCGACTGGGCGCTCAGCCCGCGAAGCCATACTGCAGACACGAGTCGACAACGCCAACATCTTCCAAACGCCTCAACAGAACGCCGTCACTGCCCTCACCCTCATCGACACCGTCATCGAAGCGGCGCTGGCTGCGGTGACGCCGCTCCTGGACAAGATCAAAACCATCGTCGCGGCTATGGCCAATGGCCATCCTTCTAGCTCCGCACGAAGGCCGAACGAGTCCGTTGTTGAAACACCCGACAGAAGCCAACTGCCGCCGCTGCGGTCCAAGGACTACAAGAGACCCGAGCAAAGCAAGACACCAATCAGATCTAAAGACCCTCGCCACGAGGCAGTATGGAGGCCATGAGTTCATACGGCTGACTCTCACGAGAGAGAACACAGCCGACAACCTGTCCACGACCGGAATCGTCGCTACAACAACTCCAACCACCAAAGCAGCCCGCGAAGGCCTCCGCCGAGTGATCTGCGGGAGGTACTCGACCGACGCTACCGGGAACGTGAACGGCGCTCTTCTGAAGACAGAAGAAAATCACCCGACGACTACGATGATGGAGTGCCCGCTTTCACCAGGAACCTGCGTCGAGTGGACTGGCCGAGTGGTTTTAAACCTATCGGGATTGATAAGTACGACGGCAAGACCGACCCCGAGTCCTGGCTAACTATGTACACCCTCGCCATCCGCGCAGCAGGAGGAGACAGCAAGGCTATGGCCAACTACCTGCCCGTCGCTCTCGCCGACTCAGCCAGGAACTGGCTCACGAGTTTGCCAAGAGGCTCGATCGACTCGTCGAGTGAGCTTCGGGACCACTTCATCGCCAACTTCCAGGGCACTTTTGAAAGGCCCGGGACCCACTTTGACCTCTACAATGTCATTCAGAAGCCGAACGAATCGCTGAAGGACTACATTCGATGCTTTTCGGAGAAACGGAACAAGATTCCCAACATCACCGATGACGTCATTATTGCTGCATTCCAGAAAGGCGTCCGTGACGAGTTGCTTATCGGCAAGTTTGGGCGCAAGCCACCGAAGACGGTCAAGCAAATGTTTGAGACAACAAACTCCTACGCCAAATCTGATGATGCAATCAAGGCCTCGCGACAAGACCGGCACGACAAGAGGGACGACAAGCCATCCGGAAACAGCTGGCGTCCTAAGAAGGACAACGGCAACAACAACGGGGGCCAAAAGGATCGCAAGCGCAAGCCCGAGGATCTGGTCGCCACGACATCAAACTACCAGCAACAATGTCCCCGAGTCGCCGCCTACGACAAAATCATGAACGCTCAGTGCACGCACCATCCAAACCACAAGCATGCGGCAAAGGATTGCTTCATCTACAAACAGTTCGCTGAGCAATACGCGGCACAACTACGACAAAAGCCGGCTGACGAAGCCGGCCCATCGGGCACCAAGAGGAACGACCCGGTTAGCAACACAGAGCCCTTCCAAGACCCCGTGGGTGAGCTAAACCACATCTTCGGGGGACCGCAGGCGTACGAGTCCAAGGGGAAGCAAAAGCTGACTGATCGCGAAGTCAACACTGCGCAACCTGAAGTCCCACATTATCTACGATGGTCGGAGGTGGCTATCACGTTTAACTGCTCGGATCACCCTGACCGAGTGGTTCACCCGGGGCGGTATCCCCTGGTACTAGACCCGGTGGTTCACAACATCAAACTCAAGCGCGTCCTCATCGATGGCGGTAGTGCTCTCAACATCTTATTTGCCAAGACGCTGGATGAGATGCAAATTCCAAGATCCGAGTTGAAGCCGAGTTCAGCTCCCTTTCATGGAGTCATCCCGGGGCTGTCATCCACGCCACTCGGGCGCATTACTCTTCCAGTCACCTTCGGGGTTCGGGAGAACCTCCGGACGGAGAACATCACTTTTGAGGTTGCCGACTTCGAAGCGGCCTACCACGCGATCATCGGAAGACCGGCGCTCGCTAAGTTCATGGCGGTACCACATTATACCTACCTCATCATGAAGATGCCCAGGCCCAATGGAGTCATCACCCTGCGCAGCGACATCAAACAAGCCTTTACTTGCGACAAAGAAAGCTGCGACATGGCCCAGTCTCACGAGAGACTACGCGGCCAATTAGAGGTCCGACTGGCTGCATCGACATCTGGAGAAGGAGAAGTCCCCGCCAAGAAGATAGCCAAGTCGGGAGACGGCGACGCCAAGACTAAGAAAATCCTCCTTGATCCATCTGATCCCTCTAAAACTGTTGTAATAGGCGCAAAGCTAGATCCTAAATAGGAAAGCGCGCTCGTCATCTTCCTTCAGAATAATAAAGATATTTTTGCTTGGAAACCGTCTGACATGCCGGGTATTCCTAGGGAGGTGATCGAGCACTCTTTAAACGTCATAGATGACGCTAAACCTATAAAACAACGATTGCGCCGTTTCGCTCAAGACCGAAAAGATGCCATCAAGGAGGAACTCGCCAAGCTCTTGGCTGCCGGGTTCATCAAAGAGGTTTACCATCCCGACTGGCTAGCCAACCCAGTTCTTGTCCGGAAGAAGACAGGGCAATGGCGCATGTGCGTGGACTACACCGATCTCAACAAAGCTTGCCCCAAAGATCCTTTTGGACTACCTCGAATAGACCAAGTCGTCGACTCAACAGCCGGCTGTGAGCTTCTGAGCTTTTTGGATTGTTACTCGGGTTATCACCAGATCAGTTTGAAGGAATCCGACTGCCTGAAGACATCTTTCATCACCCCGTTTGGAGCCTATTGCTACATCACGATGCCCTTTGGCCTGAAGAACGCCGGGGCCACTTATCAGCGCATGATCCAGAGGTGCCTTCAGACCCAGATTGGGAAAAACGTGGAAGCCTACGTCGACGATGTCGTCATCAAAACCAAGCAGAAGGAAGACCTGATCGCCGACTTAGAAGAAACCTTTGCGAACATTCGGGCCTTCAGAATGAAGTTGAACCCGGAGAAGTGTACCTTCGGTGTGCCATCAGGTAAGCTGCTCGGTTTCATGATATCACATCGCGGCATTGAGGCAAATCCAGAGAAGATCAACACTATCCGGAGCATGATGCCCCCGAGTACCCAGAAAGACGTCCAGAAGCTCACCGGTTGTATGGCAGCATTGAGCCGTTTTGTCTCCAAACTCGGCGAACGAGGTATGCCTTTTTTCAGGTTACTGAAGAAGACCGATGATTTTCAATGGACCACCGAGGCCCAGAAAGCTTTCGAAGACTTCAAGGAGTTCCTCACAACGCCACCCGTATTGGCATCACCGCACCCGCAAGAACCCCTGTTGCTCTACGTCTCCGCAACTCACCAGGTGGTCAGCACGGTATTGGTCGTCGAGCGTGAGGAAGAAGGCCGTACCCAAAAGGTTCAACGGCCAATCTACTTCATCAGCGAGGTGCTGGCAGGAGCCAAAACCCGCTATCCTCAGGTACAAAAATTGTTATATGGAGTTTTAATCACTGCTAGGAAGCTAGCCCATTATTTTCAGGGTCACTCGGTCACCGTCGTCACGTCTTTTCCACTCGGTGATGTCATCCACAACCGGGAGGTTACTGGACGCATCGCGAAGTGGGCACTGGAGTTGATGCCGCTGGACATAGCTTTCAAGGCGAGGACATCTATAAAGTCTCAAGTCCTGGCGGATTTCGTAGCCGAGTGGACCGAACAACAAGAAGATGTACCTAGAGAAGATTTACAGTACTGGACCATGCACTTCGATGGATCCAAAAGAGTCACCGGCTTGGGAGCGGGAGTTGTGCTGATTTCCCCGACTGGGGAGAGGCTACGGTATGTCCTTCACATCCACTTTCCCGCCTCACACAATGTCGCTGAGTACGAAGCCCTCCTTCATGGCCTACGACTTGCTGTTTCACTCGGGATACGACGGATGATTGTGCGAGGAGATTCCCAGTTGGTGGTTAACCAGGTGATGAAGGACTGGTCCTGTTTGAATGAGACCATGGAGGCCTACTGACAGGAAGTTCGCAAGCTTGAAGAAAAGTTTGATGGATTGGAGTTATCCCATGTCTTGAGACATAATAACGAAGAGGCAGATCAGTTGGCACAGTTTGGGTCCAAGTGCGAGGCAGCCCCGACTGACGTTTTTGTGGAACATCTCTATGAGCCGACTGTTGCCAAAGTACTAACCTCCGATGAAGGAGTTACCAGCCAGGTCGCCATGCTCGACGCTGATTGGAGGACACCGTTCATCAAGTTTTTAACTCAGCAAGAGCTGCCGGGTGACCGGGATGATGCGGAACGAGTCCGACGTCGCAGTCAAGGCTATGTCAGGTTGACTCAGAGCTATACAAGAGAAGCCCCTCTGGGGTTTTGATGAGATGCGTCACGCCAGAGGAAGGACGACAACTATTGCAAGATATTCACTCGGGCATCTGCGGCAGTCATGCCGCGGCGCGCACTCTGGTGGGCAAGACTTACAGACAAGGATTCTTCTGGCTCACGGCGGTCACCGATGCAGATAAGGTAGTTCGCACGTGTGAAGGTTGTCAATTCTTCGCTCGGCAGAGCCACGTTCCAGCTCAAGATCTCCAAACAATTCCCTTATCATGGCCTTTCGCCGTGTGGGGCTTGGACATGGTGGGTCCGTTCAAGAAGGCGCCAGGTGGATTCACGCATTTGTTCGTCGCGGTTGATAAGTTTTCCAAGTGGATCGAGGCTAAGCCGGTTGCTACGATAACTGCGGACAAGGCGCGAGACTTTATTTTAAACATCGTGCATCGGTTTGGTGTCCCGAACAGAATTATAACTGACAATGGAACTCAATTCATTGGAGGCGTTTTTAAGGAGTTCTGCGAAGACTTCGGTATTAATATTTGCTATGCATCGGTGGCGCACCCTAAGAGCAACGGACAAGTTGAACGAGCTAATGGTATGGTTCTTCAAGGTATCAAAGCCCGAGTGTTTGATAGACTACGACCGTACGCCAGAAGATGGGTTCAAGAGTTGCCTTCGGTATTATGGTCATTGCGGACCACACCCAGTCGGGCTACCGGCCAATCTCCTTTCTTCTTGGTTTACGGAGCAGAAGCAATGTTGCCGAGTGAGATGGAGTACGAGTCTCTTCGTGTTCGTAACTTCGATGACGAGCGTTATGACCAAGATAGAGTTGATGACCTCACCCGACTGGAGGAAGCCCGCGAAGCCGCATTGATTCAGTCGGCATGGTATCTTCAAGGACTTCGGCGCTACCATAACCGCAATGTTCGGTCACGAGCCTTCATTGTTGAAGACATGGTTCTACGCAAGATTCAAACTACAAAAGATCGCCACAAGCTATCTCCACTATGGGAAGGGCCCTACATAATCGCTGAGGCGACTCGGCCGGGAGCATATCGTCTAAAGCGTGAAGATGGGACCATGGTGGAGAATTCCTGGAACATTGAGCATCTTCGTCGATATTATACTTAGGCATTTTTTTTGTCTCTATGTTCTTCTCGACTGTCAACTTCAAGTAGGATGACCTCTTGGGTTGTCAGTCGGGGGCTATACATATATCAATAAAGCATTATTTTCTTTAATAACTTGTTTATATTTAGTTTATCATTGTTTAGTGTTTTGGTTCGAGTCCAATAGATAAGGACTAAGAATTTTTTGATGGCTCAATCAAGCTTAGGCTTGGTGACAGTCGAACGAAAATTCTTAAGAAATTATATATAAAGACTCGGATCAGTGCATTAACATAAATAAGCTATATATTTACAAGTCAACATTACAGCGAGTCATATACATCAAGACAAGTCAGCTACTCCTGGAAGTTTGCGGCTACATCACCAGCTACCTTTTTCGCCGACTCCTGTGCTTCACTTATGAGCTCCAGGGCTCGCTCATCTGAGGTGCCAGCTGCAAAGCCATCTCCAACAGAGTCCACGTCTATCCGGGGATAGAGTGATTTTGTCTGCGCAAGAGCGAAGCTTGCACCCATGACGGCTGCGTCAGAGATATTCTCCATATATTTAGCCGGGGCCGTCCTGAGTTTATCGAAGATTTCTACGGCATCCAATGAGCTCGTCCCGAGTCCATGTTTATATAGTGCTGACAGGATCGGCGCGGCAGCGTTGGCGATGTCATCCCTTACACTTTCAGCTCTTCGGACTCTTTCGGCGAAGACATCAAATTGTGCTTGGGATTTGACCTTATAAGCTACAAGAGGGATATGATTACATAAATATTCAAGACCGAGCGAGTTACGGAGTGCTATCTTAAAAGGCTTACCTTCAAATTCTTCCAGGATTTTCTCATTGTCAGACTCCAGCTTGGCTTTATCGGTGCTTGTTTTCTTCAGCTGGGCCTTGAGGGAGTCAATTTCAGATAAATTTGCTACAACATGAAGGTTTGCAAGCATCAGGATCAAAACAGATTATATGCGAAGACAGAGCAAGTACAAAGGTGGTTTGGCTTACCCCCGATTGAGCCACGGAGTTCCAAGTTCTCATCTCGGAGCTTCGCGATTTCTGCCCGCAAGACGACCCCCCGAGCTGCAGCTTCTTCTCTGGCGGCCTTGAGATCTTGATGAACGTTTTCCAGAGAATTTACATGGGGGACCAGCTTCTCGAGAGTGTCTGATTTGGCCATTGAGCGACAATATATTCTCTGCATAAGGGGATGAAGATAGTCAATCACATTAGACGACGATGACAAGACAAAGAGGAGATACACTTACATTCATTAGCCGGGTCGCTTCGTTGAGGCTGGCCACGAGCATGTCGCGTTCTTCATTTTCCTTTTGCTTATTTAACACGATGCCTTGCTTTATGCCTTGGGCATCGTGCCACTCGATCTTGATAGGAGGGACCGAGTCAGTTGAAGACTTCAGTCGGGAGATTTCCTCCTCTTCGGCTGATTGATTTAGAGGAGCAAAATGAGGATAAGAGCAAAGAGCATGATGAAGATAAGAGTCTGGCGATTATTGAGAGATTTACCTGTTTTAGGAGCCGGAACCTCGGTTGGTGCTTCTTGATCACGTGAGCCCTCTGGGTTTTCGTCCGACTGGTTTTCAGCTGGGATGTCCTGGCTGGCAGTCGGGGGCTCTACAGCAGGGGCATCTTTGCTTGAGGATTCTGCCTCAGGAGCATCCTCACTTGGGACAGGGTCTTGCGTTTTTGGTTCTGCAAGCTTTGGCTTTTCTGACGCTGCAGATGGATTGATGGCTTCAGCCCGTCCGGTGGGATCAATATCTTGAGGTTTCCTGCAAGAAAGAAGATAAAGACAATTGAGTTGGAAGTGAAAACAATTTTTAGCAAGAAGCTGACTCTGGTTATGTGAGATACCTATTGGACCTCCTGATTTTAGGAGTGGACCTAGCTGTTGGTTTCGGAGGACTTATGTTAGATTGTGGAATCTGGACTTCTTCGTCGTCCGAGTCATCAACGACCAGTCTCCTTTTACTCGCCCGCCTGCTGATATCTTTGTCGGTGGCAGCCCTTTTCTCTTGAGGCTCAACCTTGATTTTGGGGCCGCCGGTTGGTTTTTTGGCAGCAGGTCGAGTTGGCATATCGTCATGATACACCTTGTATGGCTTGGAAATAATAAGAGCTTTTGCCTGCAAGTAGAGTTTTTGAGATATATTGAATGATGTGTGCAAGATTGAAAGAGTTTTGAAAACCCGAGTCGACTTACCGGAGGAAGAGGTCGGAACAGGTTGAACGGAGGAACCGGCATCTTGTGGCTGCGATCTACTGTGATTCCAGAGGAGAAAATCTTGTACATGCGAGTGCACAAGGCCTGGTAACTCAGAGCATCGCGGTCCTCCCGATTGGGGTCGCTTTCACCCTCATACTCGAACGCTGGCTTAGATCTTTCCTTGATGGGAACCAGTCGGTTCTTGATAAAGTGCCAGGTGATTTGTTCTCCTTGGAGGCTTTTCTTCTTCATTTCAAGAATATTGGCCAGGAGGTTATTCGCTTCTACCCAATCTTGATTCTCCGGCATTGTGCTCCAGTTGGCTCTTTGGATCGGTGGAAGGCCGACGAAGTCGGGCAAACTGAGATTGGGGTTCGAGATATAGAACCAGTTTGCGTGCCAGCCTTTGTTGGAAGATTTCAAGGGGAGAGAGAAGTAGTCTCTGCGGAGAGTCCCGCGGAGTTGAAAGCCAGCACCGCCGACGACGCAGGGGTCATCCTTGTTTGGGTGTGGCTTGACATAGAACATGTGGCGAAAAAGATTGAAATGGGGGAGAATGCCTAAAAATGCTTCGCACACATGGATAAATATTGCAATGTGGAGGACAGAATTGGGGTTCAAATGATAGATTTGAAGGCCGTAGTATTCGAGAATACCACGGAAGAAATCGGAAGTGGGAAGACCAAATCCGCAATAGAAAAAAGAGGTGAAGACCACAATCTCACCGGTGTTTGGAGTGGGGAACTCCTCGCCGGCTGCTGGACGCCAGCCGATGATTTCTTTGGACGGAAGAACTCCGTTCTTCACCATTTCTCGCAAGGTCGACTCTTTCACATCCGAGGTAGCCCATTGGTCGAAAGGGATTTCTCTCTCTTCCGCCATGGATGCTAGTTGAGTGGAGTTAGACCTAGCACAGGAAATGAGGATTTTTTGAGGGGATGTTGGCAGCCGGATGCGGATGATGGATTGTGGTGGAACTTGAGTTCTTTGATGGATGATTTTGCGTGAGCACGAGTTCTTGAATTCCTCAGCGCGGCTGATGAACAGGAGCGCGAAAAAGGGAAAAATTTCGGAAAGATGAAGCGGCAGGAACGACGCTGGCGCTTTGAGAAAGATTTTAGGGTTTTTTGCTGGGTTTTCTCGTATTTGGGCCAAGCCCATGAGAAACTTGCGGCCCATCTTATAAGTATGGCTTGACATATGTCCATGAGGACTTAAGCAAATTTGCTCTGGCAATATGCGTATGTCTCATTGCCCGATGACTTTAAAATCCTTTCATACGGCAGTTACACAACTTGTTGAAGGTTGATACGATGCAACTTGAAAGGTGACAAACAGTAAAGTTTTTTATAACTGTCCTGGTAACTTTTTTATAGGTTGTCGGAGCTGTTTGGTTTTTTATAAGGCATTTGATTTTTTATTTATCAATACTGATTTGCCACCTTGGTGTGCTCTTTTTATCAAGACCAATATTATGGCAAGAGTTATTTAATATTTTGGTCGTGTTTTTCAAATGACTGATAAATTTATTAATTCATATTTTATATTCATGAGAATTGATTGAGCTGTATGTTCCAGTACGACTCGGGCACAATGACTCGGATAAGCATGAGCTTGCCGAGTGCTCGGATTTTTTACCCCTGAGAGTCGGCTGAGTATTTTGTTCTGAGATGACTCAGGTAAATTGACTCGGATAAGCAGGAACTTGTCGAGTGGTTGGATTCATTATACATTATATCTTGATTATAAGGTTATGTGTTATATGATCTTTTATAATAAACTCGGGAGAGTATAATTAATATAGTTCTTGACTATATGCTTAGTTTATTTAACTAAACACATAGTCGGGGCTACACCTAATTAGGTGTATCAGTCGATGCACATAGTCGGTGTCATGCTGTCCAGTATTTGTAGCTTCTTCCATCAATCCGGACCAGCTGTTGTTGGAATCCTGATGCTCACCTTATAATGCGGGAGCGGGAGATGTTCAGCTGCCTTTTTGTGTAGACAGTGTACTCATGCACTAGCCCGGAAGATGTTACTTTCACTAGTACTAGCACATTAGCTTGATCTGATCAATGGATCTGACAGGAACCAAAAAGGAGAGGATGCCGTCTGGTCAAGAGAAGCAACACAATTTATAACTCCGTATTTTTGTTACTTCCACGGATGCTTTGCATTAATCCCTATTATTTTTCTGCTTCATGTATATAAACATTAAACCCAATACTGACACTGGGAGAAACGGATGAGTTGCATTACATACTGATATTATTTACTATTCATATCACTGTGCGTACTGCAGATAAAGCAGAGGTTGATAGAGGAGGCTACTGTGCTGGTATGGTTCACAGTTGGCAGTGTTACCGGAAGCTTTTGTTGGTGGCTGGATCCACATTTGGCTTCAGGATCAACGCCTTCGGCGAAATTGATGGGTATTACCATGAATGTTGTTCTCCGGTCTACAATTTAGTAAGTATTAGTATTAGGGTTGTTACGCATCAAATTTGTGAATATTAACTTAAGGATAATCAATTTTGTGATTTTTAGCTTTCGGTCCATAATTTCGTGAGCTATAGCCTTCGACGAAAATTGACGAGTATTGACCATTTGAAAAAGAACACAGTAATAATGTTCTCCCGCCCAAAATTTTGTGAGTACCAGTATTGGGATCATTGCACAAGAAATCGTGAAAAAAATTCATAATTTTTAGCCTTCGGCTTATAATTTCATGAGTTACAGCCTTAGACGAAAATATATCAGTATTAAACTTTTGGAATAAAACAAATGAATATTTTTCTCATGCACAAAATTTCATGAGTATTAATTGGAATTGGCATGCACAAAATTCATGAATATTAACGTTACCAACAAGAATTCATGATTTTTTATCCTTCGGTCTATAATTTCATGAGTTATAGCCTTTGGCCAAAATTTATGAGCAATAACCTTTGAAAAAAATACGCATGAATATTTATTTATGGTCCAAAATTTTACGATTATTTGCCATGGGCCCATTCGAAACAAAATTCATGAATTTAACCTTAGGGCAAAGAAATTCATGATTTTTAGCCCCCGGCCTATTATTTCATGAGTTATAGCCCTTGGGCAAAAGGATGAGTATTAACCTTTTAAAAAAAACACATTAATATTTTCATAGGCCTAAAAATTCACGAGCATTAAAAATGTAATCGATGCGCACGAAATTCATGATTATTAACGCTACGACATCAAATTTCATGATTTTTGTCCTTCAGCTTATAATTTCATGAGTTATATCCTCAACCAAACTTTATTGGTATAAACCTTTGAAAACAAATACATGAATATTTATATATGGCCCAAAATTTCTCGATATTTGTCTTGGGCCCATTTCATGAATATTAACCTTAGGACCAAAAATTCCATGAATTTTAGTTGGCCTATAATTTCGTGAATTATAGACTATAGCTAAAAATGATGAGTATTAACCTTTTGGAAAATAATGCGTTAATATTGCTCTCCAGCCTGAAATTTCACAAGTATTAGCATTAGGGTCGTTACACACGAAATTTGTGATATTAACCTTAGGAATAAAATTTTCATGATTTCTAGCCTTTGCACTTTAACTTTGCGAGTTATAGCCTTCTCCTCAAATTAAAAAGTATTAACCTTTGGGGAAAAACATATGAATACTTATCTCCAGCGCAAAATTTTCATGAGCATTTGTCTTGGCCCAGTTCAAAAAAAGTTGCATTAATATGAACGTTATGACAAAAAAATTCATGAGTATTTGCCTTGGGCGAAAATATATGGCGCGGATATTTATCCCCGGCCAAAATTTCGCGAGTATTTGCCTTGGGCCCAGTCGGAACAAAATTCATGAATACTAACCTTTTGGACCAAAAATCTCATGATTTTTAGCAGGCCTTCAGCAAAAATTGATAAGTATTATCCTTTTGGAAAAAAACATGAATCTTATTCTTCGGCCCAAAATTTCACAAGTATTAGCATTGGAGTCGGTGCGCAAAAGATTATTGAGTATTAACCTTAGGAGTAAAATTTTCATGATTTTCAACCTTCGCCTAATAATTTTAATTATTACAGTCTCCGACTATAACTCATGAGTATTTATCTCCAGCCCAAAATTTCATGAGTATTTGCCTTGGGTAAGTTTGGAATAAAATTCGTGAATACCGTGGGGGAAAACTGATGACTATTAACCTTTTGGGGGACAAAACGAATCGATATGTTTCTTCGGCCAAAAAATTCAACAGTGTTAGCTTTGTAGTCACTGCACACAAAATTCATGAACATTAACCTTAGGAGAAAAAAGTTTGTGATTTTTAGCGGTTGTCCATTAATTCCGTGAGTTATAGCCTTCGGAGAAAAATATGTGAGTATTAATCCTTTGAAAAAAATGCATGAAAATTTTTCTCCTACCCAAAATTTTATCAGTACAATTATTGGGATCGTTGTGCACAAAGTTCATGAATATTATTGTTTGGACCAAACATTTCATGATTTTTATCATTCAACCTATAATTTCGTTTCGTGAGTTATAGCCCTTTGAGCAAAATTCATGAGTATTAACGTTTGGAAAAAAACATGAATATTTATCCCATCTCAAAAATTCACGAGTATTTTTGTTGGCCCATTTGGAGAACAAAATGTGAATGTTAATATTAGGATCAAAACTTCCGTGATTTTTAGCCTCCGGCATATTATTCGGGAGTTATAGCCTTCGGCAAAAATTGATGTAGTATTAACCTTTGGGACAAAATGTATCAATATTTCTCTCTGGCCCAAAAATACACGAGTATTAGCATTGCGGTCGCTGCACACAATATTAAACTTAGGGGAAAAATTTGTGATTTATAGTCTTCGATGAAAAATATATGAGTAATAACCTTTTGGAAAAAAAATGCATGAATATTTTTTGCCGATCGTTGTGCGCAAAATCCATGAATATTATCCTTATTTCATGGTTTTTATCATTCATCCTATAATTTCGTGAGTTATAGCCTTCAACTAAAACTCCGAAGTATTAACCTTTGGAAAACATGCATGAATATTCATCTCCGGTCCAAAATTTCAAGCGTATTTTCATTGGGCTCATTTGGAACAGAACTCGTGAACATTAACCTCTGGATAAAAAATTCAGGGTTTTTAGCCTCTGGCTTGGTATTAACGTTATCGACAGTTTATACGCCGACGACGGTATTTGTAGAGTATGAGAATCGTTGGAATCGGGGTATACGTGAGATTGAGGTAAAAGAGACGGGAGACAAAGATTTTTATCTAGGTTGGGATCCCTTAACTGATAGGTGATAGCTCTATTCTTGTTGACCGAAGCCGGTGTTGCCTTTATATGCCAGTATCACACGAGTACAATATTTGGGATGACCTAATTTAGTCGGGGTTGGTTTGGCGGCATGGAGCTCTCACACGTGGTCGATGGTCAGAGTAGTGTTCTTCCTCGAATATGAACTCGGTGAGATTGAAAATAGCTCTAGATCCCTCATGTTGGCCCTTTGTGGCTCTAGATTGGGCTCATGTCGGCCCTTTGTGGCTTTAGATTGGGCTCATGTCGGTCTTTGTGACTCTAGATTGGATCTATCTATGCTTGTATTCTGACCTGGTCTGTCTTGGCGTCTCCCCTCTCCTTCTAAGGGTCTTGTATTTATACCCTCGAATAATCTCTTGTCCAAATAGAACTAGGGAGACAAGTATGGATACGATTTGAGTAGTCCTTGTAGTGCCCGAGTAGGACTTCGATTCTCCTTCCTTATTCGTCATATTTCTTTAGCCAAAGGATACTTTCTTGTATACTATTAGGTATATGGTATTTTCATATACCGTGAATCCATGTATAGGAGGTATGTCTTATTGATAACACTGACAAACATTCTAGAAAAATGCATGAATATTTTTCTCTGGCCAAAAAAACCATGAGTATTACCATGAAATTAAAGAGTTTTGTGTGTGTGTGTGTGTGAGGGGGGATGCATGAATAGTTTTCTCTGACCCAAAATTTTCATGAGTATTAGCGTTGGAATAATTTTGCATAAAATTCAAATTTCATGATTTTTTAGTTTTTTTCCTATAATTTCGTGAGTTATAGACTTTGGCCAAAATTCATAAGTATTAACTTTTAGAACAAACAAATGAATACTTATCTCTATCCCAAAATTTCACGAGTATTTACCATAGTCCCGTTGAGAACAAAATCATTCAATATTAATCTTACGACCAAAATGTTCATAATTATTATCCTTCAGCCTATGATTTCATGAGTTATAGCCTTCAGCCAAAATTTTCGTTGGCATGAACCTTTGGTAAAAGAAAACCCTTGAATATTGTTCTTCATGCCAAATTTCACAACTACTAGCATTGGGGTCATTGCGCATATAATTCGTGAATGTAAACATTAGGACAAAAAGTTCATGACTTTTAGCCATCAGCATATAATTTCATGAGTTATGTAACCTTCGGCAACAATTGATGAGTATTAGCACTAGAATTGGCATGCGTAAATTTCATGATATTAACCTTAGGACTAAAAATTTCATGATTTTTAGTGTTCGACTTATAATTTCGTGAGTTATAACTTTCGGAGAAAATCGACGAGTATTAAATTTTTGGGGAAAAATGCATGAATAATTATCTCTATCCCAAAATTTCACGAGTATTAGCCTTGGAAGAGTTCTGCATAAAATTCATGAATGCTAACCTTAGGATAAAATTTTCGTTATTTTTAGCCTTCGGCCTATTATTTCATGATCTTTTAGGGACAACACATAAATATTTTTTCCACCCTAATATTTCATGATTATTTGTGTTGGGATTGACACACATAAAATTCATGTATTTTAAACTTATATCTGAAAATTTTGTGATTTTTAGCCTTAGGCCTATAATTTCGTTAGTTATAGACTTCGGTGAAAATTGATGAATACTAAACTTTCGGAAAAAATGCATGAATAATTTTCTCCGACCTAAAATTTCAAGAGTATCAGCCTTGAAACCTTTCTACAAAAAATTCATGAATGCTAACCTTAGGACAAGAAATTTCGTGATTTTTTAGCCTTTGGCCTATTATTTCATGATCTTTTTGGGAAAATGCATAAATATTTTTCCACTCCAATAATTCATGACTATTTGCATTGGGATTGACGCACATAAAATTCATTAATATTAACCTCATATCTTAAAATTTTATTATTTTTAGCTTTCGGCCTATAATTTTGTGAGTTATAGCCTTCGACGAAAATGATGAATATCAAACTTTTGAAAAAGACACGCAGGAATAGTTTTCTCCGACCCAAAATTTCAAGATTATTAGCCTTGAAATTGTTCTCCGTAAAATTCAAGAATGCTAACCTTAGGACCAAACATTTTGTGAGTTATAGCCTTTGACCAAAATTTATGAATATTAACCTTTTGAAAACAAAATGCATGAGTAATGTTTAAGCACTATTAGCATTGGGATTGATGTGCACAAAAATCGTGAATATTAAACGTAGGACTTTTTTTTATTTTCGCTTGTGGTCCATAATTTTTCATGAGTTATTGCCTTGGGGAAATTGACGAGTATTAAAATTTTGTAAAATAAAATGCATCAATATTGTTATCTTGCCCAAAATTTCAACAGTATTAGCTTTGGAATTGTTCCACACAAAATTCGTGAATATAGTTTCATGATTTTTGGCCTTGGACCTACAATTTCGTGAGTTATAGCGTTCGGCCAAAATTCATAAGTATCAATCTTTTGGAAAGACACGCATTGAAAGGGTCAATTAGGCTTAGAAGAAAGGGTGAATAGGCTAATTTAAAAATTAAGTAAATGTGGAAGTAAGCCTTTTTTGGAAATTCCGAAAATGATTTTTGGAAATTCCAAAAATTGCAGACTCTGCGCAAGTGTAAAGAAAAGCTAGATTTAACTGCCTACAACAAGAAAAAACTAGCACAAACAACAACTAAACTTATAGCGGCACAAATAGGTAAAGCTAGAGGAGGGAGAGATGGATTTCACCGAAGTTCTTGTAAAGTGAGATGTTCTCGAAGTTCGAATCCTTGAGGGGATCCTACTCTCCGTTGAGAAGCTTACAAAGAGCCAGGTTTTCGCTAACCCTTTCCTCAAGAGGTTATACAAAGCACTCCTCCTTTCACTAATGGTATCTCTTCTCTTTCGAAGGTGAGATCCGACCTTCACAAACTTTTTCCGGCCAACCACAAGTAGATCGATGGCTTAAGAGTGACACCTAACCATCTAGGAGTACTCAACCTCCAAGAGTAACAAATGATGCAAAGATCTCTTGGGAAGTGAAATGAGTGCTCACAAATTTTCACGAAGTCAACACCAAACACTCACACAAGCTCGAAACCACAACTCTCACACACACACGAAATCCAAATCGAAAACCGATGGAGAGGGGAATCAAGCAAGTAAGTCTCAAAAGTGGATCTCAAGAGTAGCAAGCCAAAGGCACGAAAATATGCAAGTCAACTAGCAGGTAAGACTTGGGGAGGGTGAGGGGTATTTATAGCACCCCTCTCAGATCTGGCCGTTGAGTGCAATAATTGCACTTTTCGGAAATTCTGAAAGTAATTTTTGGACAAATCCAAAAATGTCCAGAACCAAAAGTGGCAATTCAGCAATTTTTGAAAATTCCAAAAATGGTTTTCAGACTTGTCCGGAAAGATCCAGAACCTACTTTGGTCGCACAGCATTTTCAGAAATTCCGAAAATCATTTTCTCCGAAAAAATCTAGAATAGAACCTTGATTTTTGGAAATTCCGAAAATCATTTTCAGACAATCCCGAAAATGTCCAGAACGATTTCGGACCTCACAGTCATTTTCGGAAATTCCGAAAGTGATTTTCGGACATGTCCGAAAATGACGAGTACCAACTTCTAGCTCTCATACTTTCAGAAATTCCAAAAATAGCTTTCGGAAATTCCGATAATCACAGAAAAACACCAAAATGAGTAAGAACCACTTTTTCAAATGGATTAATTTTTGAGCACTCAACTCATTTCTCATGATCAATGCATCATCCCTTTAATAATACGGCTTTCCTATCAATGCAAGTAAATTAAAAAATTATAATTTACCCAAGAATTCCATTGCCCTTTTTAACACATCTCCATTCACGAGGGTGTAGCATCGAATCATCCACATATCCGGACTAATGTTACTTCGCTTAATCTCAATTTAAAACATTAGTCATCACTAATTGGATTATCATTAATCACCAAAATAATTAGGGGCCTAGATGCACTTTCACGCATAAATATAATATCACGAGTTATAGTGTTGGCGTCACACTTCAATTTCTTTGTCATATAGTAGTCACTTAGAGTGTGTGTGTATACATACGGTAGCGCTAGAGGGAGCGCTGCGTGCTACGTATCACAATGGCACGACTCACAATAAATTTCGCTACTTCCGGCGCCCACCTTCTCACCCCATATAGTAGTTAAAAAATTACTCAAGGAAGGAAACCATCCCCCGTGCTCAAATCCCTCGGTGCAACTTGGTGAGTGACAAAATTACTGAACATATCTATGTGCAAGCATGAGTGAAAAAGTTACTAGCATCTGCTTGGCACTCCTCCAAAAGGTGTTTCTGTGAGTGAAATAATTACTTTCAAGTGGGAGTTAGCATCTCATTTTTTTTTTCAACCGGAAGTTAAGTCTCCAAATCTGTTGTTTTGTGATATCGAAGGAATAAATTTGGATCCACGTAAAAAAATTTATTGAGTATAATATTTTAACAAAACAATATTCCATTTATTTTTTATGTGGGAAAACATTTTTTTAATTTAATCAGGCAACATAAATTATTTTAATTTTCGCACGAACATTTTGTCCCACCAAGTTTATTTGAAAAAAAACTATTTTGAGTATAACTGTGGTGGTCAATTCTTGTAATAAAAAATAACTTATACATTCATTAGCAAGCTTAGTCAAAATATTACTTATTCCATACGTCCAAAATAATTTTATTTTTCACACATCCCACACACAACAAAATAGAAATACTAGAATACCTCTAATTTATTAAAATTTCAATGTAATTATTTCTCACTTTATCAACACTCGATACATTTATCTTTTACTTTCACGGGACTCCGATGCAAAATGATTATTTCAGCATGAAGTTATTTTCGGACAAGATGGGAGGCCAAAAAAAACTTATTTTCGTGAGTTAAAAAATTACTAACACCTTTATGTTTGGCACTCATCCTACAAGCTCCACTGTTTTAGCCTGTGAGTGAAAATATTACTAAGGTTGGGGGTGGTGGTGGTAGTGTCGTGAGTAACAAAATTACTACGAATCTTCTCAAGGCACCGACTTGGTGAGTGAAAAAATTACTAGCACATTTCTGTTTGGTACTCCCCTATAAGGCCAGGTCTTGATGTTTCTATAAGTGAAAAAATTACTAAGGTTTAAGATTCCAGGGATGGTGGTCATCGGGGGGACGGGGTTGTGTGTCGCGCCATCTGGTTTGGTTGAACGTTACGTGCTCGGTAGTATTTCTCCGGCCCGCTGCTGATTGATTCCAGGCAAGTTTGGCAAAGCCTCCATGAGTCATATTGCCTCCATGACAACAGGCGAGGGGAAATGCTTTTGGTGAATAACCGGAGGAAGTACCCCGAGGATGTATTTGCTCCTGGTTTAGGTGAATAGCCTTCTCCGGACACTGTTGTCTCCCCTGGAGGTAGTTTTGATAATTTTGACAATATGTCCATAATTTATGTTTTTTTAATAAATGTATCTGCACAGCAAATTTGTTTCAGTGCTCTCATTTTTCTGACGCCAATTTTCCAATAGTTGTGAGATAATTTATGTACTCTGTACTTGTTGCTATATATCGCAGAAAACTGTGATGAACGTTGGTGTTGATGATGGGATCATGGGAAGTAACCATGATTTAACAAAGGTATTGATCGATGGAGTAAATGTATATGTATGTAAATGTATTATTGTATATCGTTTTGAGAAGCTAGACTAGCGGGACAGGACAGTGCCTTCTTATTAACGAGATAGTATGTAGTAGGTAGCTAGTATCGTTACATGATGATTAATATATATATATATATATATATATAATCTGTAGCTACATACAATTAAGGTAGTGGACTACAGGAGGCGATCAAGAGGAAGGATGATAGACGACTCCATCCATCTCCAACTCCAAATCTCCATGGATGGGAATGGGATGATCAGGTCGCCTGGCAGAACTCTCCGCCCAGATCGTCGCACGCCTCCTCGGGGAACACCCTGCGTGCAATTTTTTAATTTCTGATCTCAATTCCAGTTCATCCATTACATGATAGATGCATGTAGATTTCAGTTGGGTAGTAGAGAGTAGAGCTTAATTACGTCGTGGGCTCGTCGTAGGATAGGTAGTCCCTGTCGACTTCCTCCGCCGCCGCCGCCGCCGCCACACGAGAAGCAGCCGACGATGAGAGCTTGGCCTCTGGGTACATCTGCACGTTGCACGCCTCGCCGCCGATGAGGTCGCATGCCTCCATCGGAAACACCCTGCAGTTTAATTTATGACACGTACGAACGATCCGTCAATTTCACTTCATGGCATGCAGGCATATACTATTATATAGTACTAATGGAGTGGTGGTAATAGTATGATGAGTGATGACGAGTTGCATTGCAGTGGTTGTATAGCTAGGATATATATATATAGGATCAATCGAGAGATGCATCATGTATAGGAGTAGTACAGAGTGTAGTACGGAGTACTTACGAGATGTTAGAGCTGTAGTCCACCTCCGCAGCCTCCACTGCCACGGCCGCCGCCGCCGCACGAACGCACACCGTCGGCGATGCAACACGGCGAGGAGGCTGAATCTGCAGGCTGCGCCCCTTCACAGCAGCGGGCAGCACGGCCGAGAATCCAACGACACTGCTAGTGGCGGTCTGCATCTTTTTCTTCTTCTTCTTCAACTAATTTCCTCCCTTTTAAGCTTGGTAGTAGATGTCTTCTTTTCTTCACATCCTCCTCCTCTCTTTATATATCTCCAGTGTGCCACCAGACCGGGATATCCTTCCTGCCTCTTCAATTCCATCTATGGATAAGATTCAGCTGATATGTGGTGTTCTCCCATTTGGCCTCTACCTTGCTCGCTGCATCAAGTAGCTACAGGGCCCCACCCCCAATGCACCACATCTTTGTACACTTGTAAAGATATTTCTACCCTACCTCTTCATACTTATCTTACCTCAATTCTTACAAAATTGCAAAACAGGCACAGCCAAAAAAGGACACCAAGCAGTTGATGTTGCAGTAAGAAAACAACCTACCCCGAGATATTTTCTTCTTCCCTTCCCTCCCTGTTCACCTTCTCTTTTCTTTGCACAAGTGACTACAACTTTAGGTGGCAAGCAAGCATAAGCACGCAACCTATTTGATGTTGTACTTGCAACCAAGCACGCTTCAAATGACACTAGGACAGTATTCCAAAATGAAAGAACCACCACCACCGACAAAGCATCATGTGATGCATCTAATCAACCTCAACCCATCACAACTCGAAATCCCCTTTTCTAAAAGGACATAGGGCAGAGTGAAAGATGAGACTGCAAGCTCGGTTTAACAAATCAAGGCGACTCATGAAGAAAAACACATACATAGATTAATTGTTCAACTGCAATTGCTTAGCAATGGGTTCTCACGTCAATCACAAGCAAAGGTACATGAATTACTGTTCTAACTGCGGATTGATGCTCGAGGGACGGCTGGCAATCCTAGCTCATCCACCTGCACCAGATAGCACCAGGCAACATTCAGTACAAGCTTAAAACAGGTAAACTATGGGTCAATCTAGTTGGTTCATATAAAACATGGTTGTTTTAGCTGTTAATCAACAATACACCTAGTCTCTGCAAGAATTTTTGAACTTGGGATAGTGAACAACAGACACGGCAAACTCATGAATAACAACTTGCTAAGAAAAAAAAAGAAACGAAAATTCTTCACTCATACCTCTAGTACATACATGGGACTAGATAGTTTTCGAATCATCATAACACAACAAACATCTGAATAACAATATAAACTAACCTGCTGCCTGCTTACTGGGACTGCTGCAGGAGCAGTAGGTGCAGCTGGCAAGTTAAGCTCTGCATAGAAATCGGATTCCTTGTCTGGTTGAAGATACGATGGGACTGCACTTGACTCAAACTCCATATCAGCCTCCAAAGCATCCAGTTCTGCAATGTTCAAGACACAATGACAGTAGGTAGATTATTATCTCCAGCCCTGCAATGGTCCCAGGAAGAATGAAGGCATGGCAACAAGCTAGGCAATTTATGGCATGAATCTATGCTATTACTTCCAGCTGCCTATGAATGACAATAATGCCAAGTGAATTGCCAACTATCATGAAAGCAGTTTCCAATCGGCCAACTGATGGTACAGCATCCATACCTCCCATTAGTTCTTCCTCATCAACGTCGTCAGGGATGTTGTAGCTTCTACCAAGCGATTCTTGTATTTCATTGCTCACATCCATCAGATCCGTCATTTCATCTTGCATATTCTACAGGTGGATCAGAGCATTTGTTTTATGCAAAAAAAGATGATGATACTCAAGATAGTCCAACAAGCAATTTCAAGGGACGTGGATAACTGCACTTAAAAAAGATTGAAAATTGTGGTTTTTGCATAGTTTTCTTGTAAATCAATGGATATACTAGTGTAAAATGTGTTGATGATCTAAAAAATAGGCAAATCCTGCAGATTAGCTTGAAATATAATAGAAGGATAGAGTCTGATACTAGGAATGCAGTGCCCAATAAAATATCTGCACTGGAGCAGAATGTAGCTGCCAAACTTCCTTGAGAGAACAATTGGTCTGTTGGCATGGTTATGAAAAATCTGGAAGCAGGTTTTTCCCTTTCAGTTATAAAAAATAAAAAGAAAAGATTTGACAGCAAGTTTTTTTAAAGGAATGTGCATGACGCAAAACACAGGATGGGGACAGCTCAAATGGTAGCACCTGATAAAGCAATGCACATGAGGAATATCTTGTTTAAGGTAGCTGTAGTAAGTACAGTAGCAACTAAAGAGAAAGAGAAGCATACATCGATGTCCTCAATCTTGACTGTCTTCATCATTCCCTTGAGCTCTTTGTTGGCGGCCTTCATGGCATTCATCTGAGGAATCGATAAATTAACAAAAGAATGAGTTGGCATTCATAGACATAGAGACAGTAGGAACAAACAAGGCAGGCTATATATGTATACTACGTAGTACATACGGTCTGCTGAGCGTCTTTGAGGCCATCGGCAGCGAAAGCGACTTGGTCGAGATTATAGGTCTGGTTGTAGAGCATGTTGCGCTGTTCTTCGTACCTTGAAGCAGGCAACGTACATTCATGAGCGAGTTGCATAGTGGAGTACTACTTTAGGAGTAGTAGCAAATACTAGTACAACAGTGAGTGAGTGAGTGAGAGTAGAGTACATGCGCTTGTGCTTGAGAAGCCTGATGGCGCGGGCCTTGATGGCATCCTGGGAGGGTCCAGGGCGTGTCTTCCTGATCTGCTCCTTGTAACGGGCGAGCTCCTCGTCGAGCTTCTTGATTTTGTCGTCCACGCTCTCCCCCCTCTTGTTGATCTTCAATCACATACACATACACATACAGAGGAAAGGATGATGAAATGCAGCAGCATCAGGCACGCCCAAACCACAACCTTAATATTCAAACTAAGATGGCGGGCGAGCAAATGGCCTAGAAGAACTAGAAGAGGAGGAGAATACTCGTTCGGTGGCGTCCTGGATGGATGGGGGCGGGTCCTTGTTCTTCTTGGCTCCAAAGATCTTCTTCATCTCCGGCGTGTGTGCGCGGCGGCGGCGGCGGAGTGGGGAGAGAGAGAGAGAGTGTGTGTTGGAGATGAAGGGGACTAGGGGAGGGGGGACGGGAGGTTGGGCTCCATGCTGAATTTGGTGTAGATTGGGCCGGGGAAGCACTTATGGGCTTGTCTGGCCCACCATTAGTTGGATTGGATTTCCCTTCATTTCCTTTCTCCTCCTCAGTGATACTCCCTCCCTTTCATATTTGACTTTTTTTCTTAGTTAATTTCTTTTAAGTTTGATCAAGTTTATAAAAAAATAATATTATTTATAATACCAAATTATTTTTATGAAATATAGCATAAAATATATTTTGATAGTGTGTTTGTTTTGTGTTAAAAATATTGCTATTGTCGGAAGAGGAAGCTTCTCTAGCGGGAAGGCAAAGTACCCTCCCTTGAGAGTTTGGCCAGGGTGCATATTACGAGCTCGTTCTCGAATCGCGCGTGGGTGTGAAGACAAGTGGTTTATATAGTTTTGGGTCGCTCGAAAACATAGTACACCTATTCATGTGATCTTGCTATGGATGATGAACTTTACAAGGAGGTGATTGGGTTGTTATAAGTGAGAGAGAATGAACCCTTGTTCATTGTAATGTGGCTAGAAACTAACTTTGCTAGATTTTGATCCCTTTCTCTGTGGCACGGATCCTCCTTTTTATATGTCAAGGGGAGTTCACGGTGCCCATGCATGCATACAAAAGTAGGGTCCATCCCATACTGTCCCTCCAAGCAGGCCGATTGGATGTGATGGGCTCACCTACCGGCTCACATGTAAACCAGGGTAGCTGAAGTCTTCGTCCCAGCTATCAATGGGCTCACTCGTCAGCCACCGGCTGGTAAAAAGATGCGCCCATGGGGTGAATACGGAGCATGTGCCGCGTCGCACACCTTTTCCTCCAGGGCGATGTGGGCAAGCAAGGGGAAGCATGCACGGCCACATCCCCCACATCGCCCGTGATCTGTCCATAGGAGCCGTATCATCCCGCAAATAATGCGAAATGATAGGGTAAGGGACTATGCGGGACCGGGTCAAATCTCCTTAATGAAGCAGATTCGTTCGGAGAGACCTCGGGTCCTGGCGCTGTCCTTGGGGCCATGGCCCATCTGCAGCGGCCGTAGGGGTCCTAAGGTGATGAAAGCTTGTCTCAGGGCTGTTGTTGTCCTCGGGTCAACTTCGTCAGCTTGGGGCAGCGTTTGGGACCTTCTGCCAGCTCTCACTTTGTTCAAGGTGGGCCCCATGGTGCCCGGAGCATTCGATGGAGTAGGAGGATTCCCACTTCTCCGACAACTATGTTTTTCTATAAATTTTAGATAAACTAAAGAGGTAGCCCGCGCGAATGCGTAGGCATGTTTTTTACTCATTTGTCTTACTTAATATTTTATGAAGATATGTCAAAATATAAGTCATGCTCAAATTAACTTTAATGATAAACCAAGTTAGAACAAAATAAATAATTATTATTAGTTTTTAATATAACTAAATGGTCGAATGTGAGTAAAAAATTCAACAGCATCATAAAAACCGGAGGTACTGCAATTTCTTCAAAATTAATCTTTATCGTCATTGCTTATCTTTTTAATCTATTTGTTAGATACGCATGTTTATAAATCAATCCTCACTTTGTCCTAAAATATATTTTTGGATTTTAGGACAGTCTTTAAAATGCTACTTTGACTAATAATATTTGTAAAAATAAGTTGTTTAGATAAAAGGAGTTACATTGTGTTCAATATCATTTTTATGTGATTGATCTTTTTATTTTTTCTACCAATAGTTAAAGCTTAAACATATTTGACTTAGCACTATTCTAAATATGCTTATATTTTAGAACGGATAAAGTATATGATAGCATACTCCATATATTAAATTGTTCTCCAATACTTCACGACTGTTTATGGCAAGCAAAGTGTTACAATATATATCCATGCATGTGTGTCGACGGTGTAAATCGCGACTACGGTATTTATAGAGTATAGGATCGTTGGTACAAGGATCTACATGAAACGACTTCAAGCACACAGAAGACAAGGATTATACTGGTTCAGGGCTCTCGTGAGGTAATAGCCCTACTCCAGTTTATATGGGATTATGAAAACCACAGAGATTACAATAGAGAATAACAAGAAATATAGAGTACCAACGAGATCCCTATCGAGAACGACTCGATGAGATCCAGGCGGCGAGTTGTCTTCAAGTCCTCCGGATTGCCTCTGCTATGGTGGTGGCTTGCACTATGATTCGATGATCCCGTACCCCTTAGGGGGCTTTGTATTTATACCGCAAACTGCCTTAGCCTCCAAGTAGAAATCGGAGAGTACTTTTGGCCTATGAGATTACAGAGATTGTATCTTTCCCGAATAGGACTCTAACACCTTCTATTCAGGATACATTTTCCCTGTTCATTAGCTGAATTCCATAACGTTAAGATAACTTTCCCGTATCCAAAGGGTATACCGTATCCGTATACTTCACAACCCTAAGGATAGGAGGTATGCCTTATTCGTAACCCTAACAGTAGCCCCCGACTTCAAATCAAACGAACTCACAATGTTCTTGAGCCTGTAGTCTATAAACTAACCTGAGGAGAATCTTTGGTCCTGACTTACATATGCTGCAGACCACTTCCGGCACAAAATATTCCTCACTAGGGAACAAGATGCTCCTGAAGCGGCCTAAGCCCAAGTAAGTGACCATCTTTATCAATTTCCGTGTTTGGTGTTCTCGCAACGCCTTCTAAGACGTATTGTCGGCCCCTGATTTTATAGCACAGGAAACCATATGTGTTTACAAATACCAACTCCCTGGATCGGTAGGTTGGTATACACACATTACAAATCTGGTACACACAGTCTGCATCGCATAGTCTTACAATACCAAATAGTACATGGGAACCCGAGTAGGTTCTAATAGGCCGTGTCTGGCCGGATACAATACCAAATAACATAGGATAAGATAGGATAGCGGAAGCGAGGTTGCGGCGGTCCATCTATACTCCACAGGCATCAACTGGGGATTAGTCCCTATGGTTCCTCCGTACCATCCCCCTCCTCAGGGATCAGTTCGACTGGCATGTCCTTATCATCAAAAGCTAAAAGGGTAGAAATATGCAAGGGTGAGTACCAACCGTACTCAGCAAGTCACCACTATAGAAATGCAACAAATGCGTATAGGGATCCAAGGCAGGTTTCGGTTTATTTGCGTAAAGCCAGTTTTCGCAAGTTATTTCACAAGTCTATGACCTAGCAGTTTTAACCATGAAAAAAAATGTCGCTATGTAAAGGTTGTCATTAACTAAGAGTTCCTTCATGGCAATTCAACCTTCCCGCACATGGGGCAAGGTTACACATGTTTTATTTATCCCAACCTCTTCTAAACAATTTAAAAACATGTGAGTCTAGTCAAGAGTAATACAAGCCCCGGCGCTCATTAACCGCGAGCACGGCTATTCGAATAGTTTAATTTACTCACACTGCAGTGGATGTACGCTTTTAATCCCACACTCCGTGACGCACCCAACACATGAGACTTGTCACGACCCGGTTTTTCAGTTACCCTCGCATGGCGGCACCCGCTCCAAGGACTATGAATCCCCATTGCACCCCCGGCGCCACATTCCTACCTCGAGCCAGTTGTGAGGGGAGTCCTGGCGCTCCAGAGATTGAAGGTTACATTATACATATATAAAGCTTGACGTCATTAAACCACACACTTCCACATTTCCATACCGATATCCAGAACCTACCATGTCTGGGGTGCCACCCCACGAGAATAACCTAGTCAACCGGGTCTAACCCTACTCAAGAAGTGTGGTCGTACTCGGTTCGTTTCCTGCTTAGCTTCTTGACTCGGTCCTTAACTGACCAGGGTCGACGGCTTACCGTTCCTAAAACCACCCATATTCTATTCGTGCCGCCCCAGTCGAAATCACTTTTGTTTAATTAAATTTTTGGGTTTTCATAAAGGTTTTCATGCTGTGGGTGGCGCTTATGTCTCCACCCGATCTCTATCAATCACTCCCATCGAGTGATCAGTATAACCACATCCACATATCACACATATGGAGTGTATAACGTCTATGTAAGCAGGGCTAAGCAGTGGGTAAATAATCACGCGTAAAGTAATATACTCAGGTAACAAAGGTGTGTAAATACATAAGGATAAACAATATCAAAGGTAAGGCTTAAACAAGTGTAGGTGCACATTTTATAATTAGTATGCAATTTTATTTGTAATCAACACATTTATAAAAATAGGATCAACATGTTCGAGGAAGGGGGCGTAGTGACTTGCCTTGCTCAATTGGGGGTTCGTTTTCAATTAACTCAGTTTTTTCCTCGCAGATGTACCCTGTCCGGTTGAATAATAAAGTTACAAACTACTCGCTAACACAAAAAGAGCCAAAAATTCCAGAAAAATCAAAAAATAACCAAACCAGTGCCATTGCGTAGATCTTGATTTTAGAAAGATTTTGACGAAAGTTTCATTCAAATCCGACTTAAAACGAGGGAGATACGGAATTCGAAAGATTGGAAAAGTTTAAATCGAAGAAGAGGAAAAAGGTCTGACGGGTGGGACCGCCCTTAATTCCTCACGTGTAGGTTCTGTTTTTAAATGGGTGTGGGACCCGTGAGTCAGCCTCTCTCTCCTCCTTCTTCTTCCTTGCACCTCCTTCTCTCGTTCTCTCTCTCCTGCTGTGTGCCTGTGTGTGCTCGCGCTAGCGCTTGGCTGCGAAAATGGAATCCTCAGGTGTTTGTGGTTTCCCTAGGATGTGCGCATGTTGAGGTGGAGGGCTTGGGCGAGCTGCAAGCATGCATGCATATGCATACACACGGCTAGCTAGCTGCATGCATGTGGGCTGCTTGCATGCATGCATGCATATGTATACACACGGCTAGCTAGCTGCATGCATGTGAGCTGCTTGTATGTATGCATGCACACATACAGTCAACTGCTTGCATGCATGCACACGTACAGCCAGCTAGCTGCATGGCGCATGCAAGGCCGGCGGCGAAGCGGCGATCGCTGCGGAGGGCGGCCGCGCAAGGAACGGGTATGGTGCCACGCAACAACGGTAGACGAGAAACGTGGGAAGGAAACAAAAGCAAGAGGGAGAGCAGGAGAGGAGCTCACCTTGTGGCAGCCGGGTAGCGGCACACCGAGCGACGGTCCTCGCACGAAACTACGGTCGTCGATGTACAGCCTGGGGACGGTCGACCCACGGATCGTCCTCACACACCACGTGTTCGATCGGTGGTAACAAACGAACACACAGTGTTAAGGAGTAAATGTTAGCAGGTTAGTGCAAGTTAGGGGTTAAGGGTTAGCGAGTTAGAGGTCAGTGGGTCAGTAAGTTAGAGTGTCAGCGGGTTAGTGTTAGATGTTAGAGGTTAGCCGTTCGATAAGTTAGTCGTTCTCGGGGTTCCGATGACGGCGCGGCGGCCTATCCATCCTCTTGCTCAACTGAGGCCCAGCCGGAGCCGGCCATGGTGGAGCAAGCGGAGAGACGGCAGCGTGTGCGCGGGAGGGAGTGGCTGAGAGGAAGCAAAACGAGAAGGAGGAGAAGAGAGAATGGAGAGGGACAGGTTGCGTGTTCATCCGCGACATCACTTAAATAGAGTCTGGGGACGGGACGTTTGCTGCTGCTCGCATTCATTCCATCCCAAAAACACGCATGTGTAGGTGGGAGCGGTGACGGCTGCGTATTGGCGGCGAAAACGTCGTCCACCTGTTCGGGGCACGCGGCGGCAATGAAGTGGTAGTGCGGTCGTGGCGGCTGTCAAAACACGGCGCCGTCTAACGTGATTGCTGAGCCGCCGCCGCCACCTACCCGACCCGAGGAGGAGCAGCTTGAATTCGAGATCGCACGGCGTCGGCTCGAACGGCGCTTGCCGGGCTGGTGTAGTGGCTCTGGCTGCTGCTTGCATACATGCGCATGCTTGGCTAGCTTGCCGCATGCAGCATGCGCTTGGCCAGTCATATGCAAGCACGAGCTAAACTAGCTTCATGCAAGCACGAGCTAGCTGGCTGCATGCATGCTTTTGCTTGGCTTGCTGCATGCATGCATATGCATTGCACTCACGTAAAGCTAGTTAGCGACATGCATGCTTGCTACGCCGGTGAGGTCAGGCAAGGGCGCGGAAGTGGACGGCGAGGTCGCCGGCGGGATGGGAAGGAAGGGCAGCAGCTGGTGATGTCGCAGCGGCTTTGTCGTAGCGGCGCGGCGCACGGTGCGCGGCGACGTCGTCGTCGAAAACAGTACCGGGGAGGAGGATTAGACTTTATCTTTTTATTACCAACCCAACAATAATGAATGGCTTGGGGAGGCAACATGGACTTTCGTAGGAAAAAGGCTTGTAGCAAGAAGGCCAAGGTAGAGGGAGTTTAAGCGGACTTTTTGGAGCAAAACTAATTTCGGTCAAAGTGAAAATCTCGAGACAAAAATCAAAAGATCAGAGGAGTAGAAAAATTGAAAATTTTCAATAAAAGTTTGGCACTGGCATAAAACAAATAAAGAAGTCGTTGGCATGATGCACAAATTTAAAAACATAAATCAGAAATGATTTTTGGTCAGTGTATTTTTATTTAGGAATTTTCTTAGGGTGTTACACGTATGTTTCTTCTTGTCGTAGCCCCTCCTCCACGACCTCGGCCCAAGTACCGGTCACGGGGGCACGAGCTCCGCCCCTCTCCCAATCATTGTCGCCGCACCCGCTCCTTCTCTCCCTCCGCCCAACGCCTCCGCTACCGTCGTACCGCTTACTGCGGTCGATAGGCTAGTGGTGTTGATGAGAAAACACAACGGCCTAGGAGTTCTGCTTAGCTCCAGTGTAGGTTCAAATCTTTCGGGTTTAGGGCATGCCAGTTGATTTGATCTTGCAACCAACAAGATATACAAGAAAACAATGTTAGTAAACGATAGCCAATCGGCTGGTAGGCCGATGACGTATCATTGAAACCTAGCCGATGCATAAGCTGAATCAGCTATTAGGTGAAGGATGCTATGCATAAACTAGATTTAGATCAAGTATAATCATAAACAAGTTTTTCTTAACAGAACCAATCTCATAGGTCGAACCCAATCGATGCAATATAAGATTGATATTTTTTTAAATCAATTGTCACACGATTATATAACCTAAATAACTAGCCGATGGATAGATGTTGTAGATTAAACCCAAAATAATCATAATTGACTGTAGAAATAAATAACTTGCGCATTTAATCCTTCGCTTAGATGCAAACAGTTATAGATCAGACCCAACCGAGATAGTATTAACTACTTGTAATAAAGATAAGATAAATCAGTAATTACATGGACCTATTTCATAGCCGATAATCTGTTTCAGGGTATTTTAGATAACGTATCGGCTAGAACTACGATACAACCTTATACAAGAATATCAATCTTGATCAAATATGTTTAATAAGTTTCAATTTCGACGGGTCAGACCTAACCGATGATAGCATGAGACTTGAAACAAACTTAACATATTTAATGGATTAATACGCTTGCATAAGATCGCAGATATAGCATGTAAAGCGAATTAATAAATGTGAAACAGTTATACCAGGTAAGATCCACTGAAACCCTGATTCTACCCTTATTGGCAATCAAAAGACATGTTAGTTTTTATGACTCTGAACACGACTTAGTAGGTCAAACCCAATTGATGCAGCACTAAGTATGAAAAGAAGCATAAATTCTAAATAATCAAGCCCTTGACTGATTTTCGGTGGATACCTTACCTAATCTAATCCGATGAAACGATTTAGCCGATAGCGACAAACCTTTGAAAAGGCTTGGCCGATACAAGTACATTGTGCCATCGAATTAGATTAACTAAGATATATGATTGCTAATGATGGTGCAAGATAGATTAGAACATCTAAAACGATGCACTAATCCGCCGGTACAAACTGCTGTGACAAGTCATACCTTTTATTGGAGATCGAAGCCGATGCAGCCCAACTCAAAACAAGAACTCATCGAAAAATAAATGTAAAAGTATGACGATGTGAGAGAGTGTATTGAACTGTTGTTATCTTTTTTACAAAACCTTGGGCACATATTTATACCCGAACATACAAACTTTGTACTCAAACTTGCCTAATAAACAAACAAGTCCTAAGGAAACAACTAATTTCTTATTCCTAATTAATAGATACAATTGTCTCTTGTGGACTCAATCCTTATTTGACTATATCTTCAAATCCCCTTCCGAGTTCGATATGAACTCACATTGCCTGTATCGGCTGACCGAGTCCGATTTTGTATCGGCCGATACGGCTTCCAGTCGATGCGCTGTTCTATTTTTTAAAACAATCTTATCTCTTTGAATCCGCTTCGAACTCATTTATCTTTGTGTATCTTTACCAAATTTTGCTGTTAACAGGTGGAAGTCGGCCACCTACTGCAGTTGGGCGCACGGGACGTCCTCGCCGAGATCAAGCAGTTTCGCATGGCAGCCTCAACCTCGAACAAGCGCGCCACCGAGCTGGAGACCCAACTAGCTGAGGCATACAGGGACTTGAAGAAATTTAAGGACCTGGTCACTAGCCATGAGAGGCAACGACAAGGTTGGGAGAGACGGCTAGAGTAGACCCAAGAAAACCCGGCGTCTCTCCGACAGGGCCTCCAGGACAACTATAGACGACTTGACAAGGTGGCCCGTAGCCTGGGAGTACACGAGAAGGGCTCGGAGTTCACTGATGAGACAACCGTCCTGGGTTCTCTGGGTTCTCTAATCGGCCGACTGGAGGGCACGTCCACAAGGCATGCCGAGCAAGTCGCCGAGGAGATGCGCACCGATCTCCGGACCGGTGCATGCCATGTCCTCGCTTGCCTCAAGCTCACGCACCCCGAGATGAACTTGGACAAGGCGCTGGAGAAGGGTGGGGCTGATGACACACGCGAGGACGTGATGTCGAAGCTCGTCGACTTGGGGAAGACGTCATTTCTTTTTTTGAACAGTAATTGACACTCCCTTGTAATTTTTAAAGAACAGTTTATTAGGCTTGTCGTATTTTGAGAACGATGTCCTTTTTTACCGTCTTTAATTTTTAGCGTAATCATGTCGATCTTTAGATGTATCGAAGACGAGATCGTCCTCGCGATTTTTATGTCGCACCTCCTTCTCCTCACGCTTCCTCGACCCCGAGCAGTGACAACCAAGCCTTGGTCGTCGTCAACGCTAATAGCACATTGGATCCACAGGTGTGTTGGTAGTATGCCCTAGAGGTAATCATAGAGACGATGATGCTACGATTGTATCCATGATATATTTATGTGTTTATTGAATATCCATTAAAGACAACTTGTATTGATCAACAGTTATGTGAATTGTTTGTGAAACTCTTTTACATGTATGGCTATTCTAAACTTGTCCCTGATCGGAGTTCGTGTAGTAACACACATGAATATTAGATCAGCACATTATTAGTTGATGACTACATTTCACAAGTCATGGACATAGAGATGTCAAACTAATAATGTGGGCGCATGTATGACATGTGAGCTGGACTGACCCAACGTGAGAATTGTCTCTATACACAACATATACGTTATGTCCTTAGACCTAAGATTGTTGTATGTGCTCAAGATGTGAAACGACTTACTTAGGGACTATCAAACGCTACTCCGTAACTGGGTAGTTATAAAGGTGGTCTCCGGGTTTGTCAAGAAACATGTTGTGAGACATAAACAATCAAGATGGAAATTGTCCCTCTCCACGTGAGAGAGATATCACTGGATCACTCTAATGATTGGATCAACAAATGCATGGCCGTGCTTAGGTTAAGTGTTAACCTATGAGTGAACCATATATCGAGAGGCAAGGGAATAAAATGTATATGGTATTGTGGTGGTTCGTCTGATTTGATCTTTGCATACGCATAGGAGTTGACATGTCTTGCTAGAGGCCGCTGTCAACTATTGGTCGAGTAGGAGTATTCGGGCCATGTCTATGTGTACGTGAACCCATAGGGTCGCACGCTTAAGGGCCTGGAAGCCTAATTCGGGTTGGACCCAAATTAGACTAGGTTTAGGGTTGCTGATGGGCCTCCAACTCGAGGCACACCAGGACGCCTATATAAGCAAGGGGTGGGCGCGAGGCTAGGGTAATTTTAACTCCCCCTGCCAGCAGCCGTCGCGCCCCTGTTAACGATGAAATTTGGTAAATCATGCATTGGATTCAGAGTTAAAGCCGAAGCCGATTGGAGGAGATAACCGATTACAGAAAACGGAGTATGAATCGGCTGCAAGCCAAATCGGCTACGGTGTGCATCGGCTGAAACAGAATCGGACAAGGATAGCCGATGTAGCCGATTCCGATGAGGAGATGGCAGTATCATTGTCGGGTTCGGTTGGTGTGCTTCATGAGGATTGCCACGTGCGGATTGAGTCCGAAGAAGGCAATTGTATCTATTAATTAGAATATTTGTTAGTTTCCTTTTATCTTTAGGAAAGTGTGTTTAGTGTCCTTTAAGGACTTTATGTTTTTCTTTTATCATTAGGAAAGTTTCTTTCTTGTCCTACAAGGACTAGTATCTCCCCATGGGTATAAATATGTACACCCGGGGTTATTGTAATCTATCAACTCTCGATCAATACAATTCGGCGCATCGCCACCTTTTACTCTGCTACGGTTTATTTATCAACCGGCAGAATTTGGCACCTGACGCGGGGCTGCATCGGCTGTCGATCTCCGGCGAAGGGGTAAGTCCAATGTTCCGTCGTGACGGAGCGAGGAGCTCCTCACCGGGAGACCGCGCGGGCCCCCCTTTGCCGGTTCGGCCGGGGGCGCTAAGTGAAGTTCTTTGCCCTCGATCTAAGGAACGTCAGCGAGAGAGGAAACGCACAAAACACGGGCGACGTAGACAGGTTCGGGCCGCTGAGAAGCGTAACACCCTACTCCTGTGTTCTGGTGGATCTGAGGGTCTCCAACAATACAAAGAGAGTTCGGTCTCCCCAGCGTATTCACCGGAGTCCCCCCCTTTCCTAGGCCTGGGCCTCCTTTTATCTGGCAAGGGGTCACCACACGGGCCTCTAGCTGCCTAAGAAAGAAAACATTCTTTTTACAATCAGGGCTAGTCTACAGCCGGAAGTGACCTCTGACAGGCACGGTACAGGCCTGCTGCCCCGCTCGCCAGCTCTCCCGGTGGACGCCCGTTTCAACCTTCATTAAACGGCAAGCGACTTCCTTGCCATGCTTGCGCTGAAGTCTGGAATGGATCTGACCGGGACTGACATACCAACTCCAGGAGTTAACACGCCGGCTCCAGCTAGGGACGAGAGCCAGGAGGCTCTCATCATTCTGACGGGATGGGGCGAGGCGTGCCACAGGCCGCCTGTCGCCACCTAACCCACGATCTGACCGGTCTGTGACCGGTCACACACCGCGACCGGTCACGGACCGGATAAGCGTGCGCTGCGCCGCATTAAATGCGGCGTGGCGCGCTCGTCTGATCCACTATGAATGCGGTTAGGTGAGCCCTACTGTGCTCACCTAACCCACACACGTGGCGCCAAAATCACAGGGGGTCGGGGCGCCCCAGCCCTCGGGGCCGAAAAGGGAGCGGCCCGACCCCTCGGGGAGACGAAGGGAGGGGTGGCCACGTCACCCTCGGGCCCGACCCCCCCGAAGGGGTTGGGCCACGTGGGCGACAGCGGCCACTCAAGCCTCTAGTCATGATACCCTCGGTCCCATGTCACCGACAGTAGCCCCCGGCGTTACGCCAGGGCGACCGCCCCCCTCGGGGGAAGCGCTCGGGCGTGACGCCACTCCTTAGGCCAGGTGACAGGTGAGACCGGTCCCTACAGGCGGGCAGAACCCAACGGTCGCGAATCGCGCGCGTCGGCAAGGGAAAACCGACCGACAATAATGAGCGGCCTCTTCAAGACCGCTACATTACTTAGCGCGCGAATCGGGACAAGCCGGTTCGTTTCGCCTGGGGATATGATGATGGCGCTTTTCGCGGTCGGCGAGCGCAATTAATACGCGCACGATCTGCCCCATCTCAACCGTCACGGCCGCACGTCTGCCGCGTGCGCCGCAAACGGGCGAGTGGGGTTAGTGGAGGCGTGGGTGCGAGAAACGAGGGGGCAAGGTAATGGGCGCGGGAAGCGAGGAGCCGGGCACAACGCTGGCAAGGGTATAAAGGCGCCGAGGAAGGGATTCGTTTCCTTCCTCTCACCACTCTTCCCCTTGCCTTCGCCACTTGTGCTCTAACTCTTCGTTTCCTGTGCCCTACCCTTGTCGCACGCGCTCGCTCTCAAGCTCCTCCTCCGCCGGTGCCATGGCACGGGGCTCCGCACCGCTCGACGGAAGCGTGCTGCCGCCTTCCCGCATCATGAGCGAGAGGCAGGCCGGGCTGCCGCGCCGATTCATGCCGGAATCTGCCACCGGCCGGGAGGTGGTCACGCTGGGCGAGGGACGCCCGGCGCCACACTACCCGGGGCGGTCCGTCTTCTTCCTCTCTTTCGCAATGGCGGGGCTGGTCCCGCCATTCTCTATTTTCTTCATGGATATTCTGGAGTTTTATGATCTCCAGATGGCGCACCTCACCCCCAACGCGATAATGATGTTGGCCATCTTCACGCACCTGTGCGAGATGTTCATCGGGGTGCGCCCATCTCTCCGGCTGTTCCGGTGGTTCTTCACCGTGCAGCCGGTGTCGCCGCCGATGGTAGTCGGTGGCTGCTACTTCCAGCCGCGGGGGCAGGTGCTGAACCGCTACATTCCCTGCGTCCTCCGCAAGAAGTGGGACGACTGGAAGAGCGATTGGTTCTACACCCCCCTCGCGGACGAAGCGCGCCTCCGACTTCCGAGCCAGCCCCCGGCGCAGGCCTCCAGCTGGCGGGCGGCGGTAGATTGTGGGGACGGCTACGACGCCGTTCTTGACCGCCTGGCGGGTTTGCGATCCCAGGGGCTCACAGGGGCCATGGTGTTCGGCGACTACCTCCGTCGCCGGATCGCGCCGCTCCAGCGGCGCGCCCGGGGCGCCTGGGAGTACACCAGGCCCGAGGACCACGTAAGGACTTCAGGATGGTGGTCCAACGGGTGCTGAATCTCAGTTCCGTGGAGGCATCCCTCATCCCCCAAGGGGTCCTCCCCTTCTGCTGCGACCCAGAGCGCGCCAACATCCTAGCCATCATGCAGGTGGTCGGGGCGTCGGGGGAGCGGGCCCCCCGAGGCCACGATGGCGCGGGCGGGAGCCGCAGGGGGGAACAATCTACCCCGGGAGGGGGTCGTGCTTCTGGGTCCCGCGACGGGGGCCCGGGGGGTAGCCGCCCTGCCGACGCCCGGGGGAAGAGGAAGCAGGAGGGTACTCCTTCCCCATCTCCTCCCCGAGGGGGCGGGGCGGTACGTGCCAGCAGCAGGCGCCCGGAGGGTGCCGTGCCGACGCCGCAGCCCGAGGGGGAGCGAAAGAAGAAACGGCTCCGCAAGATGGGGGAGACCGAGCCATGCCGGGGGAGCCTCATCTCGCCCCCGAGGTGGTAGTTTAGCCGACCTCCCCGCAGGTTCGTCCCCGCGCCCATCGCGGCCGTATTCATACTCTCATCTCCCAAGGCGAGTTTTTACTCACCCGTTTCTTTTTGTCTTTGGTTTTTCTTATGCCTCAGCGAGATCCCGTCGCGCCCCCCACGCCATTCCAAGTCCGGCCGGTCCGAGGCCGAGGAGACGGCGACCGCGGAGGCCCGAAGGCGGGAGGCTGACCGGCGGGAAGCCGCGGACCGCCTTCGGGAAGCCGAGGAGGCTGCCCAGGAGGCCGCCCGGGTTCGCCAGGCCGAGGAGGCCGCTCGGGAGGAGGCCAGACTCCGCCGGGCCGGAGAGTCCGCCCGGGAGGCAGAGGCGGCGCGCGCACGCCAGGCGGCCCGCCAAGCCCCAGACCCGACTCTGGCCGAGGCGACAACGACTCCCGAGGCTATCCACGACGAGGCCGCGGGTGCGCCGCTCGGGCCCGACGCCCCGAGGGACGCTCGGAACGAGCCAGCTTCGGGGGACGCCCCCGAGTCCGGCACGCCGATCGGCGGGCCAAGCCGCGCGACACCCACACCGAGGCGACTCTCCCCTCTGCCTTTCGTCGCTCCGCTGAGCGCGGAACCCCTCCTGCAGGCCCTGGCCGCCGCGAACAGCACGGTGCTGGACGGGCTAAGTGCCCAGATGGAGGCCCTGCAGGCGGAGCGGGCGGAGCTCGACACGGCGTGGGCGCGCGTCAAGGAGGGGCGGCGCTCGGTGGAGGCCATGGTGGAGGCGGGCCGCAAGGCACACCGCCGGCACGCCTCACAGCTCGAGGCCCGTCGTAGGGACCTGGCGGAGATCGCCAGGGAGGTAGAGGAGGAGCGGGAGACCGCCCTCATCGCCACCGCCGTGCTCGACGAGGCGCGGGACGACCTCCGCCTCCAATACGGGAGCCGGGCGGCGGAGCTAGAGGAGAAGCTCGACGCCGCCCGGGGAGTCCTCGACGCCGCCGCTGCCCGGAACGGCGGGCGGCGGAGAACGAGGCGGCGTCCCGCCAGCGCGAGGAGGCCCTTGAGGCCCGCGTCACGGCGCTGGAGGAGTGCGCCCGCGCCCTGGACGCGAAGGAGAGCGCCCTGGCGGACCGCGAGGCCGCCGTCGCCACCCAGGAGGCAACACTGGCGGCGCACGAGGCCGCCTCAGCCGAAGAGGAGTCCGCACTCCGCCTCCGCGAGGACGCGCTCACCGAGCGGGGGCGAGCTCTCGAGGAGGCCGAGGCCGCAGCGCAGCGGCTGGCGGACAGCCTGTTTCTGCACGAGGCGGCGCGGGAGAAGCAGGCACGCCGCAATCTGGAAGGCGCCCGCGCCGAGAGGGCCATGCTGGACCAGCGGGCCGCTGAGCTCGAGGCGCGGGCGAAGGAGTTGGACGCGAGAGCGCACAGCGGCGGGGCGGCCGCGGGCCACGGCGACCTAGCCGCCCGCCTCGCAGCCGCCGAGCACACCATCGCCGAGCTGCAAGGCGCGCTGGACTCGTCCGCCGGGGAGGTCGAGGCCCTCCACTTGGCGAGCGAGGTAGGACCCGGCATGCTCCGGGACGCCGTCTCCCGCCTAGACCGCGCCGGGCGGCGGGCGGGCCTCTGGGGCGGGCGGTACGCGAAGTACGCCGCCAACCAGGGGGGCCTCGCCCAGCGTCTCTCGGAGATGGCCGGGGCCCTCGAACGGCTCCCCGAGGAGCTCGAGGAGACGATCAAGTCATCCTCGAGGGACCTCGCCCGGGGGGCCGTGGAGCTCGTACTGGCGAGCTACCAGGCCAGGGACCCTGACTTCTCCCCGTGGGCGGCGCTGGAAGAGTTTCCTCCCGGAACCGACGACGGCGCGCGCGCACAGGTCCGGGACGCCGCCGACCACATCGTCCACAGCTTCGAGGAGACGGCCCCTCGGCTCGCGTTCGCCCTCGACTCCGATGAGGAGGAGGACGGCGACGACGGTGCGGACAGCAGCGACGACGAGGCCGGCGACCCGAGCGCGTCGGCGTGAGCCCCCAGGCCCCCGCCAATCTTAATAATTTCTCCTTCTTCTTCCGAGGCCTTCGAGCCCCCTTCTTGTATAGACTGGTTTAATCTGCAATCAAATAAAGTGGAAATTTCTATGTCAGTTATGTTTGTTGTGTGTATGAGACGAGGATGGTCTGTGCCGCGGTCCTTCTGCGTCTTGACTTGAACAAGGGCTCGTGCCCAGGTCCCAGCCTCAAACGGCGCGGGTCGAAGCTAGTGCCTGGGGAGATCCGCGTGTCGAGACTGGCCAGGCCGGGAGCGCGGTGACCGAGGGTTAGGAGGACCCGATTGTGGGCCTTTGCCGATTCCCCCCCGGAGTTCACCGCACCCCGGGGCACGGCTCGGTTCTGGGCCCCATTTGGCGGTTTTAGCCGGCCCGGGCCACCGAGGGCAGGGTCGAGCACGAGCGTACTGATTCAAGCCAAGATTCTTCAAAAGAAAACAAGAGCACAGACACAGTCCTCAGGAAATCGAAAGTGCTTTTATTGAAATACGGAAGAGAAAAAAGATAAGCATATGCATGTGGTAGCCCCTGGCCAACCCTGCACGCCCGAGGGGGGTGCGGGGTTGGCCCGAGCCCGAGACACGACACCCGACCCCCCTCAGGGGTAGAAGCGACGAAGATGTTCGATGTTCCACGGGTTAGGCAGTTCTGTGCCGTCGCTCGTGGCCAACCGAACCGAGCCTGGCCGGGGGACGCCGATCACTCGATACGGACCCTCCCACATTGGTGAGAGCTTGCTCAGTCCAGCGCGCGTTTGGACGCGGCGTAGGACGAGGTCGTCGACGCAGAGTGATCGGGCCCGGGCATGGCGCTGATGGTAGCGCCGCAGGCTCTGTTGGTAGCGCGCGGCTCGGAGGGCCGCGTGCCGCCTTCGCTCTTCTAGGTAGTCGAGGTCGTCTCGGCGAAGCTGATCTTGATCAGCCTCGCAATACATGGTGTCCCGAGGGGACTTCAGGGTGAGCTCAGACGGGAGGACCGCCTCCGCGCCGTAGACGAGGAAGAAAGGCGTTTCCCCGGTTGCTCGGCTTGGCGTGGTTCGGTTCGCCCAGAGCACCGCTGGCAGCTCCTCGATCCACGAGTCGCCGTGCTTCTTGAGGATGTTGAAGGTCTTGGTTTTGAGGCCCTTGAGGATTTCCGCATTGGCACGCTCCACCTAGCCGTTGCTTCTGGGGTGGGCGGGTGAGGCGAAGCAGAGCTTGATGCCCATGTCTTCGCAGTAGTCGCCGAAGAGCTCACTAGTGAACTGGGTGCCGTCATCCGTAATAATAAGGTTAGGCACCCCGAACCGAGCAGTGATGCCCTTGATGAATTTTAGCGCCGAGTGCTTATCGATCTTGATGACCGGATAAGCCTCGGGCCACTTAGTGAACTTGTCGACAGCGACATACAGATACTCGAACCCGCCCGGGGCCCGCCTGAACGGACCCAGGATATCGAGCCCCCAGACAGCAAACGGCCACGAGAGAGGTATGGTCTGCAGGGCCTGGGCCGGCTGATGCGTTTGCTTGGCGTGGAACTGGCACGGTCTGCACCGCCGGACCAGGTCAACCGCATCGTTGAGAGCCGTCGGCCAATAGAAACCCTGGCGAAAGGCCTTGCCAACCAAGGTGCGCGAGGCGGAGTGGGCTCCGCACTCGCCTTCAAGGACATCGGCGAGAAGCTCGACGCCTTGTTCCCGAGGAATGCACTTTAGGAGGACTCCGTTAGCCCCGCGCCGATAGAGGGTCCCTTCCACCAGCACGTAGCGCTTGGAGATGCGATGGACGCGTTCACTCCCTTCGCGGTCCTCGGGTAGAGTCTTATCTGCGAGGTACGCCTGGATCTCAGTGATCCAAGCAATCAATCTAGGGGAGCTGGGAGCGCTCCCCTCGGGTCCCGAGGCCTGGACTCCGACGGGCCTCGGGGGCCGTTCAGGCGCGTCTGTCTCCCCTAGGGGGTCGGGTCGCGCCGACGGCTGGGCAAGCCTTTCTTCAAAGGCGCCCGGTGGGGTCTGGGCTCACGAGGAAGCGAGCCTTGAGAGCTCGTCGGCGACCGCGTTATCCCGCCTGGGCACGTGAAGAAGCTCTATCCCGTCGAAATGGCGCTCCATACGCCACACCTGGCGGACGTAGGCGTCCATCTGCGGGTCAGAGCACCGGTACTCCTTACAGACCTGGTTAACGACCAACTGGGAGTCGCCTAACACCAGGAGGCGGCGGATCCCCAGTCCAGCCGCCACTCTGAGTCCCGCAAGGAGTCCCTCATACTCTGCCATATTGTTGGTCGCCCGAAAGTCGAGGCGGACCAGATATTTGAGGACGTCTTCGCTCGGCGAGGTCAAAGTGACCCCCGCACCGGCGCCCTGAAGAGACAGGGAGCCATCGAACTGCATCACCCAGTAGGCGGTGTGAGGCAGCTGCGAGGGGCCCGGGCTGGCCTCGGGGGCAGGGACGGGCTCGGGAGCTGGGGTCCACTCCGCTACAAAGTCGGCGAGGGCTTGGCTCTTGATCGCATGGCGTGGTTCAAAGCGCAAATCGAATTCAGAGAGTTCGATTGCCCATCTCACCACTCGTCCAGTACCCTCTCGGTTATGCAAGATTTGGCCGAGGGGGTAAGACGTAACCACCGTGACCCGATGCGCCTGGAAATAATGGCGCAACTTCCTCGAAGCCATCAGAATTGCGTAAAGCATCTTTTGGGCCTGAGGGTATCGGGTCTTGGCGTCCCGGAGGGCCTCGCTAACGAAGTAGACGGGCCGCTGCACCTTTCGGCGGGGCCTGTCCTCTTCGCTAGGGGCCACATCTCCAGGGCGCCCTTCGTCCGAGAGGCCGTGCGGGGCGCACTCGGCTTCTGTGCCGACGACCTTGGGGTCAGAGGGTGACAGGCGCGGCCTTCCCGTAGTGGCCCCGGGGCCATCCTGGGGGTCGGGGGCGCCTGGCACCGTCGGACAAGCAGGCGGAGGGCCAGCTCCGCCCGTCGGGGGCCTTAGGCCGCCGTTCGGCTCGGGGGCCTCTCCTCCCTGCTCTCTCCCGGGTAGAGTCGACACAGGGTGGGGGGGCGCGGAGCGAGGGTTGTCCTCGTCGCGCTCCACGACCAACGCCGCGCTGACCACCTGCGGGGTTGCCGCCAGGTAGAGTAGCAACGGCTCATCTGGCTCCGGGGCGACCAGGACTGGGGGAGAACTGAGGTACACCTTCAATTGAGTGAGTGCCCGCTCAGCCTCCTCCGTCCAGGTAAACGGCCCGGAGCATTTGAGGAGCTTGAATAGGGGTAGCGCCTTCTCTCCCAGCCTCGATATGAATCGACTTAAGGCGGCCATGCAGCCGGTGACACACTGCACGTCCCTAAGTTTGCTGGGGGGCGCATCCGCTCTATAGCTCGTATCTTCTCGGGGTTGGCCTCGATGCCTCGGGCAGAGATCAAAAACCCGAGAAGTTTGCCCGCAGGCACGCCGAACACGCACTTATCGGGGTTCAGCTTTATGCGGGCGGAGCGGAGACTTTCGAAAGTTTCCGCTAAATCCGAGAGCAAGGTCTCTTGGTTGTGTGTCTTCACAACCAAGTCATCGACATAGGCCTCAACATTGCGTCCTATCTGACTACCCAAAGAAATTCGAGTAGTACGTTGAAAAGTAGGACCTACATTCTTTAACCCGAAAGGCATTGTTGTATAACAATAAGTTCCTATGGGGGTAATGAATGCAGTTTTCTCCTCATCCTCCCTAGCCATGCGAATCTGATGATAACCAGAGTATGCATCTAGAAAACACAAAAGGTCGCACCCCGTGGTGGAGTCGACAATCTGATCTATGCGTGGCAGGGGATAAGGGTCCTTAGGACATGCCTTGTTGAGGTCGGTGTAGTCGATGCACATCCGAAGCTTGCCGTTCGCCTTAGGGACGACGACCGGGTTTGCCAGCCACTCCGGATGGATGACCTCACGGATGAATCCGGGGCCTGCCGCCGCACTTTCTGCCGGACCGGCCTTGCGCCCGGCCGCACGGCGAGACGGTGCTCAATCACCTCCCTGGGGACCCCGGGCATGTCCGCCGGTCTCCAGGCGAAGACGTCGGCGTTTGCCCGCAGGAAGGAGACGAGCGCGTCTTCCTATTTGTCGTCCAGCAGACCACCGATTCGTGTGGTCTTGGACGGGCCGTCGCCCAGGGCAACCTCCTTGACCGGGACCTCGTCGCACGTGACCATCCACTGCCTCGGGGCGGGCGGGACGGAGGTGCTGAGCCTCTCGTCGCCACCCGCGGGCTTGGACGCCGCGGCGAGGTGGTCCGCGCGCTGCTCCATACAAGCAAGCGCGACTTTGAGGTCGCCATGGACGGTGATGGGGCCACCGGGGCCCGGCATCTTCATCTGGAGATAGGCGTAGTGGACCGCCGCCATGAACTTCACCAACGCGGGCCTCCCCAGGACCGCGTTGTAGGGCAGACTGAGGTCCGCCACATCGAAGTCCACCCGCTCCGTGCGGAAGTTGGCGGAACCACCGAAGGTGACCGGGAGGTCGATATGACCCAGCGGCCAGGTGCGCCCGGGGACGGCCGGAGCACCATCCCCGGGGCCTTGATGGCATCAAAGGCTGCGGGGGAAAGAATGTTGAGGGCTGCACCCCCGTCTACGAGGACACGCCCCAACTTCACATTGCAGACGGTGGGGGAAACCACCATCGCGATCTGTCCTCCCCGGGCAACGCACGGCGGGTGGTCGGTCTGGTCGAAGGTGAGGGCAACCTCTGACCACCGCGCCCGCCGTGTCGCCTCATGGGTAGGGGCCGCGGCCAGAAGCTCGCGCTTCATGGCCATGAGGCTCCGGCGAGAAGCGTGAGCGCACGCTCCCCCATCGACGGTGGCGACGGTGGCCTCAGGCTCCTGAAATCCCAGGTCATCGTCGCCATCATCGATGTCCTCAGCGGGGGCCTTCTGCTTGGCCTCACCTCGCCGGTTGCCGGTGGGAGCTGCCGGGGCCTTGCCCTCGCGGCGCTCCTGCCTCTTCTCCTCCTCCCACTTCCTCGTCCGCTCAGCCAAGCTTTTGACCGCGCGGCAGTCCGCGAGGTCGTGGAGGGAGGTGTTGTGCACGGTGCACCACTTGCCGGTCGGGCGCTCCCTGCTGGGAACGCCGGCCTCCTTCTTTTTGTCGCTCGCAGGCCTCCCCTTTCGGGGGGCCCGCGAAGCGCCCTCGACGGCGAGGACATGACCCTCGTCGTCGGAACGGGCCGACCTCTTCTTCCTCCTCCTGTCCCGCCGCCCTAATCGAGCGGCGGACCCGGGGGCGGCCGGAGCTGCCACGCCAGAGCCAGAGGAGTTCCAGGTCCAGGCCTCCTCCTTGCGAGCCACACGGTCCGCGAGCTCAAAAAGTTGCGCGGTGGTCTGGGGCTCCTTGGAGGCGATCTTCTCGAGCATGCGGTTGTGCCGCACGCCCCCCCTAAACGCGTAGCTCACCGCGTGTGCGGGGATGCATGGTATGGTGTTGCGGACTTGACAGAATCGCTGAATGTACGAGCGAAGGGACTCATCGTCCCTCCGCTGTACCGCGTGCAAGTCCGCTTCTTCGCCTGGGCGCGGATATGTGCCCTGAAAGTTCGTAGTGAACTGCTGGCACAAATCCTCCCAAGAGTGAACCGACGCGGGTGGCAAGTTCATTAGCCAGCCCCGCGCCTGACCCTTCAGGGCCATGGGGAAGAAATTCGCCATGACCCTGTCGTCACCCCCCGCGGCCTCGATCCCGGTCGTGTAGATCTGGAGAAACTCGGCGGGGTTGACGCTTCCGTCGAATTTTTCGGTGATGGTGGGTCGGAACCTTGGGGGCCAACGGACATTCCGAAGGCTCGCCACAAAGGCTCGACAGCCGGCACCGCCAACCGGGGACACGGGGGGTCGGCCCCCGTGACCGGACCGAAGCGGCGCTCCGGTCGAGGAGGCACCCTCCGTTGCGCGGGCGGCGCGACGAGCGTCGCGCCGGCGCTCGATATCGAGCCGGGCATCCGGCCCCCCACGCACATCTTCTTGGGTCGGAGGCGCTGACGAGGGAACGGCGGACGAACGGCGTGTATCGGCCGTCGTTCGCCGTGCCCTCCGCCTCGACGACATGGAGCCAGCGGCGGCAGCG
>BDMV01000006.1:41722334-41733114 GCA_008326285.1 Oryza officinalis | reverse complement strand
TTGGCCGCTAGCGCGGGGAGCGCCCGCGCGGTCCCCTCGCCGCGCTCCACCGCCTCCGCGGACCGACATTCCGCTCCCCAAACCGACCTTGCCTCCTTCCCCATAAAAATCCCCCCCCTCGCTCCCGGCCGCCATTACCGCCCACCGCCGAGCTCCATCCCCTTCCAACCCATCGCGCCGCGCCACCACCCCTCTTGCCGTCCGCCGCCGCGAGAAGAGGAGCCCGGCGCCCTCATCCTCTTCCCCGGCCCGGGATCGTGCCGCCTCGCCGCGCCCGCGCCCGCGCCGTCGGCCTCCGGCTTGCCGCCCCGCCGCGGTAAATCCCCCTCTCCTCTCCACCCCTCCCCTTCCCCCTCGTGTTTTAGGCCGCTAGGTAGCCGTAGAACTCCCCCTCCGGCCACCGCCGTGGCCGTCGCCTTCTCCTCCGCCCTCTCCCTGAACCGCCGTGGCCGCCGTCGCACCGCGCCGTCGCCAGCCGCCGTCGCTCCCCCGCGGCCCGATCCGAGCCGACGGCTCGATTCCTCTCTCTCCCCTCTTGCTCCGGCGCCACTCCCCGTCGCCGGCCTCGCATCGCGCCGCACGAAAACCCCCTCCGCCGTCGCCCGGCGCCTTCTCCCCTTTTGCCCGGCCGGCCTACGTGGCCGCCACGCAGGCGCCACGCAAGCGCCAGCCGGCGCACTCCTTCTTATCTCCTCCGTGCGCTCGGTCTGCGTAGACCGCGCCGCTGCCAGGCGGGCCCCGCCCTAGCACCCGCGTGGTGGTCGCGGTCCACCGGATCGGCCGTCCGCGTAGGCCGCGGCCTGCACCGGCCCATCGGCCCCCTTCTCTCACTCGGCCCAGTCGGCCCCGTGCCCGCATTGGCCACTCGGCCTCGCTCCCCCTCGACCACTCGGCCTCCTCCCCCTTGGGCCATCGGCCCGAGTCCCTCGGTCCGGCCCGTCGGCCCCGAGTCACTCGGGGGAGACCGGACCAGGCCGCGCCACCAGGCCGCGCGCCGCTCGGCCTCCCTCCCGGACCAGGCCGTGTCACTCGGCTTGGGCCGCGCCCTTGAGCGCCGGCCCGCTCGGCCTCCAAGCGCCATCGGCCGATTAGGCCCATCGGCCTACTTCTCTCCCGCGCCGATCGGCCTAGGGCCGATCCCTTCGGGCCGCCGGCCCAATTATTTCGGCCGCGCCCGTTCTATTCCCTTGGGCTGCTCTTAGCCGCCCGAGTTGAAGTCTAAATCGCATCCCTCCTTCTTTTCTTTTCCAGGGAATTAAAAATTCCTTTTCTTATTCCAGAAAATCCTTTAATCTTCGGAATTTCATATCTTTTCAACCGTTCGTCCGATTGACTCCGTTCCACCTCCTGTAAATCCGTAAAATCGAGATCTACCTAATGGCATGCTTAGTGGTCCTTAATAGGGCTTCTTTTTATCGTTTTGTTGAGTCGTCTCGTTTCGCGTGTAGTCTCGGAGCCCGAAGACCCGCAGTGCGTGGATTTCGAGGAAGAAGCTCAAGATCTCGAGCAAGGCAAGTCACCTTTGACCAATTGAACCTATAATTTAAATTAAGTATTTTGATTCCGCAAACTATGCATGCTTAGGTTACACTTGGCACTTGGCCTCGGTTTGCAATGTAACCGTCAGGCCTTACCCATTTGCTGCATTCACCTTCCTTGATATTTGAATACCCTAACACCCTTGTCACCCCTCAGGTGATGCCTCGGTATCCGTACCTCACGTATGAATATCGAGACTCCCCTCAAACTTTAAAATTGATCACCTGGGTAAAACTCGAGTTTACAAAATGCTTGGAAAACCCGACACTTGGGTCGGTGTCTTGAAATTAAAGTGAGTTTCTAAAACTCGCGGTACGGGAGACGTACTGGTGGTACGGTCTGCCCGTTCTCGCACTAAGGACCGATTCCTTGGGAATTACATCCAAGCATATGTCAAGTACGACCACATGGGTGATATGGGACGCCCCTGGTTGAGTAATTAGCTAGGCCAGGGAAATCTTGATGCCAAGGGACAAGTGGATTCGCCGGGGTGGTGTCGGGGAGGACCCCTGGGCTTCCTGGCACAGTATGGTCTGGGACCTAACCTGGTGTTGGTCCGTGGGACCCCTCCCGTTGGCATAAGATAACCCTGAGTCGGCTTTCGAAATGCCTTGTCGTGAAAGCCTCAAGGTCGCCAGACGTGACCCAGAGTCGCGGGCTGGGTGATTCAGGGTTAGTAACGTCGTGTGGGTAAAGTGTACCCCCTCTGCAGAGGTTAATAACTGTTCGAACAGCCGTGCCCACGGTTATGGGCGGATGTGAGGTGATTCCTTGGCGTAGTTTTATTGAACACCTTGTGAACTGCTATTGGTGTGAGATTTTCCCTTGTGTGCTTGGTTTAAGGCTGTTGAAGCAGCCGGAGTCGGTGACGATTGGCAGGGAGCCTCTCGTACCGATGTGTTGGCTGGTGGCTATTGAAGCAGCCGGAGTTGGTGACGTTTGGCAGGGAGCCTCTCGTACCGATGTGTTGGCTTGTGGCTATTGGAGCAGCCGGGGTCGGTGAACGATTGGCAGGGAGCCTCTCGTGCCGACAAGAATCAATTGATACAATTTCACTGCTCCGGCCGGATGAGACGCACTTTCTCATCCGTGCCGTCGAGAAGCACTCACTTAGATGTTCCGAAAGTCTTGAACTAAAATCAACTGTGAAAAATAACTGGCTTTCCCTTGAAACTTGCATTAAACATTTAAATTCCCCTGACTTACTGAGTACTTCCGTACTCACCCTTGCTCTATAAAATTAAACCCCCCCAGTTCTCGAAGATGAAGAGGTGGACCCTGCTGATGAAGAGTTCTTCCAGGAGCAAGCAGACTTCGAGCAGTAGTAGGGTTTCGGCCTTTCCCCAAGGCTTTGCTTGTGGCTTAGGGCTAGTCTCCGCTTTCCGCTTCCGCCTTTTTGTAATGCTGTTGCGAACTCGGGTTCTGTCCGCAGTTCCAACCTTGGTTGTAATCCTACTATTAAATAAAGAGACCGCTGCTGCTGTGGTATTCTGTCTTCCTGTTGTACCAGCGCTATTTCCTGGGACTGGTACAGGCATACAGGTCAATCTGGACCGCCTTATCCTGGCCTCCGTTCGGGGCTAGTTTGGGGCGTGACAAAACCCTTTATCACACAGACTTTCAAATTTGGTTAGTCTAACACCCTTTCGGTAAATATAGCACTTGCAACCAAAAACTCGAAAATATGCAACATTTGGCTTCCTCCCAACAATTAGCTCATAGGAAGTCTTTTTCAAGAGACGATGCAAATAAAGCCTATTAGTTGCATGGCAAGCGGTGTTTATGGCTTCCGCCCAAAAAGAATCGAAAACACCATATTCATCAAGCATAGTCCTTGCCATCTCAATCAATGTACGATTTTTCCTCTCCACTACACCATTTTGTTGAGGTGAGTAGGTAGCGGAAAGCTCGTGCTTAATACCAAGATCATCACAATAGTCCTCCATATTGATATTTTTAAACTCGGAACCATTATCACTTCTAATTTTCACAAGAGTGCAACTAAATTCATTTTGGGCCCTTTTTGCAAACTTTTTGAAAAGCTCGGCAACAATAGACTTATCATGCAAAAAGAACACTCAAGTATAGCGAGAATAATCATCAACAATCACAAGACAATGACTATTACCGCCAATGCTCTTATAGCTTGTTGGGCCAAACAAATCCATATGCGTTCCAATGGTCTAGATATGGACATGATACTCTTTGTAGGATGAGAGCATGCAACTTGCTTGCCGGCTTGACAAGCACTACAAAGCTTATCCTTCTCAAATTTCACATCTTTCAAGCCCACAACTAGATCATGTTTTGAAAGTTTGCTCAATTGATTCATGCCAACATGGGCTAGCCTCCTATGCCAAAGACAACCCAATGAAATTTTTGCAACTAAACAAGTTTTCAAATTTGCTTCACTAGAATTGAAATCAACCAAATAAAGATTTCCATATCTAAAACCTTTGAAAACACAAGACTTGTCATGAAGACTAGAAACAATAACCTTTTGTAGGAAGAAAACACATGACAACCCAAGATCACAAATTTGAGCAACCGAAAGCAAATTGAAATTTAGAGATTCGACAAGAGAAACATTCTCAATTGATAAATCATTTGAGATAGCAATTTTACCTAACCCAATTACCTTTCCTCTGCTATTGTCTCCAAATGTCACTTTCTCTTGTTCTTTCCCTCCTACTTCAAATGTGGTGAACATAGCCCTATCACCGGTCATGTGTTGAGTGCATCCACTATTAAGCACCCAATGGCTCCCACCGGTGTGGTAGTTCACTTACAAAAGAAAATCAAGCTCTTTTAGGTACCCAAACTTATTTGGGTCCTTGGAGGTTAGAAACCAAAGCTTTGGGCACCCAAATTGCATTCTTTTTACCACCAAGTATAGGGGAACCCACATATCTAGCAACAATACTACTATCATGAGCCTTCCTAAGCATATAATGAGAATCAAACATGCATGTCTTAGAAGGCTTACCACCGGGGCAATCATCCACCAAATGTCCAACCTCACGACACTTGGAGCAATACTTACCATTGCTCTTGATAAAACGAATGGCATGGTGAGAAGGTTTCTTACCCTTCTTTGGAATGAATCCAAGTCTCTCCTTGTTAAGGATGCACCGTTGCTCACTCAAAATCTTGTCAAGAGTGTTCTTACCCTTGAAGCACCTCTCGAAACTCTTGTTGAGCTTGGCCACTTGCTCCTTAAGCTCATTGTTCTCAACAACAAGTGAGGCATCACAAATAGAATCACAAGAGCTAGAGCTAGAGCTAGTCATATCCATAAGATCATCACAAGAGGTAGAGGTGCTAGTGCAACATGAGTAATATGGCAAGTAGCACTATCATCAAGCAAATCACAAGATATGCTAACATCAATGTGAGCTCCATGTTGAGTAGTGGAAAGGAGGTTGTCATGAGCTTTCTTAAGCTTGTCATGAGAAATAGCGAGTCTCTCATGAGAGGTCTTTAGCTCCTCATATAAGACTTGCAAAGAAGCATGATCCTTCTTTAGGGCTTTGAACTTGGCAATCTCCTTCTCACTATAAGCATGGAGCTCCTCAAACATACTCACAAGCTCATCATAGGAAACATCATCACAATCATCATCACTCTCACTATCACTGAGAGATGTTACCTTAGAAGAGCCCTTTGCCATGAGACAAAGTGGAGCGAAGAGTGATGGAGTCTCCTTGATGGCAACAACGGCCATCTTCTTCTTCTTGGAGCTTGCATCATCACCACCTCCTTCCTCGGACCCGAATGAGGCGGAGCTCTCCTCATTTGAATCCTATTCCCCGATGAAGGCCTCAATCTTCTTTCCTTCCTTCTTGAGTTTCTTCATGAGCTTGTAGCCTCCACTCTTCTTCTTGGATGACTTGTCTCCATCATCATCCTTGGAAGGGCACTTGGAAGCAAAGTGTCCCTTCTCACCACACTCAAAGCACCTCAAGTTGGAGAGAGTCTTGCTGGGTCTTCTATTTCTTCTCCTATTTGAGTTGGAGCCCCTTCCTCTCTCCTTTCTCCTTCCCATCATTGAACCTTCTAGCAAGAAGGGCAATCTCTTCCTCCAAGTCCTCATTTGCTTCATTCACCTTGCCTTTGCCCTTGTCTTCAACTTCGGCTTGGAGAGCAATGCACTTCTTAGATGGTGAGGCTTCCTCCATCTCCTTCTTCTTCAACTTGTACATGTCATTGGTGTTGATCTTCCCCAAGAGGCTTGCGGGTGTCATCCTTGACATGTCGGAGTTAATGAGCATGGTGACAAGGGTCTCATACTTCTCCGGTAGAGCCCTAAGCATCTTTTGGGCAACCTCAAGATCGGAGTAGTTTGCCTTAAGCCCCTTGATCATTCACAATTACATTGAGCGTCCCATACATGTCATTCACACTCTCATGAGGCAACATGGAGAATGTCTCATATTGGATCTTGAGGAAATAAAGCTTGGCATCCTTGTACTCGCTCGTGCCCTCATGGATCTCCGCCAATTTGTTCCAAATCTCATATGCGGTCTCAAGGTTGATCACTCTATCGAACTCCTTTTGGCTTAAAGAGTTGAACAAAGCATTCATGACTTGGGCACTGAGTTGGAGGTTGCGGTGATCAATCTCCGTCAAGGGCGTGCCGGTGATAGCAAAGCCTACATCCACAATACTACAAATATGGAAGCTCATAGCTTTGAGGTGAGTAGACATTTTAATTTTCCAAGTGGAGTAGTTTGTGCCATTAAACATGGGAGCCTTCCCTACATGGTTCACCTCGTTCGACATCTTCTCTCTAGGCGGTGAAACCCAATCAAGAAAGACCAAGCTCTGATACCACTTGTAAGATCGAGATGTCGACTAGAGGGGGGGTGAATAGGCGATTTAAAAACTAAATGACACCTAATCAAAACTAATCTAAGTTGCTAGGCTTGGTGAGGGTCAAGTCTAACTAAGCAACTAAGTTATGTTTTGCAAACCTAGGATGATAGTGGCTCAATTATATCTATAGGAAAGTAAATCACACTCCTATATCAAAGCTTAGCAATCCTAGGGTGATATGATCTCAAGTATGTCTCTAGGAATGTAAATTGCACAAAAGTAAATGCGACAATCAAATGAGACAAGGAGACAAGAGATTTTTCACCGAGGTTCGGAAACTTGCCGGTTTCCTACTCCCCGTTGAGGCGAGCCCAACTCCACCGCTCAACCACGAAGCCACCGCACGCCCCCTTCGTCAAGGGGTGGGCAAGGCGGGAGCCGACCCACGGAGAGGACTACCCAAGCCTCGATCACTCGGGGTAGTTCTTCCTTCACTCCGAAGATGGTGAACTCCAAACCACTCACAAACCGGCACCGGGCCTCCTCCACAATCTTCTCGGAGAGGTCACCGGGCAACTCCTCCACAAGCCGTCTAGGAGGCGGCAACCTCCAAGAGTAACAAGCAATAACGCGGCTCAGAGATGATCAAGAGCCACACTAACTCTACAATGGAAGCAAATGCACTTGACTCTTGGCTAGAACAACCTCAATCACTACAATGGATGAACACTAAGCTCAAATGTGTGTGAGAGAGGTGCAAGGGATGTATGCAATTGAATTGGGTGCCAAGAGAGTCCCCTTGCTGCTGGTGGGGGAGTTTTTATACTCCCACCCACCAAAACTAGCCGTTGGGGGTGAAATCCCCCAACTCAGTGTATTGCCGGTCAGACCGCCATTGTGAGATCGGCCAGACCGGACTACTTCGCAACGGCTCCAAAAACTAGCCGTTGGACTGCATTAACTGCACTAACAACAGGGGGGCCGGTCAGACCGAAGGCCAAAAGGCCGGTCAGACCGCCCACAACTCGGTCAGACCACCATTGGCTCGGTCTGACCGAAAACGGCTCTGGTGGCTCTGGATCGGCCACCCCGAGCAGCACCATCCCGGCCTCCAGGGGGCCGGTCTGACCGCAAAAGTGCCTCCGGTCAGACCTGCCTTATGTACAGGTCAGACCGCCCGCTTGGGGCTGGTAAGACCGGCCAGGGCACGCCGGTCAGACCGCCACTATATGGACGGTCTGAACACCCCTGGTCAGGCCGAGACAATGAATACAAATGTGTGTGTGAAGAAATGTGAGCACAAGTCTAAATGCATAATGACCTAATGTGGCAAATAAAATCATCTCTTTGCTAGGTCATTACCCCTCTTAATAGTACGGCAAAGCTATAAATAAACTAGCACAATTTTGATCGCCCAACGCCTCGATCAATTTAAAATGAAAACACTAATTTACCGTCTTCTCTTCTTTTTGCTTTGCGCCGTCAATTTTAATCCATCGATAATCATCCATGCGCACACATGATGTGAATCTAACTTAAAATATATATCTCAAAGACAACGGTTAGTCCACAATTAGTGCTTGTCATTAATTACCAAAATTCACAACGGGGCCTAGATGCTTCACCCCTCCTCAAGAGTGAAGGTCTTTTTGGTCGTTGATGCCAAAAGGGGGAGAAGAATGTCCTCTAGGCTGTTTTTATTTTTGGGATGGGACTAGTAGTAGTGAGGTTAGTTACCTCCTATCTAGTAGGCTAAGATGGTTTGGCTATATTATGTATGGGTATGGGCTATTACTCTATCTTGCGTGTTTTTATCGTTTTGTTTAACTCTTGTGAGATTTAGGCCCTTCGTGGTCTTGTAATTGCTTAGAGGATTCTTCTTGTGGATTGGATGATCCTTGGATGAACTCTATATGCCTTGATGGTCTTATGGACATCTTGAGATCTCCATGCTATGATGGATGATTATTGTCCTTGTGATATTTTTTTGTGATCATCCTATGCTTGTATGAGATTTTTGTGTGGTGTTCATTCAATCCTTGTTTTTTATTTGTGACATGCTATGTTGAAATGTGCAAAGTATAGTGTAAACTCCCTATATCATTTGTTTGACCCTTGTAATTGTTATGCACATGTTTAGGGGAGCTTATACTATCCTTATCTCATTTGCGTCCATATGATTCATGCCTATTATATATTGGTGGTGTTTATCATCAATTACCAAAAAGGGAGAGATTGAAGCATCTAGGCCCCGTTATGAATTTTGGTAATTAATGACAAGCGCTAATTGTGGACTAACGATTCTCTTGAATTATACATATTTGAGCTAGGGTTACTCAATATGAGTGCATGGATGATCACCGAGGACGTTTTTCGATGTTGCAATGGCGAAAGGATTGAAGACGGTAAAACTAGCGGTTTTATTTTAATTGATCGAGGAGTTTGGGCGATTAAATTTGCTAGAATTTATTTATAGCTTTGCCGTACTATCAAGGGGGGTAATGACCTAGTCAAAGAGATGATCAAAATGCCACATTAGGTCATTTGCACTTAAGTCTTTGTTTGCTCTTGAATTTTCTCCTGTTGGCTGTCCCTGGGCGGTCTGACCGGAGTGCTCTACCCGGTCTGACCGGGCCTATGCGCCGGTCTGACCGTGGAACACTAGCCGGTCTGACCGGCAGTTCTTGGCGGTCTGACCGGCCACTTGCCGCCGGTCCGACCGGCCGGCTAGAGGCTGGATGGCCGCCTCTAGCCTGGCGATCCAGAGCCGCCAGAGCCGCAATCGGTCAGACCGAGCCGATGGCAGTCTGACCGAGCCGCGGGAGGTCTGACCGGCAGTTTGGCCTCCGGTCTGACCAGCCCTGTGGTCCCAGTGCATTTAATGCAGTTCAACGGCTAGTTTTCTAGCCGTTGCGAGGTAGTCCGGTCTGACCGGCCACACAATTGCGGTCTGACCGGCAATACACAGAGTTGGTGGATTTCGTCCCCAATAGCTAGTTTTGGGGGTTTGAGGTATAAATACCCCCCCATTTGTAGAAGGGGGTTCTCTTGGCACTTGCTTCAATTGCATACACCCCTTGCATCTCTCTTACACATATTTGAGCCTTTGTTCATCCTTTAGTGTGGTTTGAGAGTGGATTAGCCAAGAGTCAAGTGCTTTGGCTTTCTTGTTGAGTTAGTGTGGCACTTGATCATCTCCAAGTCGGGTCATCGCTTATTACTCTTGGAGGTTGTTGCCTCCTAGACGGCTTGTGGAGGTGCTTGCCCGGTGACCTCTCCAAGGAGATTGTGGAGGAGGCCCGGTGCCGATTGTGAGTGGTTTGGAGTTCACCACCTTCGGAGTGAAGGAAGAACTACCCTATTGATCGAGGCTTGGGTAGTCCTCTCCGTGGGCCGGCTCCCATCTTGCCCACTCCTTGACGAAGGGGGCGTGCGGTGGCTTCGTGGTTGAGCGGTGGAGTTGGGCTCGCCTCAACGGGGACGTAGGAAACCGGCGAGTTTCCGAACCTCGGTGAAAAATCTCTTTGTCTCTTGTCCTTTTACTTATTTCATTTACTCTTGTGCAATTTACATTGCTAGAGACATACTTGAGCCACTATCACCCTAGGTTTGCAAAATATAACTTAGTTGCTTAGTTAGACTTGTCCCTCATCGAGCCTAGCAACTTAGGTTAGTTTTGATTAAGTGTCATTTAATTTTAAAATCGCCTATTCACCCCCTCCCTCTAGTCGACATCTTTGATCCTACAGCCTCCCCGCCCCTCTTACCGGACTTCCCACCTCCTCCTGCCCCGCCCCGCTCGCCGGCCTCCCCACGGACTTCGGGTCGCCGCAGAGTCGCGGAGAGAGAAGATATAGGCTGGGACGATGAGTCCCACTATTTTTTTTGACTTACATATGGGTTTCACTTTTTTTTTAATTTTTAGTTTTCAATTTTGCTTTTTTTATTTTTTTTTATCAAACTACCACATAAACTCCAAGTCAATGTCACGTAGGACGAAGACCTAGTCAAAAGATCCACGTAAGCGCCACGTCAACCAAAACCAGGGTCAAATATTACCAAGGACCTCATTTGCACTGGTTTTGTAAGTTGGAAGATACGTTGTGTTCGGTTTTTCAGTTCAGGGACGAAAAACAAACTGGGTGATAAATTGAGGGACCTAAAGTGAACTTATTTCCAAAAAATAAGAAAAAAAACAAGCCAAGGCCCAATTCCACTCAACCAGGTGAAGGCCCAACGGGGAGAGAAATTCATTTCTTGTGAACCAACCCGAATGGGCGGCGAGATAAAATTTATCTCCCTTAAAATCTCTATATATATATAAGGAGACAGGATGAGACATCTATGATTGTTTGTACTTGAGATCAGATTTATAATAAAAAGATAGCTCTATCCTACATCTGTATTTATAGTCTACTACTGTAAT